>CM070501.1:22505022-22725022 GCA_036346375.1 Guadua angustifolia
ATGTGTATATCGGATAGTCCGATAGTATCGGATTCTCCGGTGTGAGTGTAGTTGCTGTCTCTGGATCTCTCGGGAAACATCGGATTATCCGATGGTTTATATCGGAACATCCGATGTTGTTTAGAAATTTTTCTAAGTCCTTGAGCTGGAACTCTCGGGTTTTATCGGATAGTCCGATGTTTGGTATCGGATAGTCCGATATGGACTTAGAAAGATTTTGGAAATTGTTCTCGCTCTGAAACTCTCGGGAATTATCGGAATGTCCGATGTCCCATATCGGACAGTCCGATATACACTTAGAAAATTTCCAAAGTTGCTGGGTTTGTTGGAAACTCTCTGGAATCATCGGAACATCCGATGTGTGAAATCGGATAGTCCGATGTGTGCTTTTCTCAGATGAATTTGAATTTTTCATGTGGAGTTGATCTGGGAGTTTCTACATATCGGATAGTCCGATGTCTGGCATCGGATAGTCCGATGTGAGGTCTGACACAGGGCAGAACGGCTATATTTTGTGTCTTGACTATAAATACCCCACTCTCTCCCTCATTTACTTCTACCTACCTGTGTGTTGAGCATTAACTCTCTTCTTGCAATTTTCTTCCTCTCTCTCTTAAGTTCATCTTTGAGAAATTAGTTGAGAGATTGGAGCAAGTGTTCTTAGTGCTTTATTGCAAACTGAGAAAATCCATTTGAGCACTAGGGTGATTTTCAAGAGCGGGTCTACACTCCATTTATTACTCTTGGAGATTGAGGTCTCCTAGACGGTTAGGAGTCACCGGTGAGCTCCGATCTTCGTGTGGGTAGTCACGGAGTTTGTGAAGGTTCGATTCCACCTCCGCAAGAGAAGGAATCAAGAAGTGAAACCGCGAGTGCTTGGTGCAACACCAGGAGGAAAGTGGTCAAGAGGGACCCGGGCGTTGTGCCTCCTCAACGGAGACGTAGGATCTCCTCAAAGATCCGAACTCTGGGAAAAATCACTGCATCCCTTAGGTTTGTGAGTCTTCCACTTGTTTCCCTTTGTGCTTAGCCTAATCTTTTGGGGATTCAAGTAGTTGGTAGCTTCTTGCAGTAGATATTAGTGTGATCTAATATTCTGAAAGTTGTCTTTACTCCGAAATTTCATTTGGTAGCAATCTAGCCCTCCAAATTGGTCAGATCTACTTTTTAGGGTTTTCTTGCGCTCTGATCGGAAAGTCCGACTTCTCATATCGGATAGTCCGATATATATCGGACAGTCCGATATCAAGGTCGGATATTCCGGTGTTTCCGCTGCAAATTAGGTTTTAATTTTATAAACGCCTATTCACCCCCTCTCTAGGCGACTTTATCGATCTTTCAATTGGTATCAGAGCCAAATCTCCGTAATTTGGCTTAACCACTTGGAGAATCAATATGTCGCAAGAAGATAAAATCACAAAGCCCATGACCAAGACAAGGGCACGGGCTCCATATTGGGGTTGCTATTCCATTTGATTATTCCTCTCTTGGTGTCTCAAGCTCCTCATCTTATGTCTCCGTGCCCTCGTTGGCGCCTCATTTCGATGGTACTCACTATGCTGCATGGAAACATAAGATGAAGATGCACTTGAGATCGCTTCATCCTTCTATTTGGAAGATTGTGCAAACAGGTTTTCAACCCGTAGATCCAGACAATCTCACTCCTGAAGAAGATAAAGCTCAACACTTCAACGATCTAGCTGTGAATGCTTTGTTCAACGCCTTGAGTGATTCTGAGTTCAACCGAGTCGACGGACTCGAGGAAGCAAAGGTCATTTGGGATAGGCTAATGGTCAGTCATGAAGGAATATCAAGTGTCAAGGAATCAAAAATAGAGCTCATTATTGGTGAGCTAAGTCGGTTCACCTTGGAAGAAGGAGAATCATATACTAAAATGTTTGATCGTCTAATGGTGCTTGTAAATCAAGCGAAAGGTCTTGGATGCACCGATCTTACTGACAAAGCCGTGGTGAAGATAATACTTCGTGTGATCACTCCAACCAACTGCAACCTTGTTCAGTTAATTCGAGACCGGCCCAACTTCTACACTTTGACACCTCATGATGTCATCGGCCGGCTCATGATGGATGAGGTGATGGTAAAGGAAGCCGAAGTTGTTGAAGAACTCAAGTCGGGCAAAAAGAAAGGTATTGCCTTGAAAGCCGTCAAGATTGTGCGCCAAGCCGAAGAAAGCACAAGTGAAGATGAAGAGTCTTGCGGTCCTTTGACGAATGAAGACATGGCTCTTTTTGTGATAAGGTTCAACAAATTCTTCAAGAAGAAGAACTTCAAACAAGGTGGCCAATCAAAAGGCTTTGGAAGAAAATCAAATGGGAGACACTCCGCAAGAAGATGCTATGAATGCGGCGAAACCGGTCATTTCATTGCCGAGTGTCCGCATAAGGGAAACAAAGAAGAGAAGGCGCACAAGAAGGACAAGTACCGGGGCAAGGACAAGGAGAAGAGCAAAAAGTACAAAGGCAAGGGTCGTGCCTATATTGGAAAGGAGTGGAACTCCGACACCGACTCCGACTCCAACTCCGACTCCGAGTCAAATTCTGAAGAAGAAGGAGGAATTGCCTCCGTCGCCATCGCCGTACCCTCTACTCCGACAATGTCGAAGAACCTCTTCGACAATTTAAGTGATGACGAAGAAGTTGCTCTAATGTGCCTTATGGCAAAGGGGCACAAGGTATCATTAATTGCTTCCACTCCCTCTATTGCTAATGATTGCTTAGATGAGCACGATAGCGATAGTGATGATGATGACATTAACACTGTGCTTAAGTCTATGAAGAATTTCGATATTCAAAAACTAAACTTGCTCTTAAAGGATATTGAACGATTGGAGGAAGTTATAGAGCAAAAGGAAGCTACTCTCGAAGCTCAAGAGGATTTGCTCATCCTCGAAAAAGAGAAAAATAGTGAGCTAGAGAAGAGCTTATCTTTTGAAAAGAAGAAAAATGTGGAATTGGTCGACAGCTCAAAAGCGACCAAGTCCGAGGTGGTTAGTCTTGAGATCACCAACGCTTCACTATTAGAGCAACTTGCTCAAGCAAACGACGCTTGCAAGGCTCTAGAGTTGAAGCTTGTTGATCTCTCGAATAGCTCCCTCACAATCATAAACAAAGACTCCAATAATTCACTACCCTCTACTAGCAATGGTTGTGCTAGATGCTTCAATATAGATGTCAACACTTGTGCCACTAACCTTGAGACTTTGCAAGTACTAGCCCATGAAAATGAGAAGCTCAAAGGAATGCTTGAAGATGGACTTCAAAAGTCCTATAAGGCTAGCAAGGGATTAGAGGAGTTCCTCGGTAAGCGCCAAGGTAACCCCATGAAGCATGGGCTTGGGTATATTCCACCCAAGGGCAAAGGAAATCACGTTGTGGTAGCTCCTTTGAGCAAGCCCATTCACTTCGTTAAGGGGGAAGCAAATGCTAAGTATAAGGCTCAATCTATTTTCTTTGCTTCATATGTGCTTAAGAGGACTAGCCTCGGTAGAGTAGTTGCATGTCATATTGGGGGTAAGCCCAAAAATTTCTCTCATGTGCGATCTATTTGGGTCCCAAAATCACTCGTCACTAACGTGCGTGGACCTAAACAAGTTTGGGTACCAAAGAGCAAAAACTGAATTTCATTTTGTAGGCCTACATCTCCGGTGGGACGAGTTGGATCTTGGATAGCGGATGTACGCACCACATGACCGGAGAAAAGGCAATGTTCGCTCATTTGGAAGCCAATGGATCAAATAGTGAGAGTATCATTTTTAGCGATAATGAAAAAGGTAAAGTGGTAGGTTTAGGTAAAATTCTAATCACAAATGATTTTCATATAAATAATGTCTTACTCGTTGAGTCACTAAGTTACAATTTGTTGTCCGTTGCTCAATTATGTGAAGCGGGCTACAACTGTGTATTTAGCAATAAGGGTGTGGATGTCATTAAGAGGGATGATGGTTCAATAGCCATTAAGGGTCGTTTAAAGGGAAATTTCTATCTCATAGACTTCAATACGGATAGAGTGAACCTTGAAACGTGCTTAATGGCTAAATCTAGCATGGGTTGGCTTTGGCATCGCCGGCTTGCCCATGTTGGTATGAGGAACCTTCATAAACTCATTAAGGGCAATCACATCTTTGGACTAACGAATATTGTGTTTGAGAAAGATAGGGTGTGTAGCGCATGTCAAGCCGGGAAGCAAGTCGGAGCCTCTCACCCCGCCAAGAATGTGATGACCACCTCGAGACCATTGGAAATGCTTCATATGGATCTGTTCGGTCCGGTCACCTATATAAGCATTGGAGGAAACAAGTATGGTTTAGTTATCGTTGATGACTTTTCACGCTTTACTTGGGTATTTTTCTTGCATGATAAAAGCGAAGCTCAAGGAAGCTTGAAGAAATTCATGAGAAGTGCTCAAAATGAGTTTGAAGTGAAGATTAAGAAAATTCGAAGTGACAACGGCACCGAATTTAAGAACACCGGTGTGGAGGAGTTTCTCGATGAAGAGGGCATCAATCATGAGTTTTCTGCTCCTTATTCTCCTCAACAGAATGGGGTTGCCAAGAGGAAGAATCAAACTCTCATCGAGATGGTGCGCACGATGCTTGACGAGTACAAGGTCTCCGACATCTTCTGGGTGGAGGCCATCAACACCGCGTGCCATAGCTCCAACCGCCTATACCTTCACAAATTGTTGAAAAAGACGGCGTATGAGCTCCTCACCGGCAAGAAACCAAATGTCTCCTACTTCCGAGTCTTTGGTAGCAAATGCTATATCCTTAACAAGAAAGCTAAATCTTCAAAATTTGCTCCTAAAGTAGATGAAGGTTTCATGCTTGGTTATGGGTCAAATGCTTATGCATACCGAGTTTTCAACAACACCACCGGTGTAGTTGAAATCTCGCGTGATGTAACCTTTGATGAAACTAACGGCTCTCAAGTAGAGCAAGTTGATCGTGCAGTGATTGACAGGGAAGAACCTCCATATGAAGCGATCAAAAGATTGGCAATTGGAGAAGTGAGACCTCTTGAGCAAGAAGAAGCCCCGCACACTCCAACTCTAGATGTACCGTTGGATGAAGCTCCATCGTCCTCAATACAAGCTCAAGATGGTTCAAACACCGCTCAAGATGACAAGGACCCAATTCAAAAGTCAAATGCAACAGTGCCTCATCCAAGGGTTCATCAAAGTGTTCAACGAGATCACCCCGTCGACAACATTCTTGGAGATATTAACAGGGGAGTATCCACTAGATCTCGCTTAGCTAGTTTTTGTGAATTTTACTCCTTTGTTTCCTCGCTTGAACCTCTTAAGGTAGAAGAAGCACTCCAAGATCCGGATTGGGTGATGGCAATGCAAGAAGAGTTGAATAACTTCGAGAGAAATCAAGTATGAAAGCTTGTCGAAAGACCCAAGCAAAATGTGATCGGAACCAAGTGGGTGTTTCAGAACAAGCAAGATGAGAACAGAATCGTGACTAGGAATAAAGCACGATTAGTTGCTCAAGGGTACACTCAAATCGAATGTTTGGATTTCGATGAAACTTATGCTCCAATAGCTAGGCTTAAATCTATTAGAATATTACTTGCCTTTGCTACTCACCATGATTTTAAGTTGTACCAAATGGACGTGAAAAGCGCCTTCTTAAATGGACCTCTCTCCGAGATGGTCTATGTTGAGCAACCGCCCGGTTTCGAAGACCCAAATCATCCGGACCACGTCTACTTCCTACACAAGGCTCTCTATGGTCTTAAGCAAGCGCCAAGAGCATGGTTTGAGTGTCTCCGAGACTTCCTTCTCGGTCAAGGTTTTGCAGTCGAAAAGGCCGACCCCACTCTCTTTACTAAACATATTGATAATGATTTATTTGTTTGTCAAATATATGTTGATATATAATTTTTGGATCTACTAATGAGTATTTGTGCAAGGAGTTTAGTAGAATTATGACCAAAAGGTTTGAGATGTCCATGATGGGCGAGTTGAAGTTCTTCCTCGATTTTCAAGTCAAACAACTCAAGGAAGGAACCTTTATTTGCCAAACGAAGTACATCAAAGACATGCTCAAGAAATTTGGTATGGAGAACGCCAAGCCGATCAAGATGCCGATGCAAGCTAACGGGCATCTAGACCTCGACAAAGAAGGTAAACCGGTCATCCAAAAGGTATATCGCTCGATGATCGGTTCCCTGCTTTATCTTTGTGCATCTAGGCCCGATATTATGCTTAGTGTGTGCATGTGTGCAAGATTTCAAGCCGCTCCTAAAGAGTGCCACATGGTGGCCGTAAAGAGAATTCTGAGATATTTAGTGCACACTCCTCATTTCGGTCTATGGTATCCTAAAGGTTCATCCTTTGAATTAGTCGGCTATTCCGATGCAGATTATGCCGGTTGTAAGGTGGATAGGAAGAGTACCTCGGGAACCTGTCAATTCCTAGGTAGATCCCTTGTTTCTTGGTCCTCTAAGAAATAAAATTCCGTAGCACTATCCACAACCGAAGCCGAATACATAGCCGCCGGGAGTTGTTGCGCCCAATTGCTTTGGATGAGACAAACTCTAAATGATTATGGCCTAACCTACAACCATGTTCCACTTTTGTGTGATAATGAGAGCGCCATAAAAATTGCCAATAACCCCGTCCAACACTCCCGTACAAAGCATATTGATATTCGCCATCACTTCTTAAGAGATCATTCCACCAAAGACGATATTGATATTCAACATGTGAGCACTAATGACCAATTAGCCGATATTTTCACCAAGCCTCTTGATGAAAAGAGATTTTGCGAATTGAGGAGTGGGCTAAATATTTTAGACTCTCGGAACTTGGCTTAAAAGATTGTATACTTCACAATATCTTGGTTGATTGTTTTTAAATCAAAATGGATTTCAAAAGTTTTTGTTATTTCTTCAAAATTGTTTGAATTTGGTTCTTGGTTCGAGTCGAGCCACTTGTGATCATAGTCCCTAATGCTTCTGTGTTCACTGATCATAAGTGGGGAGACGGCAAAAGCGTTCACAAGTCATAACATCTCACCCTTCAATCTCAACTATCCTTGTGCTGGAAATTTACTCTTATCGGACTTTTCGATTTTTGTATCGGACTATCTGATTTCTGTAAACCTGCACATATCGGACTATCCGATGTTGAATATCGGACTGTCCGATATCTAGTGATCGCACACATCGGACTGTCCGATGTCCTTATCGGACTATTCGATGTGGGGAGGTTTAAATAAAGCCCAGGGGTTTTTCTCTCTCCCTGCGGTTACTAGTCTCATATCCTCTTCGGGTCTTCCTCCTCTCTGGCGATTTTGGAGTCCCGAGTTCATCTTCCTCATTCCAAGGGCCTCCCTCCGCGGATCTAATCCCTTTTGGTGGAGATTCATCTCCTCATTCAATCCTCTCTTCGGTAATGAACTCAAGGTAACCCTACTTCATTTAGATCTAGGGTCTCTCATCTCTCTTAATTATTTGTTAATCGTCTTCGGTAGATGAGTTCCCCTTGACCCTAAGATCATGTCCCATGAATTTGTTGCGAAATGCGTGGTCCATCTTCAAGAAATCACTCTTTATTTTTCTCCCGCACATATCGGATTATCCGATAGTAGGCATCGGACTGTCCGACCTCATCATCGGACAATCCGACCTAAACTATCGGACTATCCAATGTGTCCAGGAGATCCCAAAAGTGTGAATTTCATTCCATTTCTCTAGTTATCATCCAATCTCCTGTATCATCTCGTCTAGATCTTTTCAATGGCTGTTGGCGACGACAAGGGAGAGCAATTGAAGAGGGCTCTTCACACCGACGAGCAAGGGCAGTTCAAGAGGAAGACTCCCACGAACACCAGGACCAAGGCAACGGCAAATCGAGGAAATCCTCCGGATGTTTCAGCGTCTCCACTTGAGATTGAGACCGCACCTGCTCCAACTCCTGCTGGTGGCAAATTAAAGAAGAAAGTTGTCACGCATCCCAAGCAGAATGCTCTTACAATTTTTGAGCGTCGACAAGGTGATGGCCCTCCTGCCCGTCCTCCTCCTACTCCTTTTGGCAAGGGCAAAGGATCGTCTACTAGTGCTCCAACCGCAGCTGAAAAGGGCAAGGGTCCTGCTGAAGACGAAGATGATTACCTTTGTTATCCTATGTTGTCCAAGCCTTCTCGCCATCCAGATCTTCAGAGGTCTGTTGTGAACTACAAAGGCAAGTCAGCGATGGTTGCTAAGGCTAGAGCTTCTGATCCCTATATCAGTAGAAAAGGATTCTCTTCTGACAAGCGCTTCTGGACCTTTTTCCAACAAGATTTCTATGAGACTGTCATCTTCCCTCGCACGAATCCTGTTGTCAATATGCAGTGGGTTGATTGGGAATATATGGAGTCTTGTGATGATCCGGTCTTCAACGACGTCATCGAGGCCTGTGAAAGGCTCGGCATCAAGAGGATCATGGGAATGAAGCAAGACTGGAACACTGAAGTCATTGCCCAGTTCTACGCCACCTTGCATGTCGCCAACGACACTATGACATGGATGACCGAAGGAGAGCAATCTGAGAATATGCGTAGGCGCTTTGGCACTCTTCGGGGTTCTGACAGAAGATTGCATGGATAAGGACGATCTTCATAACAAGCGTTCCATGGTTGCTGATAATTTGAACTCTCTCTATATTGAAGATTCTGCTTTTGAGCCTGGCAACACAAAATTCTTGAAGCCCATGATTGCTGCCGCCAACAGACTTCTTCGGAAGACCATCGCTCCTAAGGAAGGTGATGCATCTCACATTCTATCTTACACTCGCGATATTCTTTGCCGGATGCTGCCTGGTGGAAGACCTTTCATGGTAGCGCTGTACCTCTGGAATGAGATTCATGCAAACTCCCTCGACCCAAAGCGCAGTTGTGGATTCACTCCATACATCATGAGGGTGATTTTGGGTATTTCCAAGTTGAAGTTTGAGTGTGACACCAAGCACCTAGGGCTGCAGATCAGGCCAATCAAGACAGCTGCTCCTCAAGCTCCTCCTGCCTCAGCTCCTCCTGCTTCAGCTTCAGTTCCTTCTACTCGTTTTGGCTCAGCCGCTCCTGCAGTCACCTCTCAGTCATCCTCTTCTACCGACAGAGTTCTTCAGTATTTGGTGAAGATGGCGAAGAAGAATGCGAAGCGGCTCAAGTCTATTCAGTGGCATCTCAACCTTCCTTGCTCCAGTGGCAGTGAGGATTCCTTGGAGGCTCCCTTCGACTCTCCGGCAGCTGAAGACCCCTCCTCTGATGATGAATACGCCGCCTCTGATGCTGAGTCCGAAGATTGACTTCATCCTGTTCTCTTTTCCCTTTTTGGTGCCTTGATGCCAAAGGGGGAGAGAAAAGATATCTTCTCTGTTATGTCTTGTGAACACTGGTGCTGTTTCGGTTGTTGTTTTTTGGACTTAGTTATTGCATACTCTTGCTCTGATATATTTTGTCAGGATTAAAGCTCTGATACATTAAGTTAGGTTTAAACGATTGCTTTGATATATTATACCTCAGTTCTGATAATTTACGAATGCTTTTCATCATATTATTGTTGTCACTTTCTTTCTCGAATGCCGAGATATAGGGGGAGCTTCTCTTTATATATTTCACCTCTAATGCACACACTTAGGGGGAGCTCCACATATCTTGGTCATTCACAAACTCTTTATTCACTTTCTCTATCAAGCTTTAATCGTGTTGTCATCAATCACCAAAAAGGGGGAGATTGAAAGTGTATCTAGGCCCCTAATTGTGTTTTGGATGATTAATGACAAATGATTAAGGGACTAATGGCTTAAATGAGTATATAAGCAGGTGTTAGTCCCAAAAGGAGCGCATCTACGGACGTTGATGACCCTCAAAAGTGAAAAGAAGAACGGCGTCGACTTAGCGTAGATTTTTTATTTAGTTGAGTCGATAGGTTTTCCGTACTATCAAGAGGGATGGGATACAGATGCTCTAGAAATGACCTCTGTGCTCAGATGATCATCTTTTACAAAATAAATCTTTGTAGTCTCCAACTTCGACACTCACTTCATTTCTATTTTGTGCTGATAATATCGGAATATCCGATGTGTATATCGGATAGTCCGATAGTATCGGATTCTCCGGTGTGAGTGTAGTTGCTGTCTCTGGATCTCTCGGGAAACATCGGACTGTCCGATGGTTTATATCGGAACATCCGATGTTGTTTAGAAATTTTTCTAAGTCCTTAAGCTGGAACTCTCGGGTTTTATCGGATAGTCCGATGTTTGGTATCGGATAGTCCGATATGGACTTAGAAAGATTTTGGAAATTGTTCTCGCTCTGAAACTCTCGAGAATTATCGGAATGTCCGATGTCCCATATCGGACGATCCGATATACACTAGAAAATTTCCAAAGTTCTTTGGGTTTGTTGGAAACTCTCTGGAATCATCGGAACATCCGATGTGTGAAATCGGATAGTCCGATGTGTGCTTTTCTCGAGATGAATTTGAATTTTTCGTGTGGAGTTGATCTGGGAGTTTCTACATATCGGATAGTCCGATGTCCGGCATCGGATAGTCCGATGTGGGTCCGACTGAGGCGAAGCGACTATATTTTGTGTCTTGACTATAAATACCCCACTCTCTCCCTCATTTACTTCTACCTACCTGTGTGTAGAGCATTAACTCTCTTCTTGCAATTTTCTTGCTCTCTCTCTTAAGTTCATCTTTAAGAAATTAGTTGAGAGATTGGAGCAAGTGTTCTTAGTGCTTTATTGCAAACCGAGAAAATCCATTTGAGTACTAGGGTGATTTTCAAGAGCGGGTCTACACTCCATTTATTACTCTTGGAGATTGAGGTCTCCTAGACGGCTAGGAGTCACCGGTGAACTCCCGATCTTCGTGTGGGTAGCCACCGGAGTTTGTGAAGGTTCGATTCCACCTCCGCAAGGGAAGGAATCAAGAAGTGAAACCAGCGAGTGCTTGGTGCAACACCGGGAGGAAAGTGGTCAAGAGGGACCCGGGCTTTGTGCCTCCTCAACGGAGACGTAGGATCTCCTCAAAGATCTGAACTTCGGGAAAAATCACTGCATCCCTTTGGTTTGTGAGTCTTCCACTTGTTTCCCTTTGTGCTTAGCCTAATCTTTTAGGGATTCAAGTAGTTGGTAGCTTCTTGCAGTAGATATTGGTATGATCTAATATTCTGAAAGTTGTCTTTACTCTGAAATTTCATTTGGTAGCAATCTAGCCCTCCAAATTGGTCAGATCTACTTTTTAGTGTTTTCTTGCACTCTGATCGGAAAGTCCGACTTCTCATATCGGATAGTTCGATATATATCGGACAGTCCGATATCAAGGTCGGATATTCCGGTGTTTCCGCTGCAAATTAGGTTTTAATTTTATAAACGCCTATTCACCCCCCTCTAGGCGACTTTATCGATCTTTCAGGCACACGTGGCCACAAAACCCCGAAACTATGGCCACTTAGGGGTTTTCGTAGCCTCGCGGGGCCCATCGGATACGGCTCAGAAAATACGAAAAAAATCACGAGCAACCTACCCAACGTAGGCTACCACTTATCTATGGGCGAGTAGGTTAGACGTTGCCCCAGCACGAACATGCGAAAATCAAAAAAGGTACACACGGCCATAAAACCCCAAAACTGTGGCTACATAGGGGGTTTTTGTAGCCTCGCGAGGTCCACCAGATACGGTTTAGAAAATACAAAAAAAATCATGAGCGACCTATGCAATGCAGGCTACCACTTATCTATGGGCGAGTAGGTCGGATGTTGCCCCAGTACGAACGTGCGAAAATCGGAAATGGCACGCGGCCACAAAACCCCAAAACTGTGGCCACTTAGGGGTTTTCGTAGCCTTGTGGGGCCCACCAGATATGGCCCAAAAAATATGAGAAAAATCACGAGCAACCTACGCAACGCAGGCTACCACTTATCTATAGGCGAGCAGGTTGGATGTTGTCCTAGCACAAATGTGCGAAAATCGGAAAAGACACACGTGGCCACAAAACCCCAAAACTGTGGCCACTTAGGGGTTTTCGTAGCCTTGTGGGGCCCACCAGATATGGCCCAAAAAATACGAGAAATATCACAAGCAACCTACGCAACGCAGGCTACCACTTATCTATGGGCGAGCAGGTCGGATGTTGTCCTAGCACGAATGTGCGAAAATTGAAAAATGCACACGCGGCCATAAAACCCCAAAATTGTGTCCACTTAGGGTTTTTTGTAGCCTCACGGGGTCCACCGGATATGGCCGAAAAAATATGGGAAAAATCACGAGCGACCTACGCAACGCAGGCTACTACTTATCTATGGGCGAGTAGGTCGGATGTTGCCCTAGCACGAATGTGCGAAAATCGAAAAAGGCACACATGGCCACAAAACCCCAAAATTGTGGCCACTTAGGGGTTTTCGTAGCCTCACGGGGCCCACCGGATAAGGTCCAGAAAATACGAAAAAAATCACGAGCGACCTACGCAACACAGACTACCACTTATCTATGGGCAAGCAAGTCGGACATTGCTCCAGCATAAACGTGCGAAAATCAGAAAAGGCACACATGTTACTAATTGATACGGATAAGGTAAAAAGGTCCGCTAGCACTGAGTTCAGACAATTATACAACATGGTGCTGAAGGTAAAGGCATTACAAAAGTACAGCTGTACAACAAGTCACTCACGACCACACTTCCTGATTTGATCCATGAGGTACATGAATGGCGACGGAGGACGGACGGCCCTCCTAGGCCAGCCCTGCGGCATAGGGGTAGAGTAGTCTGTCGGCGACTCAGGTGTGTCCTGATATGGTGCTCTCGAGAGCTGAGAGGGGCCGAGGAACTCGGTCGACAGGTACTGCACCACATCGAACTCTACCTCCTCCCAGTCATCGTAGTTTGCGTCGTCGAATCCACCCTGCTCGTCACCCCACTGTCCCCACTGCTACTGTGCGAGAGGCCACGAGGACTCGCCGTAGCCGACGTCGGCCCGTGGAAGATGACTGCCACGGGGAGGTGTGGGCATGCTCCACGAGGTGCCATCGGGGGAGGGAGAGTCGCTGGCCTACGGGGACGTGGTGCGCTACGTCGGACAACGTCTCAGTGCCCTCAGCAGGTGGCCAGGCGACACAACCGCATCGCCCTATCGAGGACCCACTCCCAAGCTACCTCGGCCTTAGCGGTAGTCATCTGGATGACCGCCCGGAGGCGCGCCAACATGGATGTAGCCTCCACGTACACCTCCCCTGCAAGTTGTGCCTGCATGTAATGTCGGTTTGATATGAGGTAATTTACATGAAAAAGACGTACCCATAGAGATTCGATTGTGACACTGCGAAGTTGTCCCTTTCGGACATCTGTGAAGGGTACATGCCCATCACCGATGTTTGCTCTGCGGCATACGGTGCTGGTGTGTACCCCACCCTGAGCCGAGTCCGCGGCACGAACCACTCCATGTACTTGTTGTACATGTCATAGTCGTACGCCCGGGTCTCGGTGACCCTATCCGCGAGTGCGTTGTCCCACTGTAGTGCCCATGGCTGCATGTGATGTGCAAACTGAGTCCCGCTGCAGCCCCCGTCCGGGTCATCCTACAATGCAAAAACGAGAATTTACATACAACATCCATTCGGCGGGAATGCTAAGCAGTGTGCTCAGGAGACGTACCTGTGAGCGCCACATGAGATAACATGACGAGGCGGCAAGGGAAAAGCCTGGAACAGGCTGAACTACTGTAGCACTCGGTGCGACGAGTACTCCTCCACACACAGATCGAAGACGAGGACCTTACGAGTGAGCCAGAACGGCTCGTCCCGCGTGCAAAGCACAGAGATCCCGTAAAGTGCTCGGACGTGGATGTCATACACGCTATACGACGTCCACCGCATGTCCTCATCGTGGAGCCTGTCGAACTCCTGAACGAACTCGGGGTAGGACCTCCTGACCTATCGGAGTGCGTACAACCACTGCGTGGAAATAAAAAATGGTGCATTTTATGAAAGTGCGTAAGTGGGGAATAAGATATGAGGGGGCATACCTGTCGTCAAACCCAGTAGTGGCCCATGGTGGGCCAGTCCATCGAGTTGTCATCGTACAGGTCCTGTGGGTATGGCGCGGTGTCAAACAAGAGGCCTACCGATGGAGAAGTGCTCCCAGGACCACAACTGCAGCAGTAGGATGCAACCCGACATCGTCATGTCTTGGTCTGCCCGAGAGACAGCGTCGCACAGACCTCTGTACATCGCCGTGAGCACAACAGAGGCCCATGACCATTGCACCATTTGTTTACAATGAGAAAGTTAGACGTGTCCTCTCAGAAAAGATTTTAACGGAATGTGTTACCTCATGCTCTGGGGTGTCAGCGATGGACTGGGCGTACTCGATCATGTGCCGGTCCACCATGTTCCCATGCGAGGACGGTAACATCACCCAATCGAACAACAAGAGCAGGTATGCCTTCAGGTGGTGGGCGACGTCCTCGTCCTCGGCATGCGGGTGGATCAGATCGGCTTGCAGCATTTCATACAATATTATCAACAACTTAGTGTGTATCCATTAAATTACAATGAAGGAGGTACTAACCGTGAACTGAAGCAGCCACGGCTTCGTCGGTCCGTGCCACTCACCTTGCTTGAGGGGCATGTACGGGCCGGCCCAGGGGTGTCGCTGCACCTTGACGAACCGCACGGTCGCACGAACAACACCGCATGCCACGTGATGGAGACGTCGTACGGCACAACTGCAGGACCCGCACAGGAGAGTCCTAGGAGGTAACATATGTCTTGCAGCGTCGAAGCTATCTCTCCGCAGGGTAGGTGGAACGTGTGCGTCTCCGGTCTCCACCGGTCGACGAGTGCGATCAGCAGGGACCGGTTGTACCCAAACCGTGGGAGGTGCTTGGCCTTATCCGGCGCAGTGGCCTGCTCTACTATTCTACAGAGCAGAAGTAAGCCAGCCGCTCGTAACCTACATGTAGAGTGTAGCGTCGTCAAAATTGCATTCACATGTAAGTACATGTACATAAAAGAATAGAAAGCGTTGGTAGCTTTCTGTGGAACCCAGCGTGGGTCAATATAAAGCACCTCGTTCGGCACCCGAGGCCGTAGTGTTCCCCAGCTGTTGGTTCTGAACTGCGAACAACCTAGACCGGTGGGTTGCATTCACGGTCCGGTCTAGCAGCTCAGGGCAAGCATCAGCAGCACGCCCAGCTCCTGCCATCGTCGCCTGTGCCTGCATGGTTAGACATTACGACCCTGTTTGTTTAGGCTTAAGCTTTTTGGCTTATAGCTTAAAGCCAGCTTTTTGGTTTAAACAGCTTAAAAGCTAATGGCTTTTGTATGTGATAGAGGTGGATATTTTTATCTAACATTAATGTTATTAGTTTAAAACCAACCATCAATAAGCCAAAAAAAGCCTCTCCCCAGTGGCTTTTAGCTTTTAGTTATCTGGAGGCTTATGGCTTTTAAAAAGCCCAGATAAAAAGCTGCTCGTTTGTTTGGGCTTTAGCTTTTTGGCTTTTAAGCCGGTGAAAAAGCCCAAATAAACAGGGCCTACATGGTTAAAAAGTGAATACAACAAACTGGACAATAATTAAATGTTACACATTACAACTAGTAAAAATTAAATAAAAGATAACGAAATGTTGCATATTTAAATACATGTTCAATCGTGCACATAATATCAAAAATTACATGATGGGACCAATAATTAGCTGGTACATATTGAAGTACGTGAAGTAAAGAAATACATTTAGAAATACATGAAACGAAAAGTACATGGTTAGAAAGCAAATATAACAAACTGGACAATAATTCAATGTTACACATTACAACTAGCAAAAATTAAATAAAAATAATGAAATGTTGCATATTTAAATATATGTTCGATCGTGCATATAATATCAAAAATTACATGACGGGACTAATAATTAACTGGTACATATTGAAATACGTGAAGTAAAGAAATACATGAAAGGAATACATATTGAAGCACATAGTTAGAAAGCAAATACAACAAATTGACAATAATTAAATGTTACACATTACAACTAGCAAAAATTAAATGAAAAATAACGAAATGTTGCATATTTAAATGTATGTTCGATCGTGCATATAATATCAAAAATTACATGATGGGAACAATAATTAACTAGTACATATTGAAGTACATGAAGTAAAGAAATACATTTATAAATACATGAAATGAAATTACATTATCCACAATTACGACGGGCTTAGGACTCGTCCATATCGTTCCAAAGACGCCGTGTCCTTCAACGTCCGATCTTCTGCTTCAACATTCGGATGTCCAGTACCTATCGATGCCCTGGAGGGGGGACTGTTGTGAACGATTCATCCACTCGGTATCCGTATACCTCGTTATGCCACGTGTTGAGAACACTTTGCTTGTAGTAATAGTGGGAGATGTATGGACGACATGATTGGTGTGTCTCGGCGGCTGCGGCAATTACGTGCGAACACGGCAAGTGCAGCAGGCGTGGCTTCTGGTAGGAGCACTCGCAGTCAGTAGTTCGGAGTATGCATATATGGGAAGTCCTCTCCTAGTGGGCACCTCTGCGACCTCGGTCACCGCAGTGCACGAGGTATCTCCGTTCCATGCCACTCTCTGGTGTCACGCGATGTGTCTGTACCTTTCGTGTTTTGTTGGCCATGTACGTAGATACAACCGTTGAGTAGAACAGTTGATTGTCCGACATACATGCAGCGGAGTTCCTATATCGCTCAATGAAATATCTTTGGGTGCCTAGTAACACACCTTCAACTATACCCACCAATAGAAGGCAGCTGGTGCCTTTCATTACCCAGTTGTAAATCTCTGCCAGGTTCGTTGTCATTATTCCATAACAGGAACCGCCCTCGTCATGCAAAAGGGACCATTTCTCCAACAGCTGGTATCGTATCTAATCCGTGAAACTCTTTATGCTGGTCCCCGACCTATACCGAATGTTTAGTGCGTCAGTCAGGAGCGCATACAAGGTTGTGGGGTCATCTCCTTGCTCGTGGTAGACCATAGGGTTCCTTGATGAACTAGCGGTATCCCTTGGATTCAGTGATTACTTCTTGGTTAGTTCATCCAACGTCCTCCACAGTGCGTCGAACTTCCTCCACTGGTTCTATTTGCACAGCCGCTTGAACATGTTCATAAGCTCCTTGTTCCTGAATTGACGAAAAAAATTGGCACCCATGTGCCTCATGCACCACCTACTCTTCAGGTCTGGCCACTTTGCTGCTCCCACGACATCGGACCCTTGTTGCATATCCACGATCGCCCTTAATAACCCTGCATGTCGGTCATGGATGACACAAACATTAGGCCAATCCTGAACAACTGCTAGCTTGACACTTTCAAGGAACCAGTACCAATTGTCTGTAATTCCCCCCTCCACGAAGGCCAATGCGACCAGTAGAACCTGGTTGTTGGCGTCCACCGCGATTGCAGTTAGAATCTAGCCCTTATATTTCCCTGTGAGGAATGTGTTATCCATGCAAATGACCGGGCGATAGTGTCAGAACGTATTTATGCAAGCACCGAGGGTGAAGAAGGCCCGCTGCAAGACCCACTTGCCCGCGCATACACCATCCGCGGGAAACTCCTCAAGGTCGATGAATGTACCGGGATTTCTATGTGATATTTTCCTGAGCAAGTGTGGAATATTCTCATTCAAATCCTCGTACGTCCCAAATCATATTTATAAAGTTGTCATTTTTGCTTGTACATGTAAGATGATCCTATAGAAAATGCCATCTTCATATTATTTAGTTGCTTGAACCGAACCATTTCATTCTAGATGATAGGATATAAAACCTGAGTAATATTTCCTTTATATTAAACCGTCATATTGGTTAAAAAAACAAACCGCGTGACAAAGGATCATTTTATCCCACCAACCAATCCCAAAGAGAATGGAGTTCGTCGTTCGATCTGCTCCAATGACATAGATAGCCGAGGAATATATCAACAAAGAAGTTATTGTTGCATATCTTTTATTTTTTACTTTTCAAATACCTAAAACTTACTTTTGCTGAACGCGGTGCTTTCTCTTTCCTGCAAACCAACCAAATCGGTTCTACTTTTGGAAAAACAGGAAAAGTACTCGGCAGCCAGACCGTGCATGCATGCTCTCGTTGATGCTTCTATTTAGGAGTAAACTTTACCAAAGAATAAATTTATTATATAAACTATCAGAAAACTACTGGTTTTAGCTTCTATTTTATAAAACCAAAGATTTTAGAAAACTTGTGGAACAAAACTACATGTATTAGAATTAACTATTTCTTGTAATAGGTCTAACAGCGTTGATGCATATGGCAACTCCACACTCCCTTATTTCCATTTTGACTCGCGTGTGATTACCATAGGAGTTAACATTGTCATACCCATTACAAGAAATAATTAATTCTAAAAATTTATAGTTTTGTGATACAAATTCTCATAAAACCTATAGTTTTATGAAATATAAACTAAAACTTATAGTTTTCTGATAGTTTGTATAAAAAAATCCGTAATTTCATGAAATTTACTCTTTATTTAAACCAATGTATTCAGGTCGCCAGACAAGTGGTATCCTACTCGCTTCACTTGTCTCTATGGTTGTTTACAACGGCAATTACAATTTACAAGTTGGTATGCAAGATGGAACGACACTCGCAAAATAACGAAATCAACTGAAATTTCTGACCGGATGCATGGAAAGCTACGGAATATTTGTCTTTGGAGAATTGCAAGTCTTTCATAGTCGCATGACACGATGGTTATAAGATTCAAATAACATTTTCTATCCCAATAACCATGCTAATCCAACTGTCTCACCACTCGGCTGAAACGAAAGCTCCTTTCCATGTTTCCATTTCTAAGCACGTGCGGTTTTGGTTTTAGGCCCTTTATGAGAGGCGTAATCTTGTACGGTTCTTCAGTGGTCTGGGTCCTTTTCGAATTGAGGAATTTTACAAGCAATGCAATTCCTATGGGATTGCTACGAAAGTCCCATGTTTCAAACTATGGCTGGACCCAACAGTGTTACTTCCTCTGTTGATTTTTTTATAAAGCGCACACGCAATCTAAGATTCAAAGTTTGTAAACATTTATTCAATATTTAGTCTAACAATATATGGATCATGTGACACAAAAGTGATACCGTTGTATTTCTATTTGAAAGCGTTTTTTTATGACTGTGATTTTGTAGCTACGAACAAAATAGTGCAGAAGAAATCGATGGCCAAAGTTCAACTTCGAAGCCTGCACCAAGTTAAATCATGCTTTATAAAAATCAAGAGAGGGAGTATTTTAGGCGCTCTAAGTAGTTTTGAAGGGGTACAAATGTAATTCCCTTCTTTTATAACCACATAATAATGAAGCTTGTCAAGCTCTAGTAGCTTTTCAACGAGAAATAATTGATTATTTGCCATAACGATGATGATAATTGACGATTTGCCATGCCTTTATCTTACTGACATTTGGATCATAAAGTCACATATCAGTGAGACATAACGTAGCAAATCATCAATTACATCAACTTAGTTGTGATAAATAATCAATTCCCTTCCAAGTTCCAACAACGTGAGAGCAACACCTCGAAGCAAGGACATTTTGCAAAGTACGCACTATGTGCTCTAGAACCATATGCATCTGTTGACCATTGGCAATCAAATGGTCATTCCATCAGGCAGATCAACGGCCAAAGACTGTTTTGTGGTTCCCCTCGAGATTCCATATTTCCATTAGACCACGGCATCATCTCGATCTACATCGGTAGTTAGTACGATTAGCAGAGCATGCATCGTCATCAATCACCACATCGATGTACATGGCAGATTAGCAGTGGTGGGCGGATACTGGTATCGTTTTTGTGGTGACATTGACAAAGCATCTACTGATGTAGTGTCAGGGAGCACTCAGAAGGCAGCATCAACGCAATGCACGAAAGCTTTGATTAATTTAGAGGACTTATCTTGCGGAAAAACAAGGAACTTTGGATCATCTATGATGTCTCCTGTGAGATTCACCTACGTTCCAAGTAGTTTATGAAGTTTCCTGTTTACGATAAGGACATATCAGGTGCAACCGGGCAAGTCGTCTTTATCGTGTAAACTCTGTAAAAATTATATATATACAAGTTTTTAAATTTTTCTTTAAAAAAATTACCATACGCAGGAGAGGTTTAGTTTTTACAACCCTGTAAAATTTGAAGATCAAACTCAGTCGCATTCAAAAGATATGAAATTGACAAGTAGCAAGCCGGATAGTGATGAACAGTAAAAACCACTATTTTGGTTGAATTTGTCTTTTCCATATCTTTTAAATTTGATTGATTTTGGACTTTAAATTTTACAGAGTTGTAGAAGCTAATCTTTCCTACATATGGTAATTTTTTTGAGAATTTTTACATATAATTTTCACAGAATTTACACGATAAAAATGGTTTACCGCTGATATGTCCCCATTTATGATGTCTCCTATGAGAATCACCTACATTCCAAACAAACCCTTACATATTTTTTCCACTCACCCCAAGCATTTTATCGGACAAAGATATATCATTCCAAGATTTTTTTTTTAGAATAATTCATCACAATTCGGACGAAATTAATACGGTGGAGAGTTTGGAAAGGGAATGTTCATTGATGCAGAGTCACAAGTTGTGAATCTCCTCTATTAGGTGATCGTCACATTCATCTGTAGCCATGCAGAGGAATAGAGGAAAAGTAGGGCGACGAACAGGACTTTATATATTATATATAAACCACCGATGAATTTTTGGTCAATTCGTTCTCCAAATCAATTCATCGCGTCAGCTCGATTACGCGTTTCGCGTGTGGACGCAGGCAAAAAAAAAAAATCAGAAAAAAGTTGCCCGCTGTATTCACACGACTGCTGACCACAGATATGTCGACGGTGTTACAAAATATTGTTTCACAAATAGATGTCCATAACTTTTTTTTAGGAGAAACTCTCATATATCAATTAAGGAGAAACTCCTATGCTATTACTATTAAAACCTTCATAACATCAATTCTTGTATTTAGTTCAAACCTCTCATGTTACCTATAAATAGAGGGTTGTATGCATGAAAGAGTACAAAAAAGAAAGAAAGAAAGAATTCCCTCTACTTCTACATTGTTCATGCTTTGAGTAATCCACTATATTGTTCATACTTTGAGTAATTCATTAGTTATTTTATATCACGTTATCAGCATGATCGCCTCTAAAAGGCTATCGTAAATTTCACATACTAAAATACTTTGATCGTCGTTTTCTAAGGTAAAGTATTCTTTCAATCCCTATTCTATCTTGTTTAATTTACACATTATAATTCATAGTTTGCATTTCTATGTATTGTAGTTTACTATGTCGAATCTTGCAAAACTTGAATTCATGGCTTTGGATATTACGGGCAAAAATTATTTGTCTTGGGTGCTTGATGCCGAAATCCATCTAGATGCAAATAGCCTCGGTGAAACAATTAAGGAGGGAAATAAGGCGTCTAACCAAGAAAAGACTAAAGCCATGATCTTTATTCGCCATCACCTCCATGAAGGGTTAAAAGCTGAATACCTTACGGTGAAAGATCCCCTTATTCTTTGGAACAAATTAAAGGAGAGGTATGACCATCAGAAAACTGTAATTCTCCCTAAAGCTCGGTATGATTGGTTGCACCTGAGGTTGCAAGATTATAAAACTGTTTGTGAGTATAATTCAGCCATGTTCAAAATCACTTCACAACTTTTGTTGTGTGGAGAAAAGGTTACAGATGAGGAAATGTTGGAGAAAACATACTCCACATTCCATGCTTCAAATTTGCTCTCGCAGACAATAATAGGAAAAAGGGTTCAAGAAATATTCTGAACTTATTTCTTGTTTACTTATGGCTGAACAAAATAATGAGCTTTTGATGAAAAACCATGAGGCTCGTCCAACTGATTCAAGTCCATTCCCTGAAGCAAATGTGATAAGATATAATAATAACAATAGAGGACGCGGCCGAGGACGTGATCGTGGACGTGGATATGGACGAGGTCGTGGTAGAGGAAATTATAATGTTTCCTTCAAAAATACAAATGGTCCCCAGAAGAGACAAGAAAAGGGAGATACAGGGAAAAATGAAAATTATAAACATGAAAATATATGCTATCGCTGTGGAGGCAAAAATCATTGGTCGCGTAACTGCCGTACGCCAAAGCACCTCGTGGATCTCTATCAACAATCGCTTGAAAGGAAAGAGAAAAGGATAGAGACCAATTTTGCCAATAGTAATGAAGATAATGAATATTTTGGCAAAACTCAAGAAGAAGATAGCGGCCAACATGATACAACTCATCTAGATGTCTCTGATTTTCTTATTCAAGAATAATTCTTTTTAAGTTGTTATTTGTACAAGAATAAATTTTATATGTTACATCTTTAATAATGCAAACATGTTATGTTTTTGTTCGAGAATAAATATAATATATTATGTATTGAATTATGGTTGTAATGTTTCATGTGTTAATGAATTTTATGTTATAATGATCATTTATCTTATTAAAATTTTCTTTTGAAGTGAATGGAAAAAATGCTGGTAAATGGAGGAGATATATATGTGTAGTAGACAGTGCAACAACACATACTATTCTCAAAAATAAAAGGTATTTTCATGATTTAACGATGCATAATGGAAGTATCAATACCGTATCTGGGAGTGCAAATTTGATAGAGGGCTCCGGAAAGGCCATAATATTATTACAGCAAGACAAAAATAAGTGTGAAAGAGGCATTGTATTCCCCAAAGTCTCAAAGAAATCTATTGAGTTTTAAAGATATCCGCCAAAATGGATATCATATTGAGACAATTAATGAAGGAAATAGGGAATACCTTAACATTACAAATATGTCATCGGGTAAGAAAAATGTATTGGAAAAATTGCCATCATTATTATCTGGTTTGTACTATACAAAGATTGATAAAATTGAATCATATATGGTGGTAGACCAGAAGTTTACCAACCATAACGAATTTATTGTATGGCATGACCGATTGGGCTATCCCGGATCAACAATGATGCGGAAAATTATAAATACTTCTTGTGGACATATGTTGAAGAACCAGAAGATTCTTCAATCCAATGACTTCTCATGTGTGGCATGTTCTCAAGAAAAATTGATTGTAAGACCATCACCAGCTAAAATAGAAATTTGAATCCCTTGATTTTCTAGAGCGCATACAAGGAGATATATGTGGACCTATTCATCCAGCAAGTGGTCCATTTAAATATTTTATGGTTTTGATTGACGCATCGACTAGATGGTCACATGTTTCTCTATTATCAACTCGCAACCTGGCGTTTGTGAGATTGTTAGCCCAATTAATAAAATTACGAGCACAATTTTCAGATTATCCTATTAAATCGATACGTTTGGATAATGCTGGTGAATTTACCTCAAAAAGTTTCAATGATTATTGTATGTCAATTGAAATAAATGTTGAGCATCCTGTAGCACATGTTCATACACAGAATGGTCTTGCAGAATCACTTATAAAACGGCTCCAATTAATTGCGAGACCGTTACTTATGAAATCAAAACTCCCAACATCAGCTTGGGGCCATGCTATTTTGCATGCGGCATCATTAATTCGCATCAGGCCAACAAGTTATCATACTTCTTCTCCATTACAGTTAGTATTTGGAAAAGAGCGGACATATCCCATCTAAGAATTTTTGGTTGTGCGTTATATGTTCCAATTGCTCCACAAAAGCATACGAAGATGGGACCACAAAGAAGGTTGGGAATATATGTTGGGTATGAATCCCCTTCTATAATAAAATATCTTAAGCCATTAACGGGAGATTTATTTACAGCTAGATTTGCAGATTGTCATTTTGATGAATCAAATTTCCCAACATTAGGGGGAGAAATGAAGCAGCTAAATAAGGAAATTGTTTGGAATGAATTATCATTATCTCATTTTGATCCTCGCACAAGACAATGTGAACATGAAGTTCAAAGGATAATTCATCTACAAAATTTAGCGAATAATTTGCACGATGCTTTTACTGATTTGAACGAGTGACAAAGTCACATATTCCATTGCTAATGCTCCTAAAACATTAGTGTCCCGGAAGGACAACCACTATTGCAAATGAGACAAAACCTACCATAAAACGTGGTAGACCATTGGGCTCGAAAGATAAAAATCCTCGAAGAAGAAAAGGAGCTAAAAATAGTCAAGTTGAGGAAATAATAGCCCAAGAAAAATCTCCTGAAGAGATGAATGACATGACTAATAATACTATTTCGGAAGAAATACAGGTACTGATTCTACACAAACCGAGATCTCATTAAACTATGTCATGTCGGAAAACTTTTGAACCGTGATATTGGCGTCAATGATGCATTTGCATATAATGTAGCGCTAGAAATTATACACGGTAATGAGGATCAAGAACCTCGATCAATCGAGGAATGCAAACAAAGAAATGATTGGCTAAAATGGAAAGACGCAATTGAGTGCGAATTGAATTCTCGACAAATAGAGAAGTTTTAAGACTGAGCTCGACACCCAATGGTGTAAAACCTATTGGTTACAAATGGGTCTTTGTGCGAAAAAGAAATGAAAAAGGAGAAGTTACAAGATACAAGGCACGATTAGTTGCCCAAGGCTTTTCCCAAAGACACGGTATAGATTATGAAGAAACATACTCTCCGTGATGGATGCAACAACTTTTAGATATCTTATCATGCGGCAATGAAGGAATGCCTTGACTTACGTCGATGGATGTTGTTACAAACATACTTATATGGATCACTAGATAGTGATATTTATATGAAAATCCTCGAAGGATTCAAACCGCCGAAGCGGCGGGTTCTCGAGAACAATATTCAATTAAACTAAGAAAGTCATTATACGGATTAAAACAATGCGGGCGAATGTGGTATAATCGTCTCGATGAATATTTGATAAAAGAAGGGTACACAAACAATGCCATTTGTCCATGTGTATTCATAAAAGATCTGGAGATGAATTTGTGATAATCGTCAGTATCGTTGATGATCTAAATATGATTGGAACAACTAAAGGAATCTCAAATGCGTTGAATGCTTAAAGAAAGAATTTGAGATGAAGGATCTTGGAAAAACAAAGTTTTGCCTTGGATTGCAAATTGATCATCTTAAGAATGGAATTATTATTCATCAAGCGACTTATACGAGATAAAATTTTGAAACAATTTTATATGGATAAAGCACACCCTTTAAGTACCCCAATGGTTGTAAGATCGCTTGATATAACTAAAGATCCTTTCCGACCTCGAGATAATGATGAAGAAATTCTCGTACCCTGAAGTACCATATTTAAGTGCCATAGGTGCACTTATGTATCTTTCTACTCATACACGACTCGATATCGCATTTGCAATCAACTTATTAGCAAGATACTGACTCATGTCCTACAAGAAGACATTGGAGCAGCGTCAAACATATATTTCGTTATCTTCAAGGTACAAATGATATGGGTTTATATTTTTACGATGCATACAAGAAAGAGTTAGTTGGTTTTGCAGATCACGAGGTATCTATCCGATCCCCATAATGGTCGATCACAAACCGGATATGTTTTTACTTGTGGTGGCTTTGCTATATCATGGCGTTCAATGAAACAGACTATAGCAAACAACATCATCTAACCATGCAGAAATTTTGGCAATCCATGAAGCTAGTAGAGAATGTGTTTGGTTAAGAAATATGACAGGGCATATTAAAAGATCATGTGGCTTACTTTTAGACAAAGAAGAACCTACCATTATATATGAGGATAATGCAGCATGTATCTCTCAACTGAAGGAGGGACATATCAAAGGGGACAAAGTGAAGCATATATCACCAAAATTTTTCTTCACTCATGACCTTCAAAAGGATGGTGTTTTAAAAGTCCAGCAAATTCGCTCATGTGAGAATCTCGCCGATTTATTCACAAAGGCACTTCCCACTACAACGTTCAAGAAATTGATCAGTATGATTGGACTTTATCGATCCAGAGATCTTAAGTGATCAGGGGGAGTGAATATGTTATGTACTCTTTTTTCCTTTACCATGGTTTTTTCCCACTGGGTTTTTCCTTGGTAAGGTTTTTAACGAGGCATACATATTCACAAATTAATGGACATCCAAGGGGGAGTGTTACAAAATATTGTTTCACAAATGGATGTCCATAACCCCTTTTTGGGAGAAACTCTCATACATCAATTAAGGAGAAACTCCTATGCTATTACTATTGAAACCTTCATAACATCAATTCTTGTATTTAGTTCAAACCTCTCATGTTACCTATAAATAGAGGGTTGTATGCATGAAAGAGTACAAAAAAGAAAGAAAGAAAGAATTCCCTCTACTTCTACATTGTTCATGCTTTGAGTAATCCACTATATTGTTCATACTTTGGGTAATTCATTAGTTATTTTATATCAGACGGAATTGTATTATATCGAGCATGTTGAAGCCTTTTGCCAAGAACTCCTCAAAACTGAAGTGGACGTTGTGCCGGCACACATAGATACGTTGTACTTCATGTCTAAACCGTGTTAGACCGTCATGGCCCATTGTACCATGCCGTGCCGGCTTGGTTCGTTTTCGGTGAGCCCAGGCACGATCCATTTGCACTTTGTGTCATGTCGGCCCAAACCCAGTCCATTTACACTATTGCAACGAGAGGAAAGAATCCGGAGATGCATGGGGGCTAAGGCAATGATCTCCTAGGTAAGTCGCGTACTTCATCGTACTTAGTTTTTCGTTTGTAATTCAATGCTAGTGGCTTAACTGCACATAATCACCGGTGGCCATTCAGAAGCTATACAGTCCTTGCTTCAACGTGGGTGAGCTGAGAGCGGCTTGGCCATCTGGAAGCTAGACGGTCTTGGCTTCAACATGGGTTAGTGAGAGCGGCTTAGCCGTCCAAAAAATAGACAACCTTGGCTTGGTCTCGATTTTTCTTCTTCTCCTTGCCATTTCTCATCTCCTACTAGATTGTGACATGTGAAATGATTTGAGCCAATGAGCAATGAATGTCTCGTTCAAACATTTCAAATGCTGTAAAGTTTGCAATCATATGAATATTGAGATGATGATGTGATGCTTGTATGCATAGTACTAATTAAATGTCGATCGAGGAGAGAACGAGAGAGAAACGAGCGAGTGAGTAGCGAGAGGAGCTAGGCGCTGTGCCAATCGAAGAGAGGGAGAGAGGGACTGAGAGAGTGAGTGAGACAAAGAGAGTGACATAGAAAGTTGGAGGGAGATAAGCAACGGTCAGGACGGATTTCCACACGAGTGAGGTAACTTTTTTTAGAAATCGAAATATTTAAGTATCTACAATCTTATTTAATTACTTGAATTTTAAAATTTTATTTTATTTTCTCTCTATTTTTCTTTCCCTTTTCCCCTTTTTTTCACCTATTTTTCTTTCCCTTTTCCCGAACCGACCTCTCTGTGTCTCTCTTCTCCCATGATCCCCTCCCCTTTTCCCCCAAAAAGCAGCGCCCGTGTCCCTGGTCTTCCCCTATCGGCTACTTTGCCCGACCGCCCCTCTCTCCCCCTGGCCTTCCGCTCTTGGCTGCTCCGCCCGCTCGCCTCCCCTCCACTCCCGACGCCCACCGCCCCCTCCACCTCTGGGCTCACCCACCCCGCCCCCTTCCAACCTCCCACACCTCCCCCTCTCCCTCTCTCCCGGGCGTAGGGCATGGCATGAGGCAGGTGTCGATACAAGGGAGGCGAGTTGGTGCGTGTGGGAGGCGAGGAGCCAAGGCGGTGGGGTGTAGAGGCGAGGCGACGTGCGTGTAGAGGTGAGGAGGCACGTGCGGGAGGCGAGGAGTCGAGGGGGCACGCATGGGAGGCGAGGAGCCGAGGCAGCGCGCGTGGAGGCAAGGAGCTGAGGCGGCGCACGTGGAGGCGAGGCTGTGGTAGGGAGGACTGGAGGAGGGGCCATGGTGGGCGACGGCCAGTCGGTCACCGCGTCAGGCGAGGCAACGCTGGCATCTCCCGTGTGCGGCAGTGTGCTCGGCCGCGTCCCTTGCCTCTGGCCGCGTGCCGACAGGTTGGCATGCTGCCGTGTCACCCGAAGCTCTGTGCGGGCCATACCGGCCCGAGCACAGCCCATCTCACCGTGCCACCTATCATGCCTGGTTGGTAGGTCCAGTATAGCCCGAGTAACCGTGCCATACTAGCCCGACCCATTTTAAATAGTGCCGTACAAGGCTCTGGACTGGGCTTGACCAGACGTGCCTCGTGCTGGCCTAAAATGGCCCGGTCTAGTAACCACCTCTAGTCAAAACTGAGTCACTTCTACAATGTCTTTGGCAACCGATCGATCCATCAAAAAGACAAATTTCCATTCGCCCTTCCACGCAAGCCAACATCTAACCCAATCCACGCACGCAAGCTAATCGCATCAGCACCCAATAATTGACCCCAAAAGAGATTAGGACATTAAACTCAAGAATTATTTCTAGCTCCTAGAACCAGCTCATCTGGAAGTAAACAAGAACCAGATGATCACAGCAACCACCCGTCGAAACACCCACTGGTTGATCGATTCGTTCATGAACAATATCGCAACGACTCCTTCAGTTACAACTTACAGCATAAACTTGATTGATTGGTATCATCGAGAGCAAGGAAAACAAAAAAAAAAAGGCCAAAGAAAAAAAAAAGGAGAAATAAGCATATGCATATGATCTCTACTGATCATGTGGAAAACAAACCCGAAAACAATGGAAAACAAACCCGAAAACAATGGAAAACAAACCTGATGCATATGATCTCTACTGATCAAGCATCAATGGAAAACAAACCCGAAAAGGGAAAAAAAAAAGAAAGAAACTTGCTTCTTGCAGCTCTGCTCTGTTTGTTGGCTAGGACCAGCCGTAGACGAGGTGCAGGTACCTGTCCTTGAGCCACTTGAAGCTCTTGCGGAAGGAGCCCTTCACCTTGCCCTCCACGGCGTAGGCCTTGTACGCCGCCACCCGCCGCTTCCGCTCCAAGTCCGGGTCTCCCAGCGCTAGCCACCGCCGCTTCGACTTGCTCTTCTTCGCCTCCTCCGCCCCTGCCCCGAAGCCGTACCCGCCGTACTCGTACTGGTACTGGTGCGACGCGCCACCGCCGTGGGAATAGGACCGGAAGTCCGGCCGCGCACCGGTGTAGGGCTCGATCTGCATGCGCCCGCCGGCGTACGACTTAGAGCGATAGCCGCCGTCCATGGCAGCAGCAGCAGCTGGAATTCTCCTCCTCCCTTGCGATGGTTTCTTCTTTCTTTGGTGTCGAGGCAGGGGAGAGTAGGAGGCGAGGAGCTAGGAACAGAGGAGGAGGAGGAGGAGAGGGGAGAGCTTTGTGATGGTTGGGAAAATAAATCGAGGACTTTCGGTCGTTGGAAATATGTGCCGGAATGGATGGAAAATGCGATACTCTCTTGAATACATGTCATTCTAATTTTTAAATTGTGTTTTTAAATACTCATTATTATATGATTCTAAGGTGATCTTTTACAATTTTATTTCTCCCATACATTTTTTTTGGGGGTAATGCAAAATTGCATCTTTGCTCAAACAAGAGAGAATTTAAGCAACCTTTTTGAGCAGGTTAGGTGTTAACAAATATAGTTCATATATATATTTATTAAGTTGATTGAAGATTGCACCAATTTAACTGGCATGGATTGCACAGAACACCGGGTGTAGCCAGTCTTTTCACGCAACGCCATGTCTAACAATCTTGTGTCACTTTGCACCATGGTTTGGGTTGGTTTCATGTGTTGTACAGTGTCATGTTTGCCGAAGAATGGTTTCCGTGGCAGTTTGTGTGGGTATTTGGTATTTCGAATCGGGGAATTTGGGTATTTCTCAGAGAACACGGGAACGTTGGGGGTTTGGGTATTATTTTTAGCCGAGTGATAAATGAGGAATGGTTTTGGGTCGCAGTTCGAGGCAGTTGCTGAGTACCAAGGTTCCAAATTTTATTTTCGGTTTATATCTCACTCCCCACAGAAATCTGAAATTTCAGCGAAATCTCGTTATTTTGGACAAAATTCAGATGAAATTCAAAAAGAAAAATTCAAATCCAGAATTTTTAGGCTGAATTTCGGTTGAAATTACCGAAATTTCGGCAAATTTCAACTAAACAAAAAATAGTTCAAATGATATCAAAAAATTTTATGGAGGTTCCTTACATATCAATGATGTTCCCATAAAAATTTCAAATGATTATCATGTCAGAGGAATGTTTAAAAATTCAAAAATTGCTACTGTCTTGATAAAACATTGACCGACAAGTTTGAACCAAATGAAAAATGGTTCAAATCAGGTTAGAAATTTTTAAATTTTTTTATGCATTGTTATGATGTATCACTAATGTCCTCATAAAACTTTTAGATGACGATAAAGCTTCTTGAATTTTTAAAAATTTGAAAATTGTTATTGCCCTGTTAAAAGGCTTACCGGTAAACTTGAACAAAATGAAAAATGATTCAAACCACATTAGAAAATTCTAAAATTTTTGTGGATGGTTCTGATGTAATATTAATGTTTTGATAAAATTTTTACATTATGTTAATGCTTAAATAATTTTTAAAAATTTTGAAAGCTCTATACGATAAAAACCTGATGATTAGGGCTGAAAATGAAGCCGAGCCGAGCCAGGCTCGGCTCGGCTCAATCTTGCTCGGTCAATGTGCGAGCCGAGCCAGGCTCGGCTCGGTCCTGAGGCGAGCCCAAAAAGTCGGCTCGGCTCGGCTCGAGGTCGGCTCGCCGAGCCAGACCAATATGAATTTTTTTTTCAAGTTTTAATATAAAACTTCAGAAATGTCCAAACAACATAGCTTTCAAGTAATAAAGTCAAGATATTACTAACAAAAAAACAGAATTGCATTTGCATTCATTATCAAGAGTTCAAGAATTGCCTTCAGAATTAGTAAACACTGATATTGCATTCAGAATTAGTAAACCTAGAGGTTCAATAGAACAATTAGTAAACAGAAACACTGACATTGCATCATCAAGGGTTCAAGAATTCAAAATTCAGAAGGTATCACTTAGGGTTTTACTCATATGGGCTAATTGGGCCGAGCCAACGAGCCGGCTCGCGAGCCAAGGCGAGCCGAGCCAAGCCGGCTCGCTTAAAAACCGAGCCACAAAAATAGGCTCGGCTCGAGCTCGCTCCGAGCCGCAAGCCTGACCGAGCCGAGCCGAGCCTGGCCGAGCCCGAGCCGAGCTGCGAGCCGCGAGCCAAATTTTCAGTCCTATGATGATCAATACATGATTTGCTTTAGCAATCAAGAAAAGTTTAAAATTTTTAAAAATTTTACAGAAGGGTGATAAGGAAATGCTTAATATCTCGTAAAAAGTTTGAATCATAATCACACTCCAGTGAATTTACAAAATTCTTACAAGGTATAGTACCATTTATATTTGTCCTCTTTTTATTTTTGAAATATAATATAACAAATGAAGTTCAATGCTTATATAGATTTGATTGAAAAAAAGTTTAAATTTTTTAAATATTTTATAGAATGGTACTGAGTCAATTATTAATCTTTCATAAAAATTTTACATCACAATCACACTCGAGAAAATTTATAAAATTTTAACAAAGTTGTTGTCCCAATTATGTTTATTTTATTTTTGATTTTTAAAGATAACAAATGAAGTTTAATTATTTTGAAAAAATTTCCATATGTTTCTAAACTACTAAATATAGTACCATAAAAGTTTTAGATCATTATAAAGCTTGTACAATTTTATAAAAAATTGACATTATTTCTACCAAAATTTTAAAATGTCTAAAAATTCGGTTTTTCAACAAATTTTCATAGAAGATGACTTTCTTGAGGGTTAGTTTACGAAATCCAACCCTAAAAGTTCAAAAACTGGCTAAAAATCACAATATTTCAATGAAATTTTGCCAAAAAAATAAAACTACTATAGCAATTTGAATTTTTTCCGGCCGGTAATTTAGATTTCTTGGTGGCTTGAAATTCAAAATTTCGGTGAAAATTCACCGTAATTCAGCGAAATTTGTATACATGCTGAGTACTCCCTCTTATCTCAAATAGTTGTCATGTTAGATATTAGCACGGTCTTTAAAAAAAGTTTGGGCCGCTAATTTCTATTATACTGTATTTATAAAATCTAATAAAATTATTCTGCTACGAAAGTACTTTTTGAGAAAAATCTACGTATATGATTTTTATGTATCTAATTTAAATATTTTAAAAAATATCAATAGTTAGAGTTTAAAAAATTTAAATTCACCTATATCCGAACCAAAACGATAACTATTTAGGACAGACAGAGTATGGGTCTGCTTTAGGGAGTTGTAATTTTTATGAAAAGTTGCTTTTTGGCTTTCGGAGCTGAAAAGCGGCCATAGCTTTTTATAAGAAACCATTTGACAAATAGCTAATTTCTCTCGGCAATAAACTGCGAAAGTAGGTCTAGCTTAGTTTCTGACGGTTTTCAAGCGGTTTTTGCGGTTTTTGAATTTTAAATTTTAAGTGATTTTTTAAAAATGGTTTTTAAACCCTAGTCGTTATGCCCGTTTGGTGTGCCCGGTTCTTAGCGGTGGTGCAAAGCGAAACTAAATTGCCGAAGAGACGGTTTTATTTGAAAAGATTGGCAGCACCTTGTGTTCTATACAACTCATGGTGATTTACGTCCTACAATTTGGGATTTGCTTACATTTCATTATGTCGTCATCCGTCGGCCAGCTACAACTGATAAGATCGTATATATGATATGTGGGTGGCAAGATGCCATCAGAATATGCGAGACCAAGAGTCAAAATGCATTTGCTTACGCAGAAACAAAGGCTCGAGTTCGCTTCTTCTGAAAATAGTTTTTTTTTGTAAATTTTCCCTAGGAAAAAAACACTGCTACGTGTTTGTGAATGCTTAAACTGATAGTCCACTGGTGCGTACTTATGGTTTGCTTCTTCAAGTTTAATTAGTACCCCATCATCCATTGTCAAACCTTGACTTACTCTTTTTCTTCTCTGCGAGGGGATTTCTCTTGGTTTTTGGGAGCGACGTGTTCCAACTTTTCGTTGAGGAAACTTCTCTTGTGCCGTTTCCTTCGGCACAGCTGTTGCGCTTAGATGTCGCTGTGTTAGTTAAGGTAGTTCGCTGATTTGAAGAAGCATGCCTCTCAGCTGGCTGATTCTTGCAAGCATGGCAAAACGCGGTTTCAGCTGCAGCAGGTAGGGTAGGGCAAGCAAATAATTATAGCATCTTCGATGCACAATGGTAGGCTAGCGAGAAGATATATAGTGTATTTAAGTTTTACTGTATCCGTTAGAGGCGAAAAATATGACGAAGGATTAATCGTCTTAAACACACGCGAACATCAGGTTCAAGTTTTGGTCATGGCGTGCTAGCCGATTTGATCTTGCAATCAGCAAGACTGATCAAAAATAAGTGTTCATAGCCGATTTAATGATACAATCAACTAGATAGGTCTAAACAACTTTACAACTGATTAGATGATAGATTAAGATATGTTTCCCCTCGAAAAAGGTGATGTGCAACAAGATCGGTATGAAAACAAATCTAGGATAACTAGCGTTATCAAAGATGATCAATAATCTGTGATGCACAGCTTTATTGATTAAGAATGAATTACAAAAAGATTCTAAAATACAAAATCTACTCTTAGTCGATATAAAGTAAATAATAGTAGATGCGAGTTAATTGATTGTTGGTTGTTTTCTTTTTGGTTTGCCTCATGTCCCTTTTTCATAGTGTAGGCTAACTGTATTCTTCTCTCATCCGTTACAAGACATGAACCGTATTGGCCTCTATTTCTTACGGATAAAATTTCCATCTTTAAATCAATAGCAGCAAGAATTCTAATTTTAACTTAACTTTCCCCTTTTTGAACTGATATCGACCAGAAATATCCAATTTCATCCTTGGATTTACAAATCGGTTACGCCTCACTAAATTCTGGTGCTAACATGTGCCTCCCATTTTTGGGAGATAACATGTTGTCTTCCAAAAATCTTCTTCATCGGCTTAATCATGAATTGCCATTACCCTTGTCTTGATAAGCGCTCTATTTATTAAATGCATAAACCGTGTGAACGTGCTATTTTCTGCATTAATTCTTCAAAAAATTTATCTGCCAATGCCACCAGGTTTACTGTGAAATCATGTGCTGAAAAATTAGCTTAGTAATAAAATTGGCATTGCAAAGTAGTTGTGACGGATACCCAACACACAGGTATCCCCAGCGGCCCAGGAAAGGCGTATGGGCCGCCACTGTGCCTAAAGCTCGGGGGCCCAAGGCCTCCGACCAAGTCGACCCCAGAAGGCAGTCCGACCAAGCGTCACAGGACGGGCACCCCACAAGCTACGGCGATACCGGATGTCCCGACCAACGGGTCGGACAGACCAAGGGCCTCGAGCAAGCTCAAGCCATCTTCGTCAACAAGCCAACGTCAAATCATCAGAAGCCGACGCCTGACCCGGTCACCTACCCCACTGATACGGCGCCTCAGCATGACTGAACAGGGGCGGGAGGCCGCGCGCCTTCCCCAGGCGATTCCCGAAGGCTGATGCCCCGACATCAGCGCCTAACAAGCCACAGAGAGCAGGTGCGCCGTTTCCCGGAGGAACGGACCGCACCCTTGCTCAGCAGCTTCACCGACTCGGCGCAGGGCCAGCAACTACCCGTCAGAAGTCAAGTCCGGCGACCAGACACCGAGGCAGCGAGACCGGACGCCGAGGCGAAAGACCAGACTCCCAGGCGTAGGGAGCCCCATCCATTTTTTCCTTTACACGCTCTATGTAACCTGCTTCCCCGGCTATATAAGGGGAGGCTTGGCCCTCCAGAGCGGAGGGGGACCACAGACGAATATTCGCACGCACAGGCAGAGCATACCCCTGAGCTCCGAGTCCTTCGTGTTCGTAGCCCCTCCACCGCATACGAGGTGCTTGCGCAGCCCTCGCTTGTAATTCGACGAGCTCATCAGCATCAATACAAACACACACCACCACACAAACTGGAGTAGGGACATTCAGCCCGAACCAGTATAAACCTTGGACCCTCTCTCCTCTCTTTTGGGTCTAACCATTCAAGGAACGGGAACGCGCAGCCCCTCAAGACTTACAAAATTTACTTGCCGGTTCTCGAAACACCGACAAGTTGCGATCATGGCATGTGTTGTGCATGTGCATGTGTTGTTTAAGATGATTGTTTGATATGCTGTGATAGCATGTTAATGATTTTGCTTGATACAATGTGCTCGTGTGAGTGGTTGCATGGATTGACTTTGAGTCAAGTCATGGACTTGTGTTCGGATCTGTTTCTTGTTTATTCATGTGCAGGTGTTGCTCGAGGGCGAACGTGGTCGATGACGGGATCAGAACTAGGTTCATGGAGGAACTGAGGTTCGGGACTAGATTCAGGAAGGAATCGAGATCTTGGTGGTCAAGGATGTCATACGGGACGTTAGGGCTAGAGAACATGCACATGGAGGCTGGTTAGTCACGTATTTATAGCATGTGGGCTGTACATGTGTGCAAGAGTTATTTTTGGCCATGTTGGGCCAGGTTGAGATGTATACGAACTCTTTCCATGTGAGAAGTGGAGTTGTATTCAATCTCTTTATGTTTACTCTGTATAAATAGGGGGAGGTGTCTCCTGTTTATGTAGAGAGCCAGGTTTTAGGGTTTGTACTCTTTTGTTTGGAGTACTGTTAAACAAAGAGAAATAAAAATCTTTCTTACGGTCATTGATTTTAGTCCGGCGTAGATTGGAGCATCGACTAAAGTTTTGTCCGTCGCAGCAGTCACGAAGTTCATCACGGAGTTCAGTTTCTTGCAAAGATATCATCTTGCGAAGGTAATATCTCAAGATCTATAGATCTGATGGAATTGATTCTTTTTGGATTAACTTTGGAATTGAACCTAGTTTCTATAGTTAAAATTTCAAATCAATCCAATGATTGGATCTCTAGGAATTACTGTTTTAGTGAATGTATATCCTTCCGTTCTTGCTTTGGTCCGGTGTCTAACGATTTAGTCATCTTGCGAAGGTAATATCTCAAGATCCGTAGGTCCGATCGAGTTGATTCTTTTTGACTTAGTTTTATAATTGAATCTAGTTTCTACAGTTAAAATTTAATATCTATCTAACGGTTGGATATTAAAAAATTACTATTTTAATGAATATGTATAAGTCTGCTCGCCCAAACTACTCGCCTGGTCGCCAGACCCTTTCGCTCGTCGTGTGATCGCTCTATTGGTCACCCAGACTACTCTACTGATCACTTGACTGCTCTACTGGTCATCCAATCTGCTCTCTTGGTCGTGAGACTCTTCTCTTGGTCTCGATTGCTCTCTGGGTCGCCTGCATCACAGAATCGGTCTCCCAACTGCGTGAACTGGTCTTTCTACTGTTCACCATCTGCATGAACTGGTCTACAAGCAATTTGAGTTTGAATTGGGGTGTGTTAGAAAAACAAAGTCCAAAAATTTGATTTTAGCTTCTACGCAATCATCCACCCCCCTTCTGATTGCTACATTAGTATATTTCGATCCTACAAGTGGTATCAGAGCCTAGTTTTTCTAATTAATCTTAACTGGTGATTAGAAACTGTAGCGATGGATAGGTATTCGACAAAACATTGTGTTTTCGATGGTGTTGATTTTCAGTTTTGGAAATCAAAGATGGAAGCATACATTTAAGCTCAGGGCTTTGCAATATGAGAGAAGGTATACAAGCCATATCAAGTTCCTAAGAATGATGAAGTCAATGACACCAATCGAGCACATGTTGAAGCAAACAGCAAAGCACGGAATTTGATCATCCAAGGATTAGGAAGAAGTGACTTCGACCGCGTGATCCATCTCAAGTCTGCATATGAGGTATGAAAATCTCTTTGTGATTACCATGAGGGTTCTAACACTATCAAAGAGGTTCGTCAAGATATATATATAAGAAAGAATATATGCGATTTGAAATGAAGCCTAGTGAGTCACTAGATGATTTCTTTGCACGTTTCAATAAGATTCTTAGCAATTTACGTGTTGTTGGGGTTTTCTTTGCTGAGGCTACTAATGCTAGACAACTGCTTGGTGCATTAGACATGTCTATTTGGGAGATGAAAGTTACATCCATTAGAGAATCAACTTTCATGAGTGAACTTACTGTAGATGTTCTTTTCTCTAAATTAAAAACTCATGAATTGGATGTTCTTGCTAGAAAGAATGATAATAAATCAATTACATTGACCTCCCAGTCTAGCATGTCTCAGAATAATGCTTCTTCAAGTTTTGCTTTGTCTTTCTTGTCTTCACTAACCGATGAACAGATTGAAGAATTTCCCTAAGAAGACTTGGCACTACTCTCTTCTCATTTTAATAAAGCCTTGCAGAATGTGCGAATGAGGAAGATAGTTGGTGGTGGCCCTCCAAGATGCTATGAGTGTGGTGATCTCAATCACATTCGTTCAAATTGTCCTAAACTTGCAGGTAAAGCATCAAGGGAAGAGAAGGACAATGATAGAAGAAAAGAGAAGAAGAAGTTATCTCCAAGTAGTAGCAAGAAGAGAAACTTTGTAAACCGCAAAGTTGTCCACCGAGTCCTTTCTGCTCTTGAACAAGTCAATTTAAGCGATGTGGATTCGGAGAGCAGTGAAGATGACACAACAGGTCTAAGCAAACATGAACTAACAGGGTTGTGTCTCATGGCTAAGAGTGATGAAAGGTTCACCAAGGACGATCACGACAACGACTTCAATGAGGTAGAACTTTCTTACGATGAATTGGCTATTGCTGTTGCTCGTCTTGGTAAATTTCTTGATAAACGTGACAAGAAAATTATGAAACATGATGTTCTTGTGGAATATTTGAATGCTGAAATTGATAGACTTAAATCTTTGATTCCTGATGATGATGCTTGCAAATCATGTGACTTGATTTACAATAAGCTTACTTTGCTTAGGAAAGAACATGTTACCTTGTTAGAGCAAGTCAATGCTGAAAAAAAGGAAAATGAGAAACATGTAAAAAACACTAGCTGTTGCATGATACAACTCACTGTTCTAAATGCTCCACACTAGAATTGAAGTTGCATGATACAAATGCTAGGGTTTCTCAAATGACAGATGCTCTGCTCACTCATGAGGTTCTTTCATGCTCAACTTGTCGCAAGCAAAAAGGAAAAGTGGACGTTCCCTGTAATAATTGTTTAACTCTTTCTCGAAAAGTTGATTATTTGAAAAAGTCTTTAGAACGTTTCACTACAGGAAAGAAAAACCTAAACATGATTTTGGATCAATCAAGAGTCAGCACTTATAATAAAGGTTTAGGTTTTGATTCTTATACTCATCATAAATTACAAGCTTCCACTGTTGTTAAGGTACTTGAAAGTGGAAAATTTGAAATTGTCAATGAGCCTAAGAAAACTGTTTTTAAGTCTGCTGGTGTTTTATCTTCTACTGTGATGAATGCAAATGTTGCTTCTACTGTTAAAGCTAAACATCATGTTAAGTACAATTGCACTCATTGTGGTAAAGATGGACATTTAGTAGATTTTTGCTTTAGGCTAGCCAAACAGCAAAAGAAAGAAAAGGCTAATGCTAGGTCTAATTTCAAGAAGGCATATTTTACTTCTCATTTTGTGCCTAGGGTGATGCAAACACCTTTTGTTGCTAGAAACACTAGAAAGGGCAAATCTAATTTTGTGTACAAGCATACTCGTGTTGTGCCTACTCGTCGTGTGTCTCAGTACTGGATTCCTAAATGCTTTATTTCTAACTCCAGTACCGAGGCCTCAACATCTTTTAGTGTTATGTAGGTTTTTCAGATGTGGGTTGGAGAACAGAAGCTTAGTGGATCTTGGTCTTTTGCAAGATGGGATCAAGACTTGGATGGTTCTCACCCTTGAGATGGCCTTCAAGAGGCATATGCGATAATTATTCACCTACTGTGTGAGCTATTTTATACACTCATGTCTTTTACATTCACAGATATCTAATTGTGGTATGAGATGAGATGTTTGTTCATATGTTCATATGTATCCCCTGGCATGTTCAAAAATGTTATATCTTATATCATGCCTTTTCATGCTTAGAATTTATTTATCATGATTCATGTTTATGCTTAACTGAACATACCATGATAACTCAAGCACATGTATATCATCACCTCTCTTTTGATTTCATTGGTTATCCATTTGAGGGGGAGTTAATGGATTTTTGGTGAAAATTTCTTTCGTTTGCTTTTTGGGAGGATTGTTCTTTTAGTTTTTTTGTTTTTAAAATTAATCCCATCAGGTGACATTTTTTAAGAAGGTTTTTAAGATGGATATTTTTTAGGGGGAGTTTTTGAAGTTTTTGTAATATTTTGTAACATGCTTTTTAGTTTGTGTGTTTCTTAAATGAAAAACAAAAAAACAATAAAAAAAGTACTGAGCATTATATTTCATACACATATGTCATTTGAAGCTATGTTTATGTTTCAAGATCTTTGCAACTACATATTCATGCACATATGGTGTAGTTTATGACATAACTATTTAAATGGAATGACAACTTAAATTAAATCTTGTCATGGTTGAACTTTCTTGGCTATCTTGATCCTGCTCAAAAAATGCTAAATATGAAAGTTAAGTGCTAAAGCTAAAAGAGTGATTGTTAATAAATGCAAGAACAAGGTTATGTACTATCGCACTTCTTCTTTACGAGACTGCTTATCATTGCACTTTGATATGAACTTGGAAGAGGTTGTATATGACCGAAACCATGAAACCTTGAGCTTGTGATTGCTTGGCATGGTTGAAAAGTAAGGCTGATAGTGCATGTAATTTCTTGCAGTTGTTATTGTTGCAATCAATTAATGAATCAGTTTTTGAAGCACAAATAAAGTGCACAAAAAATTCAATGTTTTCAGGTTTTAAGATTGTTGAGAAAGGGAGATCATGCCATGCAAAAAATTATTAATAGTACTTGATTTCTAGTTATGCTTACTCTACATTGTTTATGTGTAGATTTAAGGGTGCAAGTACTTTTGATAGCATGACTTGGTGATGAATTTGTTACATTTGTGCATGACTTATAATGCTCAGTACATAAAAAAAACAAATTAAAAATAAAGAGAGAGAATTTTGTTTTCTTTTTGCATTCTTAATGAATCCATTGCCAAAGGGGGAGAATTTTGGACACATATTGTACATTCACACACACATTTTTCTTCTTTTTAGAGGTAGATTATTTCTTCTTTTTAGAGGGAGATTATTTCTTTTTTTTAGGGGCAAATTTTTTTCACTTTGCTTGTTTGTTTTAAAAATAAAATTTCTTTAAAATTTTCTTATGAGGTGAATGCCAATGTTCAATTCTAAATGGTGTTGCCAATGTTTTCATCAAGGGGGAGATTGTGAAATCATGTGCTGAAAAATTGGCTTAGTAATGAAATTGGCATTGCAAAGTGGTTGGGATCATGGCATGTGTTGTGCATGTTCATGTGTTGTTTAAGATGATTGTTTGATATGCTGTGATAGTATGTTAATGATTTTGCTTGATGCAATGCGCTTGTGTGAGTGGTTGAATGGATTGACTTTGAATCAAGTCGTGGACTTGTGCTCAGATCTATTTCTTATTTATTCATGTGCAGGTGTTGCTCGAGGGCGAACGTGGTAGATGACGGGACCGGAACTAGGTTCATGGAGGAACTGAGGTTCGGGACTAGATTTAGGGAGGAATCGAGGTCTTGGTGGTCAAGGATGTCACGCGGGACGTTCAGGCTAGAGAACATGCACATGGAGACTGGTTAGTCACGTATTTATAGCATGTGGGTTGTACATGCGTGCAAGAGTTGTTTCTGGCCATGTTGGGCCAGGTTGAGATGTATACGAACTCTTTCCATGTGGGAAGTGGAGTTGTATTCAATCTCTTTATATTTACTCTGTATAAATAGGGGGAGGTGTCTCCTGTTTATGTAGAAAGCTAGGTTTTAAGGTTTGTACTCTTTTGTTTGGAGTACTATTAAACAAAGAGAAATAAAAATCTTTTTTAGGCCATTGATTTTAGTCCGGCGTAGATTAGAGCATCGACTGAAGTTTTGTCCGTCGCAGCAGTCACGAAGTTCATCACGGAGTTCGGTTTCTTACAAAGGTATCATCTTGCGAAGGTAATATCTTAAGATCTATAGATCTGATCGAATTAATTCTTTTTGGATTAACTTTAGAATTGAACCTAGTTTTTGCAGTTAACATTTCATATTAATCCAACGGTTGGATCTTTAGAAATTACTATTTTAGTGAATGTATATCCTTCCATTCATGCTTTGGTCCGGCGTCTGACGATTCAGTCATCTTGCGAAGGTAATATTGCAAGATCTGTAGGTCCGATCGAGTTTATTCTTTTTGACTTAGCTTCATAATTGAATATAGTTTTTACAATTAAAATTTTACATCGATCTAACGGTTGAATCTTTAGAAATTACTATTTTAATAAATATGTATCAGTCTTCTCGCCCAAACTGCTCGCCTGGTCACCTGGTCACCCAGACTACTCTACTAATCACCCGACTGCTCTACTGGTCTCTCGACTACTCTACTGGTCACCTGACTGCATGAACTGGTCTCCCAACTATGTGAACTGGTCTCCAACTGTGTGAACTGATCTCCCAATTGTTCGTCGTCTGCATGAACTGGTCTCCAAGCAATTTGAGTTTGAATTGGGGTGTGTTAGAAAAACAAAGTCCAAAAATTTGATTTTAGCTTCTGCACAATCATTCACCCCCTTTTGATTGCTACATTAGTATATTTCGATCCTACATTTACCCTATAAGTACCGCCATTCACTTCTATCGTTTTCACGGCTCTTAACTTTCGACTCCTCTACCATCAGCTTCATCCTTGCTTTTGGACTTCAAGCCCCTGTCCCATTCATCTTCCGTTGGCTTAACCAACCTCCAACCGGCCTAGCAGAAATGGACCCTCAATAGGTATTCATTCCCATACCGATAGCAACAATCAGTACTACCTAGGCCTAGTAGGAAATCTTGACTCATCAGCAGTTATAGAACAAGAAATTCCTCGTCTACCTTTGAATTCCCCTTAATATAATATAGTCCAGTGGAGTAAGAGTTTTAGGGCTTAGCTGACAACACTCAAATGATGGAGAAATTGGTACAATCAGCTAGTGGCATTTAAAATGCCCCTATGGGAGCAAATAGGCATAGCAGAATGCCTCCCCTCTATTTAGCTGCTCCAAAGACCTCATTGAGTCCTTAGTGGCCACGACTTGTTACTTCTAGTCAAACACTCTGAATGCAATTATGTTCAAGACAAGTCCTATCAACCCAACTCTTTTAGATGTAACCCAGCTCTGCTGCTTGTAGCCCGACAAAAACCAAGTATCGGCTTTTAGTGCCAAGCCTCAATAGGAACTTATCCATACCAAGGGAGAAGGTTGGAACAAGTATATAAGTGATAATAAAGGGATCGGCCCAATCTCTGATAAAGAACATGTAGCCTTCTTGAGTATGTGGCTTGATCGATTTCTATTCTACAGTGCTTCTCTCAGATCCACCCAAGTATTTCAAGTCATAGAAGATCAATTGGTAGAAGGCCGTCAGCTATCCCTAGGGAAGATGTTTCTTGGTGCTGTGTACCAAATGATGCACATGATACACAGTTGGCTATTCATAGGAATGGGGTCATAAATGGTCGACAGTATAGGCAGCCCATTATTGTTTTTTAGACTTGGCTTTATTGCATTTTCAGCCGATCGTTCAAAACTGACTCGGCTGAAGTGACTCCTTTTCCATGCGAAGAAACTTTAGAAGACCAAGAGATTGAGTACAAAAATAGCCGATCATACGGTGAAAAGTATATCCTCTGTTTTGGTAATGATGCCAAGATCACGACTATCAAAAAAGAAAATATCTAGCCTTTTTCTTTCGGTTGGATCATGATGACTTTCATCACTTCTTTAGTTACAAGGTAGTTGACAACTACCCATGTCCATTCTTTCTTTACTTGACAGCCGGTAGTAATGACATGCTTGAAGAAACACTCAATTTATATAAGATTTTCCTTTCTCCGAGAGTATTGTCTGTCGACTTACATGCCATGAATCAGACTTACTAACCATCTTATGAGCTTTATCACACATCAATCTATTCAAGACAGCTAGCTTTTGGACAAGTCCCCCCTGAGCTTTCAGCTTTTTGATCAGCTATAGCCAAGAGATCAAGTACAGCGTGCCTCATCAGCTAAAATTGCCTTGCATATAGCTAATGATCTCCAAGTCAGGGACTTACCTCATTTTTTTCAACATGCTCAGAGGGCCAACAGCTTTACTAACTGGTGGTAAGCCATCTCGGTCGCTCTATACCTTATAGAATGGACCATATCGAGGATTGTCTCCAAATTCTTCCTAGATCTACTAGAGCCGATAGAAAAATATGGCTCGAGTTCTAGCAATGATGCTAGTTCATCGAGCTATACTAATACGAGTTTCGTTAACATTACCAACGAGGTATCGACTAAAATTGATTTGTCCTATTACACATTCTTCAAATATCCTTGAACTCCATTGATTGGCCTTTTCATCTTGTAGGCTAAAGCAACTGGCAAAAAACCCACTGGGTCATCAGGTGTAACATCCTAAAATTTTGACATTTTAATTATTTAAGATTATTTTATTGTAATTTATGATTTTTGTGAATTTTCTGGATTTATTTGGATTTTTTGAGATTTATTTGAATTATTATGAATTTAAATATATTACCTTTTATTAAGAAATAATTATAAAAAGAAAAGTTTAAAATAAAGTTTTGCCAAAAATATTTTTTTAGGTCTAGAATGTCTCAAAGTATTTTTGAGATTTTTGTTGGAATTTTTCTGATATTTTTACTACCCTAAATAAATTAGTTTATTTTCTCAAATTATTTTAATTAGGAAAATCCCGGAATTTCACCGTGAACAGTACTGGGCCGACCCGATTACTGTGCGGACCGCGTTAAAATTTGGAGGGTTAACGCTGACCGTTGGATCAAGATCCAACAACCATTTTCACGTCGTATTGATTAAGGAAACCCTAACCCTTAGCGACCGTTAGATCTTGATCGTACGGTTGATATCAATCGGTACCGATTCGGATTGATCTTTTATCCCAGCCGTCGGATGAAGATCGGGTGGTCGTGGCTCGTCGTGTTCGATACGAACTCGTCGCCGCCTCCGTCTCCGATTGGAACTCCGCCGCCTTAATGGTTTCCGGATTTGCGCGCACGCCGAGGGTATTTAAGGGCAGGAAGACCTCTCTTGAGAATCACCACAACCCGCCGCATAGTTTCTTTGCCGCACTATCGCCGGAGGAGTCACCGTTGAAGCTCGAGAGCTCGCCGGAGTACTGAAGGGGATTGCGCCGTGTTTCGTCGTCGCCGGGGACTTCTTCCGCCGAGTGAGAATCGGATTCGAGTTCGTTGTCTCACGCCGCATCGGAATCACCGCCTCTTCGTCGCTGGTGCACGCTAGAACGCCACCGAGAAGGTCGTCTTCCTCAACTCCGGGAGAACAACGCCGCCGCCAGCCATCACCGGAGCCAAAGCCTATCGACCGTTGGATTTTCATCGAAGCGCTAGGATTCGTCCACGTCTCCTGGTGAATAGTGAAGTACACGGGTAAGCCTTAGCCGTTGGATTACAATCGTAGGGTCTTGGATGGGCCACGCCATTTAAGTGCACAGTGCACCGTAGGGATAAGGATTGGCCGTGGGATTTAGATCTAAGGGTTGATATTGAGCTACATCACTAATTTACCGATAGCCGTTGGATTAGTATTCAAGGGTCCAGATTTTGCCACGTTTTGTCCGTACAAACCAGGCGGGAAAAATCGGAATTTCCTATATAAAAATAATTCAATTAATTCGGACTTTATGATTTTAAGGATTTTTCAGGAATTTCAAACTTTAAAATGCTATAACTTTTGCATATGAACTCCGATTGAGGTGATTCAAATTCCTAAAAATTTGTAAAATTTAGATCTATCTAATGGTAGCTTTTATTTGAATTTTTGAGTTCTTTTGTTCTTTGGTTTTTGGTGTTTATTGCTATTTCTTCTCGATTCGCGTAGACGTTGAATTGTGCGAGGCTTTGGAGGAGGAATTAATTTCTCAAGAGCAATCTTCGGGGCAACATCAAGAGCTTAAGCAAGGCAAGTTGTGCTTTGATCATGTTGAACCCATGTTAGGAAAAATTGCTATTTTGATTTATTTAATTGCATGTTATTTTATGTGTATAAATGATTTCAACATAACTTGGGATTAGCTAATGTACCTTTTGAATTATGGGAACATATCTGGTGCAAATAAAGTTTTGGTGCAACATTGGTGCAACCCAACTAACAAAAGTTTCAAAAAATTCTGAAAAAAATCATAGATGTACAGCTCAGCTTGCCCCATCTACATATAAAATTTCATGATCAAATTCATCCTGTGCAAGAAGTTACAAAAAACAAACTTGATCATGAGCAGAGGCTGCCTCATTCATGATCAAGTTTGTTTTTTATTACTCTTAGCACAGGACGAATTTGATCATGAAATTTTATATATAGATGGGGTAAGCTGAGATGTACATCCATGATTTTTTTCAAAATTGTTTGAAACTTTTGTTAGTTGGGTTGCACCAAGGTTGCACCAAAACTTTATTTGCACCAGATATGTTCCCTTTGAATTATACCCTACCTCGATATTTGTATGCAATGCTTCATTGTCACCTTAGGTTGGTTACTATAGTTGGTTAATAATGAAATCAATATGGATGGTTAGATCGGATTAGAATTGCTTAGCCATACTACGTCATCACATGTTCATGAAATGTTGATTATTAATCTTGACTAATGGAATATGGAACAATGATGTTAACTTGTGTGTCATGTGTGGTCACACGAGGAGATTGAGTTGTTGTGGCGAGGAGGTCACACAACGAGGTTGAATTGTGTATAGCATGTGATGCTTGGTAATCAACTGGGTTTGGTATTCACTTAGATTGAAGCAAGTGGCAAGGGCAAGTGTGCCAGGGTGGGCCCGATGGGCAAGAGGGTATGTGTAAGTTTTGTTTTAATCAATCCTAAGGACTTAACCTTGCGAGCCTTTGACCTAAGTCAATCTTGCAATCACATGTCTGTTATGGGGCAGCCTAGCTGACTAATTTGCAAATGCTTAGCTTGAGTGTTATCGTGGTGGTGTGAGTCCGGGTGTACGAATGAAACTCACATGGCACAAGAGGGGGGCCCTGTTGTGGTGGTGTAACCCTTTAGTGTTAAAACCTCAGCGGGTAGCACTGGGTTAAGAGGATGCATTGTAAAGGCTTTGTTATAATCATTCACCTGTGTGGTGCATGGTTGTATCATGTGGGTAAAGTGCATAACCCCTGCAGAGTGTACAAACTATTCGGATAGCCGTGCTCACGGTATTGAGCAATGCTCGGGAATTACAGTCAAGGGGTAGTTAATTAAAATAAACAACTGTTTGGGATGGCAGGATGCCATATGGATAATGGAACTTGGATTAGGATGGAAACTTGGATTGATTTGAGAATCACTGAATCTACTTACCGTTATTATTTGTTTTACTGTCTTTTCAATCTATGTATTGAATATGTTTACAAATGTTGCTTAGTTGCAAATGAACCTTAGCCATACCTTTGGAATAAGCCTGCATATAGATATGATAGGATTGCATTTTGTGCACAACTTGTTGAGGACGTGTTGGTATACTCATCCTTGCTTAAACAACCAACAAACAGAGGAGGAATCATTGCCGTAGGACTTTCAGGTGGACACGAGTCACTAGGCCAAGCCTCGTCAGCTACCTATGGTGTGCTGATGGGACATCTACGTCTTTTTGTTACTTTCCGCTGCATTTGTCTAAAGTCTAGCCCATGTGGCTGAATAATGTAAGCTCATACACTAGTTATATTAAATAAATGAAGTCTTATTATTCTTATCGTTGTGTATGATGTGATACTTACCGATGTTAAGCTGTGTGCACTAGCGTTGATCCTGGGACTAATGCGGTAAAACACAGTGGGTTCGAATTGGTGAAATTCGGTCCCGACAGAGGTGGTATCGAGCATCTTGTTGTAGGACTTGGCCCTAGCTTGGTAGAGTGTCCAAAACTATTTTCTAAAGGAAAAACCTAAATTGGATTAAAACAACACTCTTGACTTATCTCATTCTCTGATTCTTACCTTTGCTGAAATCTACCTCAGAATTTCACGGTGTGACCATTTTAAGTTGAAGACTTATCTGCTTTCTTTTAAAATAGATGAGGAGGGCACAGTCGTAAATATAGTGCGAGGGTGGCTACGCAACAGAGCTCTGGAGAGTACTCCAAGTTTTGGGAGGTTTCGCCAAACCGACGTATCAAGGTCGAGATTGGATCGTCAACGGAGCCCCAAGAGGAATGGTGTGCAAGCTGCTAATCTACGCTAGAAAGGGTGAGATATCAAGCCAACCTATCAGTATCACCGTAAGGAGAGCTACTTGGGAGATCGGTATCCAAGAGGCATCACGACTTGCTTTACGGAGGATCTGCTATGACTACTATCACGAGTTGGATAACACGGTGTTCAGACTCCACCCCATGGTTCGAGATGCTTGGCGCTCATACGTCACACGGAGAGAGGATGCTACTGCAGTGCACTTAGCACGATTCGCAGCCGCTCAAGAAGCTCATGCACATAACACCGATCTGAGTTAGGGCGGCCTATGAAGCACTCGAGTGCGAGAGAAGGAACGCACGAGACTCGAGTAGCTTACGAGGAAAGGATCATGGAGCTCGAGGAAGCTTTACAGGAGGAAGGCCGCGCTACACCAACATCAACGGAAGAAGCAGAATCAAAGAAGATGAAATCTGAGTTAGAAGAGCAACCAGCTGAAGAACGTTGGGATCGATTTGTACCAACGCCAGCACGTCCGCCAGTGTACCCACCGAGGAGTTCTCGTGGTGGATGGCTCGAGGAGTAGGAGTTTTAGGGTTAAGTTGAGACTCAAGTATCGAGTCGCGTCATTAGAATAGTTCCATCCAAATGTAATAGACGTTAAGGTTGAGTGTTTAGTTTGGATTTTTAATGCTTGCTGAGTGTGCAGTATGTGTTGCAAGGCTTTTAGGCTTTTGTAAGCAACCATACCAAGTTAATTAATAAAAAGTATGGGTTTAACCTATTCCCCCGCTTTAGGAATTCTTGCATCTTACCTATGCTATGTCTATCTCTCCTAACCTAAGAAATAATCAAAGCAAATGGTGAACACTCGTGGCAATAATAGAGCATCAGGAGGAGGTCTTCACAGGAACGACAATCCTAAATGAGGGAACACCAACACCACCAGTAGATATGCAGAATTTAGGAGCTTTCATAGCCGCGCAGACACAGCTTATGCAAACCATGATGCACCAAATGCAAAGTATGAACAACCAAGTTGTAGGAAACAACAACATGCAACAAGGCAATAATAGGCAGCGCTCTCAATCTAAGCTGTCAGATTTTATGAGAACACGCCCGCCAACATTCTCAGGCAATGCTAATCCGTTAGAGGCCGATGATTGGCTAAGAACCATTGAGAGGAAGTTACACATTACGCAATGTGCGGGCAATGAGAAGGTGTTGTATGCATCTCACCAGCTGGAAGGAACTACCGCGGAATGGTGGGAGAACTATTGCGCAGCACATGAAGCCCCACAGGAGATTACTTGGGAGGAATTCTCGGTTGCTTTTAAATCGATATCATGTACCGAAGAATGATGGATCTCAAGAAGGAAGAGTTCAGGGCTTTAAAGCAAGGAGGCCGGTCGATGGCGAGTACACGAATAAGTTTACTCAATTGGCACGTTATGCACCAGAGGATGTGGCTACGGATAAGGCTAGACAGTCTCGTTTCTTGAAAGGATTGAACTCTGGACTGCAGGTGGGATTGATTACCCACAACTTCCCTGATTTCCAGGAGTTAGTCAATAAGACTTTGATTCTTGAAGATAAGCGTAAGGAGTTGGACGAGGATCGTAAGTGTAGAATGGCTAGTCAGGCTGGACGGCCTACTCAGTTTAGATTGAGGATGTCACCTCAACAATTTGCAAGGATTCAACCCCAATGGACCAACAAGACATCAACTTCATTATCTCGCCCCACTAATCAGAATTTTCAAACACCAACACCAGGAGGCAATGCACAGGCAGGAAGTCAGCAGACTGCTGTCAAGAAATGTTTTTCTTGCAATGAGCTGGGACATTTTGCCAACAAGTGCCCGAAGAAGGGAAACGTTACTCCAATGCGTTTCAATTTGAGCACTACCCCATCTACAGCTCCGGTGACAGGAGAAAATCGAGTACCAGCGCAGTCGGGAGCATCGCCATAGACGGCAGTGCGTGGAAGGATCAATCACATCACGACAGATGAGGCCCAGGACACCGTGGAAGTTGTGCTGGAAATACCCGATGTCGACGCCGCCGTTGATCCGCAAGAAAACGACTCTCTCTTCGCTAACCAGGATCAAGAAGACGGAGAAGACTATCCAAGAGCTTGCAATCCGCCGTTTGACATATGTGGTGAGGGCGGTGAAGAGAAGGACCATCCTGACGTTTAGGATTGTGGTTATCAGTTTCTGCCTGAGATATTTAGGACCTACTTTGTTAAATTTACCAGCTTAGTGTCTCGTTACTATATGACCTACGAGTCAACTTTTGTAATAATGGAACATGTTAGGCAGCACTCGGAATAAAATTTTAGTTGTCCCACAATTAAAGATCGTACTGATATGATCCGAGGATTGACTCAATATATTTCATGAACATGACGAATAAAGTATTCATGAAATACTTGGATAAATTTGTGGTTGACTTCATAGGCGATATCCTTGTGTATTCCAAGACAGAAGAGGAACACGCAGAGCATTTGAGATTGGTTTTGGAGAAATTGCGAGAACAACAGCTATATGCTAAATTTAGTAAATGTGACTTTTGGAAAGAAAAGGTAGAATTCCTTGGACATGTAATGACAGCTAAAGGAGTTGCGATGGACCCAAGCAAAGTAGAAGCTGTGTTACATTGGGAACAGCCAAAGACGGTTACTCAGATCCGTAGTTTTCTGGGAATGGCAGGATATTACCGTCGGTTCATAGAAGGATTTTTGACGATTGCAAGACCTCTTACGCAATTGTTGAAGAAAGAAAAGAAATTGGCATGGACGCCAGAGTGCGAGGAAAGTTTCCAGGAGTTAAAGAAACGGTTAACATCTTTTGTGTTAGTATTGCCGATGTACTGATCTTGCTTTTGATATTTATTGTGACGCATCAAGACAGGGTCTTGGTTGTGTGCTAATGCAGAATGGCAAGGTAGTGGCTTATGCATCAAGGCAGTTAAGGCCGCATGAAGGGAATTATCTGACGCATGATTTGGAGTTAGCTGCCGTAGTGCATGCTTTAAAAATATGGCGTCATTATCTCATTGGAAATAGATGTGAGATATATACGGACCATAAGAGCCTAAAGTACATATTTACCCAGTCAAATCTCAATATGAGGCAAAGAAGATGGCTAGAATTGATTAAGGATTATAATGTGGGCATTCATTATCATCCTGGAAAAGCCAATGTGGTAGCTGACGCTTTGAGTCGTAAAAATCACAGTGTAAATGTGATAGTAGCCAGCGATCAACCAAAGTTGTGTGAGGAATTTCAGAAGATGAGATTAGAGGTTGTGCCACAAGGATTAGTAGCTGCCTTAGAAGTAAAGCCAACTCTTGAGGATCAAATTAGAGAGAGGCAGAGTAAAGATGAGAAGATCAACACGATCAAGTCCAAGAAAGAAGAAGGTTTAGCCGAAGATTTCTCTATAGATGAGCAAGGAACCTTGTGGTTTAAAAGACGAATTTGTGTGCCAAATGAAAGGGAACTTAAGCAGTTGATTCTTGAGGAAGCACACGATTCTAAATATTCTATACATCCAGAAAGTGCCAAGATGTATCAGGATATTAAGAAGAGATTTTGGTGGCCAAGTATGAAGCGTGAAGTGGCAGAACATGTTGCGTTGTGCGATGTGTGCTAGAGGGTAAAAGCGATGCATCAAAAGCCTGCAGGACTTTTGCAGCCATTAAAAGTTCCAGAATGGAAATGGAAGGAAATAGGAATGGATTTTATCACAGGATTACCCAAGACTCAGAGAGGTTATGATTCAATATGGGTCATCATTGATCGGTTGACCAAAGTTGCTCACTTCATTCTGGTAAAGATAACCTATTCAAGAGATCGGTTGGCAGAGTTATACATGTCAAGAATTGTATGTTTACATGGTGTGCCTAAGAAAATTGTGTCGGATCGAGGTACCTAATTTACCTCCAGATTTTGGGACAAATTGCATGAAGCAATGGGAACTCGTTTGAATTTCAGTACCGCTTATCATCCACAGACAGATGGTCAAACAGAAAGAGTAAATCAGATTCTAGAGGATATGTTGAGAGCTTGTACGATATCTTACAGTACATCGTGGGATAAAAGTTTGCCGTATGCAGAGTTTAGCTATAACAATAGTTATCAGGCTAGTTTACAAATGTCACCATTTGAGGCATTATATGGACGTGCCTGTCGTACCCTGTTGAATTGGAATGAGACGGGGGAGCGTTCTGTGTTTGGGCCTGAGATGCTCAGAGAGGCTAAAGAACAAGTTGCTATGATCCGAGAAAGATTGAAAACAGCACAGTCAAGGCAGAAGAGTTATGCTGACAATCGCCGTCGAGATTTAAGTTTCGAACCTAATGATTTCGTGTATCTTAGGGTTACCCCCCTTAAAGGTGTAAAAAGGTTTCAAGTCAAGGGAAAGCTCGCACCTAGGTATGTTGGGCCATTTAAGATCTTAAGTCGCCGAGGAGAGGTTGCATACCAGTTGGAGTTGCCACAGTCATTAGCAGGAGTCCATAATGTGCTCCATGTGTCGCAGCTTAAGAAATATCTTAGAGTGCCAGTAGAACAAACACCATTAGAAGCTGTCGAATTGCAGGAGGATCTGACTTATAAGGAGCAGCCTATCAAGATTTTGGATATAATGGAACGCAGAACCAGAAATAAGTCTACTCATTTCTGTAGAGTTCAATGGAGTAATCATTCAGAAAATGAAGCAACCTGGGAGTGTGAGGAAGACCTGAGAGCAGAATTTCCTAACCTATTCTCTAGTTAGCCCTAAATCTCGGGGTCGAGATTCTGTTAAGGGAGGAGGTTTGTAACATCCCAAAATTTTGACATTTTAATTATTTAAGATTATTTTATTGCAATTTATGATTTTTGTGAATTTTCTAGATTTATTTGGATTTTCTGAGATTTATTTGAATTATTATGAATTTAAATATATTACCTTTTGTTAAGAAATAATTATAAAAAGAAAAGTTTAAAATAAAGTTTTGCCAAAAATATTTTTTAGGTCCAGAATGTCTCAAAGTATTTTTGAGATTTTTCTTGGAATTTTTCTGATATTTTACTACCCTAAATAAATTAGTTTATTTTCTTAAATTATTTTAATTAGGAAAATCCCGAATTTCACCGTGAGCGATCTTGGGCGGCCCAATTCTTGTCGAAACCGTTAAAATTTGGAGGGTTAACGCCGACTGTTGGATCAAGATCCAACAACCATTTTCACGTCGTATTGATTAAGGAAACCCTAACCCTTAGCGACCGTTAGATCTTGATCGCACGGTTGATATCAATTAGTACCGTTTCGGATTGATCTTTTATCCCAGCCGTCGGATGAAGATCGGGTGGTCGTGGCTTGTCGTGTTCGATACGAACTCGTCGTCGCCTCCGTCTTCGATTGCAACTCCGCCGCCGCCATGGTTTCCGGATTTGCGCGCACGCCGAGGGTATTTAAGGGCAGAAAGACCTCTCTTGAGAATCGCCACAACCCGCCGCATAGTTTCTCTGCCGCACTATCGCCGGAGGAGTCGCCGTTGAAGCTCGAGAGCTCGCCGGAGTACCGAAGAAGGATTGCGCGCTGCGTTCGTCGTCGTGGGGACTTCTTCCGCCGAGTGAGAATCGGATTGAGTTTGTTGTCTCACGCCGCATCGGAATCACCGCCTCTTAAATCGCCGTTGCACGCTAGAACGCCGCCGAGAAGGTCGTCTTTCTCAACTCCGGAGAAACAGTGCGCCTTGACCATCACCGAGCTAAAGCTTTGTCGATGGTTGGATTTTCATCGAAGCTCCAGGATTCGTCCACGTCTCCCGGTGAATAGTGAAGTACACGGGTAAGCCTTAGCCGTTGGATTACAATCGTAGGGTCTTGGATGGGCCACATCATTTATGTGCACAGTGCACCGTAGGGATAAGGATTGGCCGTGGGATTTAGATCTAAGGGTTGATATTGAGCCACGTCACTAATTTACCGATAGCCGTTGGATTAGTATTCAAGGGTCCAGATTTTGCCACGTTTTGTCTGTACAAACCAGGCGGGAAAAATCGGAATTTCCTATATAAAAATAATTCAATTAATTCGGATTTTATGATTTTAAGGATTTTTTAGGAATTTCAAACTTCAAAATGCTATAACTTTTGCATATGAACTCCGATTGAGGTGATTTAAATTCCTAAAAATTTGTAAAATTTAGATCTATCTAATGTTAGCTTTTATTTGAATTTTTGAGTTTATTTTTTCTTTGGTTTTTGGTGTTTATTGCTATTTCTTCTCAATTCGCGTAGACGTTGAATTGTGCGAGGCTTCGGAGGAGGAATTAATTTCTCAAGAGCAATCTTCGGGGCAACATCAGGAGCTTAAGCAAGGCAAGTTGTGCTTTGATTATGTTGAACCTATGTTAGAAAAAATTGCTATTTTGATTTATTTAATTGCATGTTATTTTATGTGTATAAATGATTTCAACATAACTTGGGATTAGCTAATGTACCTTTTGAATTATACCCTACCTTGATATTTGTATGCCATGCTTCATTGTCACCTGGTGCAAGAGGGGGCCCTGTTGTGGTGGTGTAACCCTTCAGTGTTGAAACCTCAGCAGGTAGCACTGGGTTAAGAGGATGCATTGTAAAGGCTTTGTTATGATCATTCACCTGTGTGGTGCATGGTTGTATCATGTGGGTAAAGTGCATAACCTCTGCAGAGTGTACAAACTATTCGGATAGCCGTGCTCACGGTATTGAGCAATGCTCGGGAATTACAGTCAAGGGGTAGTTAATTAAAATAAACAACTGTTTGGGATGGCAGGATGCCATATGGATAATGGAACTTGGATTAGGATGGAAACTTGGGTTGATTTGAGAATCACTGAATCTACTTACCATTATTATTTGTTTTACTGTCTTTTCAATCTATGTATTGAATATGTTTACAAATGCTGCTTAGTTGCAAATGAACCTTAGCCATACCTTTGGAATAAGCCTGCATATAGATATGATAGGATTGCATTTTGTGCACAACTTGTTGAGTACGTGTTGGTGTACTCATCTTTGCTTAAACAACCAACAAACAGAGGAGGAATCATTGCCGAAGGATTTTCAGGTGGACACGAGTCACTAGGCCAAGCCTCGTCAGCTGCCTGTGGTGTGCTGATGGGACATCTACGTCTTTTTGTTACTTTCCGCTGCATTTGTCTAAAGTCTAGCCCATGTGCCTGAATAATGTAAGCTCATACACTAGTTATATTAAATAAATGAAGTCTTATTATTCTTATCGTTGTGTATGATGTGATGCTTACCGATGTTAAGCTGTGTGCACTAGCGTTGATCCTGGGACTAGTGCGGTAAAACACAGTGAGTTCGAATTGGTGAAATTCGGGTCCCGACATCAGGCATCGGCCAACCTAGTAAGCGGCCATGCCCCACAGGTAGAACAACTCTCACAAGCTATTCTTCAGGGACTTTGGGAAGTCAATCCCCTTCCCTTTCCAACTTTGGGAATTCAATCCCCTTCCCTTTCCGACTTGGAAAAGCAATAACCTAGTAAGTATACCATTATCAGCTATAGTTCGTATTTTATATCTTGATATATAAACTAACAATTAAAGTTGATTTCTCAACAAAAAAGAAACATGGCCCACCCAATAAGAAGACCTTAGCTTCTAGGGGGCAAAAACCTCAAGAACAATTGGGTGAAAGTTCCCTACGCACTTTAGGCATAGGCCAGGTAAATTTCCTTCAAAGCCGAAACCTAATTAATCGAATGAGCTAACATACTTTCTTAATCTTTTGCAGCTTTCACTTTCTCCACTTGTGCACATCTCTGATATACTGATCAATCTACCTATAGAAATTGATCTCTCACACCTGCCATCGCAATCAACCCCTCAAACTCAAGGTCCCTAGGGCACGACAAACCCTGTTGTCGAGACTGCCAACAAGCCGACCAAGTTCTTCACCAATGGTTTAGGATTCAATTGGTTAGACTTAGACAACGAGGTGGAGGTGGCCACTAAGAGCTTTCCAAAAGAAATCCAAAAAATTCTAGCCATCTCCAAGGATGCATCGACTACAGTAGTATTGGCTCCAGGAATGAAGGAAAAGTTGAACAAATTTTTAAAATTGCTCTTCACGCTGTCGGCTAATCTCTTGGAAAATGCTCAGCCCCTTAGAAATGCCATGGCAGCAGTGCAAGTTGATCTCCTTGAGGAAGCTATGGTTGCATTGCTAAACATATACCATCTCGATGCAAAGAGAGAAGAAGTACAGAAGGCCAAGTCTAGGATTGATCACCGAAAAGCCTAGCGTGAAGACCAGAAATTGCTGGATAAAATAATAGCCGATACCAAAGCCCAAAAAGCCTTGTACAATGAGGACATGAAGTCCCTTAAACCCATGAGGGAATTGACCTCAAATATGGAATTGACCAAGAGATCTCTTGAAGAAGAGCTTGCAAACGTTAACGAGTCTCTAGCAGAAGCCCAAAATGACATGACTGCCTCCTCATCAGCTTTGAAGGCCCAAAAGGTCAACCTTGGCACAACTATAGCGTCGTTAAGAAGCAATGAGTTAAAGTCGTCCTCGTCCCCGGAATTTCTGAAGAAGATGATACAATTCTTAAGGATGTGGAGTAGACTATCGCTAAGGTTGTAGCTGTGCTATTAGGCCTTGGGGCCACTCTATAATTGGCTTTGCTCTACTCATGAAGAATGAATGTTTGTAATCGGCCATGTTTTTTGAATCAATACTTTTGGGTGTCTTGTAACACATTTATAATCGGCTGTTTAACCGATTATTATTTATTAATATTCCAAGTTCATGTTTCCTTTTATGCCAAGTACAGTTTTTATCATCGGCTGTATACACTACAGGAAACTGAAGAATTTGCATCGGCCCATATTTTTTTTGTCGGCTAAAAATAGGCCAACGTAAATAACTGAGTAATTTCATCAGTCCAGTAGGAACCGATGAAATTATATTTTTTTTGTTGGTATCCGTGACAAGGCCAATGAAAATATTTGAGTCATCGCGCCTGGGGGGTTACAAATTCTTTTGGATTATTTTTGTCGGTCTAGACAGATGAAACTAGGATACGTGGCATGGCCTAGATATTTTTGTCAGCCTAAGCCAACAAAAATAGGACACTTGGCGGGGCCTAGCTATTTTTGTCAGCCTAGGCCAACAAAAATAGGACACGTGGCAGCGACTTGCTATTTTCGTCGGCCTAGGCCGACAAAAATAGGATAGTGACTTGCTAGCCAATGAAAATAGCACACGTGGTGGCGCCTAGCCATTTTCATCGGCCTAGGCTGATGAAAATGCTTTGCCCTCCCCAAAAGATCCAAATTTAGCTCAAGACGAAGGCCGCCTCGCACGAGTGCCCCCGCACCTTAATGGAGTACCTTACGCCGCCACCCCGCAGCCCTTGCCGTCCAACAACCTCCACACCTCCGAGGAGACTCTATGGTTGTTAGAATTTTCTATTATTTTTGTGGAATTTTTCTGTGAATTATATGCATGCAGTGAATTTCTATGAATTTTCAGGGATTTTTTATTTTTTTGTATTTTTTAATTTTAAAAAGAATTTTCGTTGGCCTTGGCCGATGGAACTAGAACACCACATTGCCAAGCTATTTTTGTCGGTTAATGTTTCTATTTTCGTTGGCCAAGGCCGACGAAAATAGCTATCAGGGCACCATGTGGACAACTGTTGACGTGGCTTGGCTACTGACGTGGCAGGGCTATTTTTGTCAGCCAAGGCCGATGAAAATAGTATTGCCACATCAGTAGGCGCGGGTCGGGCTGGTTGACAACCACTATTTTCATCGGCCAGCGTGGCCGACGAAAATACTTCTATTTTCATTGGTTGCCAATGAAAATACGGATATTTTCGTCAATGTAGTGATTGTTTATTATAACATCTCATAGCCAAAATTAACTGCAATGAGTTAATTTGGCTTTCAAAGCTGATAGTCATCTCTAGCCGATTAGGATTCAACCCAAATACTAGGATGATATTTCTTCAAATATTTACCATTGATCACTTTAAGAAACATCACTCCTTCCAACATCTCCAAAATATAAGAATTACCATCCACAAGTTGATAAACCCTATACGGTCCTTTCCAAGTTGGAGACCGTTTGCCAAACCTGTTATCTCTAGAGCCAAGAGGCAACATAGTTTTCCATACTATATTATCTTTATGAAATGATTTTGGCAATAATTTTTTTATTATAAGTCCTTGCAACTCTTGCTTTATTTTTCTGTAGTCGTTCTGAAATATGTAACCACATCTCTGCCAAGTCATCTAAATTATCAATCATTAAATCTTTGTAATATGGAGCTGACAATCCATTTTGTCTGGCTACTCTTATTGAGTCAATATTGATTTCCACGGGCAATACAACTTCTTGTTTATAAACCAACTGATAAAGTGAAAGTTTTGTTGTACCATGGTAAGCAATCCGATACGCCCATAAGAATTTCGATAGCTTATTATGCCAATTTCTAGGCTTTTCCTTAATTTCCTTTTGATCAACTTGATCAATATTTTATTTGATGACTCAACTTGACCATTGGCTTTTGCATAGTAAAGAGATGAATTCAATAACTTGATCCCTAAACTCTGAGCAAAATCTTGAAATTTGTTGGGCACAAACACAATGCCTTGATCAGTCATAATAGTTTGAGGAATTTCAAACCAATGAGCAATGTGTTTTATAACAAACCCGATCACTTCAATACTCATCACTTTCTTGAGAGGTGTTGCCTCATCCCATTTAGAAAAATAATTGGTCATAGCTAAAAAATACTTGTGTCCTTTAGACGTTGCAGGGTAGATTTGTCCGATTACATCTATTCCCCAACCTTTGAACTGCCAAGGCTTGATAATTGGGTGTAAAGCCAATGCTGGAGCTAGTTGTAAATTACCAAATTTCTAACAATCTTGGTATCCTTTGTAGTATCTAAAACAATCCTCCAACATTGTCAGCCAAAAATACCTAGTACATCTGAGTACATTTCATCTTGTGAGCCGACTGTTGAGTTCCACAAATACTGTAATATCTCAGAGAAAAAAGAAATAAAGGGGGAATTTTCCACTGTGGGCTGGTCCAATTTGGGCCAAGGGAGGAGGGGCTCTACCGCTCAAACCCTAGCCAACCCTCCCTCATTCCCTAGCCCAACCAGCTGCCTTCTCTTCCTCTTGTGCACAACTCATGCTGTCCCTGTGCGTAGCACCCCTATCCTCTCCAATCCTAGCCCCTCCCTCCACAACCCTAATTGCTCCTCCCTTGGGCCAGCCACCCACCATCCCTCTCGTTCCTCTACCACTACTACTCTTGATGCAAGGATCATTGAGATTCTAGGGTAGATCGCGTGGAGGAATGAAGAACGCACAATCTGAGGGGAATTGCTGTCACCACCACTCCATGGAGACTTTGAGTGAGGTATAACCCTTAGTATCATCTTGTGTGGTGTTGGCGCTACGATAGGGTGTTGCTATGGTGGTTTTATCGATGTCCAAGTAGGGATGGCAAAAATACTCGTGGGTCCTGCACCGGCGAATGGTCCGAGTCCAAATTTGGACCCACAGTATATTATTTCGGTCCAGTGCTGGGTCAGGGTGCTGGGTCTGGTCTCATTTTGGACTCGTGGGTACCTGCACCTGCACCAGATTAGAGAAGGTGAGGTGAGCTCAAATAGATTAATCGCCCCTTGTCACAAGTCACACCATAGCTCAATGGAAGGAACCGTGATTGAATCAAGAGGTCTTGTGTTCAAGCCCCATTCTATCCTTTTTTTCATTTTATTTGAATACCTCATGCATACACACCTTAAGTCATGGTAACGGGTCCGGGTCCGAGTTTGGACTCGTGACTGACTTCGAGTTCAGGTCCGGGTCCAAACTTCAGGTCTCGGGTCCGGGTCCATGGAGGTTGGACCCGGAGGTACCCGGACCCGTTGCCATTCCTATGTCCAAGACCTTGGGTCTCTTAACCAAGCTTACGTAAATTTTATTATGTATATGCCCTTGGATATTGAAATGGACACGATGAAAATAACGGTAGTGCTTCTTTATTAGCCAAGCGGCTGTGACAGAAAGCTTAGATTACAAGATGATCTATATGATTACAGAGGATGCGAGATTGCGAATATCTGATGCTAAAAATGATCTTTGATTGATTTGTTCAATTTGATCCGTCTCCACAATGTGGGTTGGCCTCCTATTTATCCTTGATGGGCGGTGGTTTTGGAAGGGTATCTTGTAACCGGGAGACGCTTTTTCTACTAACTGGTGTCTTTTCGCCAAAGGACACCTTTTCTTGTAATAACTTATAGGTAGTTGTGTGTTTTTGTCAGATAACTGTCCGCACGCAGAGCTGTGTGGGAAAAACTACTTGTCCCCGACTAGTTTGCTGGTTAGGGTGGCTATGTTGCTATCGAAGCCAACAAGTCTGAAGCTAAGTTTGACCATCTTTGACTAAACTAGTCGGAGACTTGATCGTTCAAATAGAGATGGGCTTTTACTAGACGAATTATAGGCCTAGGTTTAACAACCTATTTGTCGACACTTAATCATGGATTTTATATGAAAATGAGGCCCATATGGAGAGTGGGTTTTAAACCTCATCAGCTAGCCCCCAAGTCTTGAGAATTAAGATTTTATTACTCAAGGTTTTTTGTTTTTCTATGACTGCATTGGGTTATGTACGTTACCTGTCCGATTTAGGTACTGATACAAAAGAGATCCTTATGATTTTCTTGATAATTGAACCAACTCTGGTCATTTTTAATGTGTGCGATAGATAAAGGGGATGAAGGTCTCCTTCTGAATCAAGAAAAGATTTGCTTTCAAGCTCTATTTGAATGTTTTTAACTTTTCATCATCCACTCTTATTTTTTCTCATTAGAGATGATGAGGATTATGATTTAATAGAAGGTGGTAAATTAAAACACATAAAGGGGTTTGAGGATGACATTTGATTCCTTTACACTTCAAACTTCCGAGGAGTAGATAGGATTCAAACTTCTTTAATTGTCTGTGCTTCCCATCATCCTTCCTTACTCCTTCTGTGATAAAGGAGACAATTGAGGGAGGATGGTGAAAAGCATAGATAACTGAAGATGTTTGAGGATATGGAAAAGATATAGAGAATCTTATGATTTCAACCTTCTCTTAGTTCTTAAGGCTTTTCATCTTTCGTCTTTTATCTTCTTCGTTGGATATGACGGAGACTATGGTTAAGGAAAGGAGGTGAAAAGTCTTAAGGTATAATAGGGAGTTTGAGAAAATCAGGCCTTGTGTCAATTGCCATTTATTGAAAGACATTTTACTTTTTCTTGGAAACTGAAACAGTGTCCTAAACTATTAATCATTAGGCTTATATAAGAAGGGGTAAATCCGTTCGGATTTCTTACGCCCTTACTGCTTTCAAGCGCAAAATTTCCTTAAGCTTTTTCACTCTTCCTAGCCTTCATCTTCTTCCCAAACTCGATGGCCAAGGATAAGTCCATTTTGACTGAGGAAAGGATCATGGAACTAGAAGACCAAAGTTTGATCCCTCCTCGCACAATGCTGTGGTGGGATCCTTGCGGGAATGACACGAAGCTAGTGCCCCAGGAAGGGTGCCTCATGTTGTTTGCTGCTCTGGTGAGGTTAGGGTTCCGCCTCCCAGAGAGTGAGTTTCTTGCCGATGTGCTCGACCACTATCAAATCAAGTTACATCATCTTCCTCCCAATTCTATCCTCATTCTAAGCATTTCTCACATCTTTGTGAGGCTTTCTTGGGGATTCCTCCTCCAGTTCATATTTTTCACTTCTTTTATCAATATACAAAAATAATAAAAGCCAAGATCTATTTGGGAGCACTAATTTTAAGCTCCAAGACAAAATGGCCTCCCAATATCCTCGTCTTTCGACCAAGGATGCTTGGTGTGATTACTGGAAGAAATGGTTTTACTCAAAAATTCTTGGGAGGAAGCTATCTCCGTTTTACCAGGAAAACAACCCCGAGTTGGACCAAGGCTAAGGCAAAGTGGGAGAAGGACTCGCTGGTCCTCACCGATGAGGAGAAGGACATTGTAAAAACAATCGAAAAAATGGTGAACGGAGGTCCAATGAGGCAGAAGATTGTTTACGATTTTCTACTCCACAAGATTAGTTCTTTGAAGAAGAGGTGCTAGTTCATCTGGAGGCTTGAGGGTGACCAGGATACAACAAAAAATGAGCTTGGAAGTAAGTGAACTTTCTATTACCAATCTCTTTAATTTTGATATAAGGATTATATGCAAAAAAATTATTTCTCCGATCAGTGCTGACTGTTGAAGAGGCTTGGTCAAGAGTTATGTCCATATTGCGCATCTCCTCTGATGGGTCCGATCTAGCTGTTTTGGACAAATAACCATCCAGCCTAATCAGGCAATCTGATGAGTTCATAAATGAACGCATCATGGTAAATATCATTTTTTTAAAAAATCTAACTGTCTTTTGTGATTGACAATTGAATTTCATTTGTAGATGCATGGTCGGAAGAGACCTACTGATCAGTTTGAGGTTTCAACCTCAGTCCCTCTGGTAAAAAAAATGAAGACTAGGAGTGCTCTAGCGGTGGTAGTTTCTGCTGCTAGTAAGACTGGTGCTGACCCGACCAGCACTAGTTAGGCTTTGGTGCAGACCAGAGCCATACGCTCCAAGCGTGCTCATGATACTACACAAGGAAAGAAGGTATCATTGTTGCTAGGGAAGCAGACAAGAACTTCTTCCCAGGTGCCCTAAAAATGGTTTAACCACAATTGGGATCATAAATTTGGCATCTTTTGACTTTCCCATTTGTTTAGAGTGAAAGTAAAGATTCGGAGCACAATGTTCCTCTCATCATAAGAAGACAGAGGAAACCCTCCACCCTGGAAGCCTCTACTCTCCTACTATCGTGGGAGATAGACTCGAGACTCCAATGCAGGTATGAAATCATATACCACTTAATCTGAGTAGTTATCTTCAAAAAATATATGTTAAAAACAATTGCTTCTGATTCTCCTAAAGATCAGGACGTGGCTACATAGGACAGTGCCGAGGCTAACTCACTGGCTGTCCTAGTGACGACCAATGAGGGGAATATCTTGGCGCTGACCAAAGGGGTTGCTCTGACCAATGGGCAAGTGAACCCACTTGACGCTGAGGGCGACAACCCCCCGGTTGATGGTGGCGAACCATTGGTCGGTCAAGATTCGCCGATTATGGAGGAGGCTGATCCATTTTTGGTAGCGACAACTGAAGTGGTCGGGACGACCGCAACAGTTGAGGAGGAGGCTTCTTCCAATAGGGAGATCGAGTAGCTCCCTCTTGCATAGAAGACACAGGTCACTCCGACTAGAGAAGAGGAGGCACTCGAAGGGGTAACCATCAAACTAGTGGTCCTACCACCAGCTTCTTCTTCTGGTCAGATCGACCAGACCAACTTCAAGTAAGTTTTTAAGAACTTGCAAATGAAGGTATTTATCTTTTCTCCTTTTTCCTATTTATTGAGAAAGATAATTCTTAATCCATTTGCATCTTTTTTATAGCATTCGCAAGAAATGTTTGACCTGCTAAACCAATAGGCAAGAACTTTAATGAGAGCCAAGTAAAAAAGTAAGCATAAACTTTACTTATTTCCTCTTTTCTCTTATCTTTTTTTGCTCTAATAAAACTGCTTTATTACAGACAAAAATAACAAATAAAAAATAGAGAACAAACTCTTAGTGGCCGAAAATCTGGCTAAGGATACAAATTTGAGCTCGTCACTGCAAAGGAGTATTATGAGGATGAAACCGCCAGGCTTCATGAAGCCTTCAAGAAGAATGAGTACAGACTTCAAAGGCTCTTCGAGGAGTATAAGAATACCATTCAGGCAAAGGAGTCTGAGATAGCAGGAAAGAAAATATTTCTGACCTACTTTTGTATTCATCATTTTTTAATAGAAAAATCTAAGAACAAGAATGAATTTGAACTTTGCAGATTTCAAAAATGTAATAAGGCAAATGAGTCTCGAATTTCGCTTGGGAAGGAGAGAGAATAAAGGCTAAAGAATAGAGGTCGATGTTGAAAAATGAAGTGGATAAACTCATTGACCAGCTAAAGATCTTCGCCAAAGACTTGGCCACAGTTCAGAGAGGTAGGATTTCTACCATGAACTTTATTATTGAGTGGCTTCATAAGATTGTGATGGATTTAAAGGGAAAAGAGATACAATTTACAAATCCGTTGTTTGAGGAATTGGTGGAGGGAATAAATGACCAAATGAAAATAATTCAGAAGCAGATCTCCCTCATGTCACAGCTATGAAGATTTCACTCCAAACTTCAATTGCTTCCTAGATAGGAACCCTTTTCATCAAGTTGAGGCATTTCTACAAGGACGTGATCGAACTGGAGAAACTGGTGCCTGACCTAATGCTTAACACCCAAGAAGAGATTAATAGGAAACGTGTAGAAGTAGCTTATGCCGTTGAGACATACACGAGCAACGTAAAGATTACATATAGACAAAATATATGATCTTATAAAAATGAATGGAGAAAAACTCTTTTTGTGTCAAACTCTACTTTGTGTGTATTTCTGTATTTTTCTCAGCATATCACTTTACTAACCCCAACTATTTGTATGCTGAACAACAATGTGTTTGGAATACAAATAGTTTTATGAATGCCGACCGACTTTTTACGTAGTACCTGGTATTAACTAGCAACAGGTCGGAGATAAGGTCATGCTAATGAGTTTCAATGTAGTAAGAAAAGGCTTACAAGAAAAGTCTATATTAGATGTTATCTCATAATCTGACCAGCAACCGTATACGTTCTTTATAGAGTGGTTAGTCAAAAAATGGCCTTTGTGAATTCTTAGAGGATTATAGAAACATACACAATGTAGAAAAAATGATAACTAGAGAAAATAATATATGTTAATGGAAAAAGGGTATTTATTTAAACATAAAACCTACGAAGATGCTGGTATTCCAAACATTGGAAAGAATTCTTCCATCTTCAATTCCATAGCAAGCCGAACAGAACCTGGTTGTGTAGTTGATACTACAGTAAAAGGGTCTTCCCGTTTGGGAGATAATTTATTTAAGTTGGACTAATTTTGGATACGTCTTAGAACCAAGTCTCCCACGTTTAATGTACGTGGCTGAATTCTTTTATTATAATAACTTCTGAGGCCTTGCAGATAGGTCGCTGACCTAATTAATTATCGGTCTTGCTTTTCTTCTAAGAGATGGACATCATCTTCGTGTTGTTCTTGTTGATTAACTTGTTCATAGAGAGATACTCGTGTTGATCCTAAATGAACTTCACTTGGCAACATAGCTTTTGCTCCGTATACCAGTTGAAAAGGAGTTTCTCCTGTTGCTCTACTGGTCATTGTTCCAATAGCCCAAAGAACAGAGTAGAGGTCATCTACCCAAGCCCCCAAGCATTTGGTAAGATGATCAAACACTCTTTTCTTTATGCCTGGTATAATTTGTCCGTTAGCTCTTTCAACTGCTCCATTACTTTGAGGGATGAGCAATTGAAGCGAAACAATTTTTGTGCCTATTTCATTACAATAATCTCGAAATAGACCACTAATGAACTGTGATCCATTGTCAGTAATTAGTCTACTAGGTACACCAACTCTAGTGACTACATTCTTCACAAAGATTTTTTTGGCAGCTTGCACTGTAATAGACACTACAGGCTTTGCTTCTATCCATTTTGTGAATGTATCAATTGCAACAAATAAGAATTTGAATCCATTAGTTGCTCTTAGTAAAGATCCTACTATATCAATTCCCTATGTCAAAAATGGCCTTGACAAAGGTATTACTTGCAGTTGATTAGCAGGTAAATGTACTTGTCGATCATGAAATTGACATTTCTCACAAGTTTTCACAAGATGAATGGCATCCTGCAAAGCAGTTAGCCAATAAAATCCTTTTCAGAAAGCTTTACCAACCAATATTCTCTATGAAGCATGTGCTCCACACAAGCCCCCATATATCACATTTAACGATGCTATTCCCAGTTCTTGAGTTATACATCGTATGAGAATACCATGTGTGCCTTTCCTATATAGGGTATTGTCAAGAATTTTGTATATTCGCGCCTTTCCAATTAATATGTCTTTTCATAAATATCCTCAGGCAGTGTCCTATTTTCTAGATAGGCTTTAAATGGTTTAGCCCAATCTGAATCCTACACAAGGACTCTGACCTCATGACTGGTCGGGGATTGCTTTTATTCAAGAAACACACCTGTTGGAATAGGTGATCGCGAGGAACCTAATTTTGATAACTAGTCCACTAAGATGTTTTCTTTTTGCGGTATGTATTGGACTTCGAAATGACTAAAGTATTTTTCTAATTTCCTCACTTCATCCAGGTAGTGAGCCATTACCTCATCAGATGTCCTGTATTCCTTACTAACCTGGTTTACGACCAATTGCGAATCGCCCACCGTCAGTAGCCAACGGACTCCAAAGGATTTTGCTGCTCGGAGCCCGGCTAGAAGACTTTCATACTCTGCTACATTATTGGTAGCAGGGAAGTGAATCTAGATTACATAATTTAATTGGTCACCTTGAGGTGTAACCAATACTAAGCTAGCTCCTGAGCCTTTTATTTCTCAAGAACCATCAAAGTGTAGTTTCTAGTGATCGGTATTAGTGTTATCCTCCTACAGAGAGGATTCGCTATTTGTCCATTCAGTGATGAAATCTGCCAAAATTTGGGACTTCATAGCTATTCAGGCTACGAAATGGATATCAAACGATCTAAGCTCAATTGCCCACATAGCAATCTGACCAATTGCGTCTTGGTTATGCAAAATATTTCCCAAGTTAAAAGAGGATGGTATTGTAATCCGATATGATTGGAAATATTGTCTTAATTTTCTAGAAGGCATTAATAGAGCATAAAGTAATTTCTGAACCTGAGAGTATCGTTCCTTAGGCCCTGTTTGGGAGAGCTCCAGCTCTCAGCTCCAGCTCAGATCTGAAACTTATAGACTAAAATAAAGTGTATTAAGTTTATATTTTTAGTCTAAAATGTAAACAAGATGATCTACCTAAACACTCTTAATGTACCCACAGCTCCAGCTCCATAAATTTCTGGAGCTAGAAATACCCTGCTCCACCAACTCCACATATTTTGGTGGAGCTGGAGCTGTCCCAAACACCCCCTTAGGCCCATGTGAGACTTCACTTACATAATAAACATGTTTTTGGATTTTATCTTGTTCAACAACTAACACAGAGCTGACCACACTGTTCGAAGTTGCTAAGTATAGCAACAACAGTTCTCTAGGGTTGGGTGAAACCAGAGAGGGTTGGTTCTGCAAATAAGTCTTTATATAATTAAAGCCATTATCTGTTTCATCTAACTAGTGAAATTTGTTGTGTTTTCAAATTACCTTAAAGAAAGAAAATCCACATTCTCCTGATCTCAAAATAAAACGACTAAGAGCAGCCATCCTACCAGTTAGACCTTGAACCTCTTTTAATGTAGAGGGTGGTCTTAAAGATTTGATGGCCTTGATTTTCTCAGGGTTTACTTCAATTCCTCTCGAACAGATAAGGAAACCAAGTAATTTTCTAGAACACCAAAAACACACTTTTCTGGATTAAGCTTAATTTTTTGTTTATTCAGTTGTTTGAAGGTTTCAACTAAGTCTGACAAATGATCAAAGCTAATTTTGCTCTTTACAACGAGATCATCAATATAAGTTTCAATATTACACCCTATTTGACTATGAAAAGTCTTCTGCATAAGTCGCTGGTATGTGACTCCAATATTTTTCAGCCTGAATGGCATTTTTCGTAACAATAGACATCGAACGGGGTTAGGAAAGAAGTCTTCTCTTCCTCTTCACTTGCCATGCTTATTTGATGATACCTTGAGTATGCATCCAAGAAACTCATAAATTCACAACCCTCCGTGGAATCTACCGATTGGTAGATCCGGGGCAAAGGAAAATCATCTTTTAGACAAGCTTTATTTAAGCTGGTAAAAATGAATGCACATGCGCCACTTACCATTTTCTTTCTTGACCATGACTGGATTCACAAGTCAATCAGGATGATCAACCTCACGAATGAAACTATCTTCCAAGAGTTTGTTCAACTCTTGTCAGATGGCTTCTTGCCGATCAGAAGCAAATCACTGCAACTTCTACTTCACTAGTAGTATATTAGGTCAAATGGCTAAGGTATACTCGATCACTTCCCTTGGGACCTAGGCATGGCGTATGGCTTCCATGCAAACACATCTGTGTTAGCCCAGAGGAAATCGTCTTCCTATTTAGCATCCATTGATGATTCTATCCAAATAGTTTTTAACTGGTCAGCAGAATCAATGGGTACTTGTTTTATTTGTTCATTGGGTTGAGGAACTGCCTTCAGCCTCTTTGTCTTGTTAGATTTGCTTGTATTTCATGCATCATTAATGTCACCTAATGGTAATTGATCCATAATTTTGAGCAATTTGCGATCATAATTAAGTGCAGATAATTTGATTACCTTGCACAGTAATCATGCCTTTTGGACCAAGAATTTTTAAACTCTGGTAGGCATGATGAGTTGATGCCATAAACTTGGTTAGTGAGAGTCTACCCAAAATGGCATTATATGCTAACTCAAAATCAACAATTTTAAATGAGATTAACTCTATTATAAAATTATCAGCATTTCCAAAGGTGATAGGTAAGACAATCTGTCCCACATGAGTTGTTGAGGGATCAGGTACAAATACAATCCTAAAAAATGGGTTTGTAACAGGTCTAATCTTAGAACGAGGAAGTTGCATCTCATCTAAAGTATGAACAAAAAGCATGTCCAAAGAACTCCCCCATCTATTAAAACCATTCCAACCTTGCAGTTGCTAATAGTAGGAGAAACTACTAATGGAAGTTTTCTAGGGACTGACATACCTTTCGAGCAATCTTGTTGGTTGAAGGTGAGATCAACCTTTGACCATTTTGGGTATTATGGCTTCCGGTTTGGTTGTCGATATTATTTACCTCCCTCCATGCAGTTTTAAATTGCCTTTTAGAGGTGTATGTAGATGAGCCACTAAATATCACATTGACGTGGTTGTCAGGTTTTTGATAGCTCATTTCCTCATCTCCATCTGCATCCTTATTACTCGAATTTTCGGTAAGGTTGGTATTGGACCCTTGTCGGAGTAGAAGTCTTCCATGTGCTTTTTCCATGTCACAGTTCCGTAGGTCATGTCCTGGTACCCTATGCAGTGAACACCAACGACCATTACCACTGGTCGCACCAGGGTTTCTAGAGCTAGACTGATCATCATGACGACTAGACATCTTCTTTCAGGGTGCTTTTCCCTTGGAGTATGTAGGTCGTTCTGTAATTCCTGCAACTTCACGCTAGGCGTTCTATTTTTTTTTCTTTTTCTTACTCGCCCTTTTATGATCTTCATATTTAGAGGCTTTTTTCATCTTTTGGTCCTCTGGTATGGAGAGACCAGGTAGTGGTGGAGCGTGGCCTTTATCAACTGTGCGGTTCCACTCGATAGCCTCGTGCACATCTGAATAGTGGTCTACCATATCAAAAAGTTCCGATATGGTAGATGGCGGGTGAATGTTGAGGTCGTTTGTGAACCTTTTATATCGAATAGTCTGCTTGAATGCATGAATAATAGAGCTGTCAAAAATATTAGGAATAGTGTTGCGTACTTCTACAAACATTTTAATAAACTATCGCAGTTTTTCACCAGAAGATTGGCGAAGACGATGTAAATCATGTTCTTTACTAGGTTTAGTGTAGCTACTTTTAAAATTATTTAAAATGGCATGGCACAAATTCTCCCAACTATAGATGGAACCCTCTGGCTAATTAAAAAGCCAAGTTTGTGCTCATCCTTTAAAATAGTAGGAAGGTAGTTAGCCATTACCTTCTCATCACCTCCAACTGTCTGGATGGTGGTAGTATAAAATTGTAAGAAAAATTTTAACAAATTTTGGGTTCTGTCAAAACTCTATAGAGATCCTAGCTTAAATTTTTCGGTCAGGTTACGCTTCTAAGCCTAAGGGAAAAGGCTTTACATCCTGTATACAAACCAGAACATAACCATACATTAGGAGTTTGGTCTATATTTTTAGGAGAATGTGGTCTTCATCGACTACCATGGCTAGAAGTTTCACCTAGGGTTAAGCGTTCAAAAACACTTCTCTGTTGTGGGCCTCTTCTTTGCTAATGACTAGTTCCTTGATGGCACTGACCAGACGAGGATCCCTCCACAAAGGATTCAGTCTTAGATCTTGTAGACATAGACCTTACTTGCACTTCATTCGCAACTTCTTACAGGTCAAAGAATGGACCGTATAACGGTTGCATTCAATGCATCTTCCCCCTTTATTGGATGATTAAGAATTGCATTTGAATAAATGCAAATTTTCTCGATAGGGGTTGTTTGTTACGAGCTGCTTTGAGGAAAGTCACGGTCTCTTGCCACTATTTGTGGAGGTGGTGGCATAATGAACACACCTTAACGAGGTTTCCTCCCAGGGACCTAAAGTCTTCGTGAGGTACATGGTTGATTTTGGAAATATGAGCGTCAAGCCTTATCAATAGATTTCTGCTTTTCCGCCATACACTGCTCATACTCACTCTGAGTTGTTTTTTGGGCAATTTTCTAGACTTCACGTTCCATATGTTGCCCATCTACTTCACTAGTGACTGCACAAGTGCGAAAACTCGAGTAGACTGAAAACATTAATCCTCTATCTTCATCTAACTAGGGTGTATAATCCAAACCTTGGAGATGATCTATCGAGGCTGAATTATTCAGAAGGTTATTACAAGGAACATGCTTTATGGACTTCTTCCTCTGAATTTACAGAGGAGTAACAAGATTCTTAACTTTTGGTGAGTAGGATGACTATTCTTTAGCCTCAACTTCTGCTTCAATCTTTGCCAACTCTTCTGCAGGAACATACTCAGAATAGAAGTCACACTTACATTGCTCTTCTGTCAGCTCATCAACAAGCAGTGAAAAGGAGTAATCGATGAGGTCAAACCAATTTTCCTCGTAATCCATCGAGAAGAATGCTTGATTTCAGTATCCAGGAGGTTCGAGCCCTCCTTCTAGTGCCAACTATCGATGTCCAAGACCTTAGGTCTCTTAACCGAGCATACATAAATTTTATTATGTATAGGCCCCTGGATATTGAAATAGACATGATGGAAATAATGGGAATGCTCCTTTATTAGCCAAGCGGTTGTGACATAAAATTTGGATTACAAGATGATCTATGTGATTACAGAGGGTGCAAGATTGTGAATATCTGATGCTAAAAATGATCTTTGATTCGATTCAATTCGATCCTATCCGATCTGTCTTCACAGCGTGGGTTGGCCTCCTATTTATCCGTGATGAAGGGGTGGTGGTTTCGGAAGAGTGTCTTGTAACCGAGAGACGCTTTTTCCACTAACTAGTGTCTTCTCACCAAAGGAAGTCTATTCTTGTAATAACTTTTAGGAAGTTACTGTTTATATTAGATAATTGTCCACACACAGAGCTGTGAGGGAAAAACCACTTGTCCCCAACCAATTTGCTAGTCGGGGTGGCTATGTCGCTTGTCGGAGATTACTATTGTGAAGCTGAGTTTGACCATCTTTGATGAACTGGTCAGAGACTTGACCGTTCGAATAGAGGTGGGCTTTTACTAGACGATTATGGGCCTAGGTTTAATGGGCCTATTTGTTGACACTTAGTCACGAATTTTATGTGAAAATGAGGCCCATATGGAGAGTTGGTTTTAATCCTCATCAGGTTTCATCTTTAAATGTGACTTGTAGTGTTCACCGGTTTGGTTTTGGGTAGGTTCAGTTTTCGAGCAGCTTTGGATTCGATGTTCAAATCGAGTTTTGAGACACCTCTAATTAGATTCAGAGGGGTTGTATTTGAAAGGTTAGATGAATTAATTGAAAAAGATGAGTAACTAAAAAATTATGGGTAATCTTCTATAGCTTTCATAAATTATATGGTTTTCCTTATTTGGACTCTTGAGCTAGAAGTTATAATCTTTCTATCGTCAGGACAACAAAATGGTTGAACTGTTTGGTGAGAGAAAAGATTAAAATCGAGGTTGTGTGTAGGTGTGATATCATTATATTTGATGCTTGTACTGTAATTGCATGATTTTGAAATAGATGGTTGTTTATTCTTGTTATTGATTATCTAAATTTACTCACTATGCTTTATCAATATGATGTGATATGACGATGATGACGAGTACATAAAGTGGATGGCCACTTGGTAATGTTGGTAAATGGTGCATGATTATGGGAAAGTATTGCATCACTTGCATTCATATCATGAAAAGTGCATATGAGTCTAGTCCGTGAGAAAGTCATATAATTAATGTGGAGTGCATGTGTCAGGTCGATGAGAAAGATATATTATCAGGTCCTGAGTACTCCTGAGTATGGCCTACTTTGGTATGGCCCCTCCACGAAATGGAGGGGGATGAGATGGTGTGACACCAATGGGTCTGCACTGAGCTATACCAGTATAAGCTATGAGATGTGCATATGAGTATACATACATATTTACATTGCATCACTAATGATGAATGATGACTAATGAGATGAATGTGATGAATGGTTATGTTATTGAGTCGTAGACTCATCCAAATATGACTAATGAGGTAAATGTGATGAGTGTTTATGTTATTGAGTCATTGTAGGATCAAGGATAACCGATTAGAGGGGAGTGAATAGGAGGTTTTAAAATTTTCGGCTCTAATTGCAATAAATGATTGTCTAGGTAAGAATTACAATTTTGACAATTCAAAGCCTAAATTCTCTAGGTTTCACTATGTGCACCAACAAATTAAGATTAGGCAAAAATAAAATTCTAAACATAAGATCAATACACTAAAATTGCTAGAGAAGTAAAATGCACATGAGAAAGGAATTCCAAACCATAAGAGAGAAATTTGACACAAGGATTTATCCCATGGTATCGTAGGCATGTATCAGCTTACCAACCTATTATCCAATGCAACGGCGGCGTCGGTTGTTAGAGAAATTGACTATCAGTAGCTCTGTCTTTTGGGTAATGCCACGTCGAGTTTTTTATAATAGTTTAACGTCGTCTCTTCTAGCACGGCCTTTTGATCTTCAATTTCTTTGTGCTGTTCCGGCGTTAAATCATCAATTGTCAGGGCGATTATAGCATTAGCCAGAACGTCAGATGGTGGAATTGAATTGCCTAAAGAAGACATCGGGTCCCATCGAGTGTGCCAAAAGTGTGTTGGCCTTGAAAAATATGACGAAAGATTGACTGGCTCAAATACACGCGAACGCCGGGTTCAAATTTTGGTCATGGCATGCCAACCGATTTGATCATGCAATCGGCAAGAATAATCGAAGTGTTCACAGCTGATTTAGTGATACAATAGGCTAGATAGATCCAAACATCTTTACAGCTGATTATATGATAGGTAAATATCTGCTTTTCCTGAAAAAGGCGATGTGTAACGAGATCAGTATGGAAACAAACTTGGGATAACTAGCATAATCGAAGATGATCAGTAATTGGCAATGTGCAACTTTATTGATCAAGATTGAATTACAAAATCTACTCCTAGTCAACAGAAAGTAAATAAAAGTAGATGCGAATTGATTGATTATTGGTTGTTTTCTTTTTGGTTTGCCTCATATCCCTTTTTATAGCGTGCAAGTTGATTGTATTCTTCTCTCGAACCTTTACAAGCCATGAACCGTATCAGCCTTTATTTCTTATAGATAAAAATTCTATCTTTAAATCAATATCGACTAGAATTCCAAATTTAACTTAACTTCCCCTTTTTGAACCAATATCAATTAGAAATATCCAATTTCATCCTTCGATTTGCAAGTCGGTTACACCTTGCCAAATTCTGGTGCTAACAGTATCTCGGTATATCCTCTTTAAAATATGAAGCAAATGGTCATGAAGAAATCCAAATAAAATTGAAAATATTGACACAAAAGCAATCTATCATGCCACAAAATTTCAAATCTAAATGCGATCTACAGAGAATAAAAAGAGGAGTCCTGCTGAAAATGAAATCCACAAATAAAAGAAATGGAAAAGGCTACTAACACTGAAATTTATCTCTTTTGTTTCTCCTAATATACGCCATGTTTTTAGTTTAATTTTTGCAGGATTCTTGATATCTTCATGAATTATCTAACCAAAATTTGTTATATATTTTCATGATCATTTGCTTCGTTTTTTTAAGAGGATGCACTAAAACTTAGATGCACTAGATATGTTCTCGTAGGCTACTAGCTTCGAGAGAGAGTAGGGCCTATTTGATTTTGCTGTGGATTTTAAATTCTGCCCTCAAAAGCTGAATCAAAAATAAATAGGTTGATTTTAGAAATCGATTCTCATAATTTAGCCCACCTATATACATTAGAATCCATAATCCGCTTCATATGTGTTTCAGAGATTCTAAGGAATATAAATATGAGAATGCCACTGAAAGTTCTAATAAATTATCCACTAAATGGCATCCCAGTATCCAGAATCAGCTTCTCTAAAACCATAATGCAAAATCATCTTTTAGAGAATCCACAGCCAAAAAAAAAGGCATGTATCATATCAGTTGAAGCTATCACCCAAAAATCATTTACTGCAATTCGTAGTAGCCCCAAGATAGGCCCACAAAATCTGAAACGAAGCTACATTCACTGGTCACAACAATGCATAGTAGCTTCAAGGTAAGTCTAAAAACGAAAACTTAAAGGGAACCCACGATATATTGGATACACAAAAGGAGCTGCTACAGGCTCGATCCATACAAATTAGTTGAGGCTACGTAGCTTTATGGTATAGCTCTAGATTCTTATTTTTTCATATCCTGCTCTTGATTATCTAAAAATCCACTTCTCTAAGAATCTGAACCTACCTTAGAAAAGTGTCTGGTTAGCAGGCTTGCTCAAAAAACAATACATCTCTCCAATGTACATAAAAGGAGCTGCTATAGGCTCGATCCACACAAATTAGTTGAAGCTACTGTAGCTTTATGGCATAGCTCTAGATTCTTATTTTTCAGTTCTTGCTCTTAACTATCTGAGAATCCACTTCTCTAAGAATCTGAAGCTGCCTCAAGAAAGTGTCTGGTTAGCATGTTTGCTCAAAAAACAATACATCTTTCCAATGTACACAAAAAAGAGCTGCTACAGGCTCGATCCACACAAAGTACTTGAAGCTACTGTAGCTTCATGGTATAGTTCTAGATTCTTATTTTCAGATCCTGCTTTGTTTGCTAAAAAGCATACATCTGTCCAATGTACACAAAAGGTGCTGCTACAGGCTCAATCCACACAAATTAGTTGAAGCTGCTATAGCCATGGTATCTAAGGCTGCTTCAGATTATCACAGAAGTGGATTCTCAGATAACTAAGAGTAGGAGTTGAAAAATAAGAATCTGGAGCAGGGAAAGCAGATAACTATGTTTGTACTTCATACATGTGTAACACGAGTGTGACTTCGAGTTCAAAGCAAAAGACATGTAATTACTTCAAAACACATGATCAGCCGGTGGAAAGATGTTGCCTTCTAAGCTAGCAATTTCTGATGTAATAGACCGTTTATGTAGTGTATGTTGATGTTGTGTCCAGATACAGTTACTAATTTCTGATGTAAAAGAAATCAAGTATTGGAGATGACTGACCAAATGCATATTTGTACATTTAGATGCTTAAACTCTGAAGTATCTGAATGTTCATGGATTGATATATATTGTCCTCATTGCATCATGTACTATATACTGATATTCTTCTTTGTCTGCGAGTATAAAGTGTGTAGTCTCTACATACAAATAGTTAAAATAATGCTATGAGTAACTAAGTCAAATTAATTTCCTGGAAAGGCAAATGATACTTTTATCATGTATATACATTCATATAATCTTGCAAAAATTTGAAAAAAAAACGTCCGTAAACTTCTGTATACATACAAAGGAATAATATACCAATACAATTGAAGTGTTACAACTAGGGAAGCAAGTTTTATTTGCCTCCAATTCTGTCTCTTACGGGCATATGCCTTCTTTAATGCCTCTATTGGTTCCCTACACAATGCATGCATATCATCGTTTTTCTTGTTCTTGTTCTATGGTAACTGTAGATCTGGAGGCATCAAATTCAAGTGATTGTCACTGCCTTTTATTGCAAGAGCCACAAGAAATTTGCAAAGACAGATCGAATTCAAATAAAGGTGAGCATTAGACACAACATGAACTATTGTAAGCTTCTTTTTTACCATCGATTTCGCTTTACCGCTTTACACAACAACCAACGGTTCTGAAACTGTGAATGCTTGGATGAGGTGCTTAACACACGCTAGATGGTTCAGCAGTCAGTGCATTATTAGTGTGCTGGCTGGACGGTAATAACACACACAAAAAAAGCCCTGTAATTTATCATCTTGAACTGCACCTGCAGTCAGCGGAGGACAACTTATTAGGATGTCATTAGGAATCTCGGTTTTAAGATGACCTTGACAAAATAGAAATTAAGGATACTAGTGAACCGTAATCACTCTTGTCATCACAAACTGATATACAAGATGTTTGTCAATTTTGGGGATTGAACACTTTGGGCTTTGCCGCACATCTCCACGACGCATCTGAATAAAAATTAGTGATTTTCATGGGACAGTCCACTGGGACTGTAGCTGCTCCGACAATGGTGTAGATTGTTCAGTTTTGATGCAGCCAGATAGGCAGAATAAGGCCGGATCAATATATGTTGGTAAATTACTGAACTCATAAGTTCAGAAATAATCAACGAAATCATGAAATAAGTTCAGAAGTAAAGAAAAGAGAAACAAATTTATGCTTGGACTAACATTTAGAAAGGGGAAAGAAAACTGTGTTTCCAATGTAACACTTCCATGTCTTCAGAAGGATAATTTCCATCTCTAACACACTGTTGCATTTGTGGTAATTGCCACGCATGCTACATACGCTTCAGTGTTAACACAAACTCCTATTATTTACCGGAACCAGTATAGCATTGATGAGTCACTTCCCACTCAGGTATGCACACACCGATCCACGCGTTCCAAATCTAAACCTTAATTCTCTCAGATATACCAACCATCTAGGGAAAAACCACACTAAAACACTCCTTCGAGCTCAAAACTAAGACTGTTCCACGCATGCTAGCTGTTATACGGCGGTGGAGGTCATCTCGACCTTGCGGTTTCCATCGTCGACGAACCGCTTCCAGTACCAGTGCTTGGCCCAGATCCTGTCCATCTCCTCGATGGGGATCCCTTTCGTCTCCGGCAGGAAGAAGTAGACGAATGCGGTCATGACGAGCTCCCAAGCGCCGAAGAAGTAGAAGAGGCCGAACTTGAGGCGGCAGAGCATCATGAGGAAGATCTGCGCGACGACGAAGGTGAAGGCCATGTTGAAGACGACCACCACGCTCTGCGCCGGCGACCGGATCTCCAGCGGGAAGATCTCGCTCGGCACCAGCCACCCCAGTGGCCCCCACGACCACGCGAACGCCGAGACGAACACGCAGATGCACAACACCACCCCGATGGCGTACGACCGCGAGATGGTCGCCACTCCCGTCGTGCCGAACTTGATGAAGATGAGCGTCCCAAGCACGAACTGCAACATTAATTGTCCAACGTCCAAACAGCGTGTTATGTTGCTGCCACAGCTGCCAAATTGGAGTTCCTGGAAGACTAGTAGTTTCTGTGATATGAATGCAATGTATGTACCTGCGCAATGATCATTTGGCAGCCTCCTTGGAGGAGGAGCTTTCGGCGGCCGAGTCGGTCGACGGTGGCGATGGACACGAAGGTGGCGACCATGTTGACGCCACCGCTGATGACGGACGACATGAGCGAGGCGGTGCCACCGAAGCCGATGGTCTTGAAGAGGACGGGGGCGTAGAACATGACCACGTTGATGCCAGTGAGCTGCTGCATCGTCGGGATCAGGATGGACATCACCAGCTGCGGCCGGTAGCGGCGCTCGAGGAGGGTGGTCCATGGGTTCTCGATGGCCTTGGTAGCCTCGCTGGCGGCGACAAGGTCGTCGTACTCGGGGCCGACGTCATGGGTGCCTCGGATGCGGCGGAGCATGGTGCGCGCCTCTTCCTCCTTGCCACGGGCGATGAGGGAGTTGGGCGTGTCCGGGAGGAAGATGGAACCGACGGTCATGATGAAGGCCGGGACGGCGGCGAGCCCGAGGCTGATGCGCCAGCCCCAGCCGCCGGAGATCTTGGCAGTGAAGTAGTTGATGAGGTTGGCGGCCAGGATGCCGACGGTGATCATGAGCTGGAAGCTGATGTTGAGCATGCCGCGCATCCTCGCCGGCGCCATCTCCGACAGGTACAGCGGCACAGCCTGCACGTAACGTACGAGTCAACAACACATCTGCAGTTTGCAGAATCAATCTCTACGTGCAAACAAATTTGCAATTAATGCCAGTATGCATCGTCTGCGTGGTCATCGTTTACCGGTGTATCCGGAATTAAGTTGGACATGCAGTTTTGTTTTTTAAAACAAATCAATCTAATCTCGTACTAGCAAGTTATGAAGGCGTATCTATTTGGCGATCACCTGATTGGTGAACCCGACGCCGATGCCGAGGAGGATCCGGCCGATGATGAGCATGAGCACGTTGATGGCGAGCCCGTTGAGGACGGCGCCGGCAAGGAAGATGATGCCGCCGCCGAGCATGGTCGTCCTGCGGCCGCACTTCCTCGTGATGACGGAGGCGAAGAGGGAGGCGATGAGGGCGGCGAGGTAGAGCGACGAGGTGAAGAGCGTGAGCAGCTCGCTGTCGAACTTGCAGTACTGGTTCGTGTCCGCCACCTCCTGCTCCTTGGCGTACACCGACGGGAAGAAGCGGATCAGGAACGAGTCCATCGACGTCACGCCACCTTCAACAACACAATGGCGTTAGGTTCATCCGAGTTCCGGTGAAATCAACACAGATCGTTCATGCCGTAGATGCATGGACTTACCGGAGATGCCGATGTCGAATCCGAAGATGAGCCCGCCGGAGGAAGCCACGAGGCAGGCGAGGAAGACGAAGAACGTCATCTTCCCGGGGTAGTTCTTGTGCACGCCATCGGTGTCGGTGATGCCGCCCGCCATTGCTAGAGAACCGAGAAGATGGAAGAGTTGATCGATCTGGTAGGGTCTTGTTCTATTTATAGCGCTTGAGGGAGAAGAGATAGATTTAACCTTGGCAGTTAGGTTTATCCTTGCACTTTTATCTAACAGCTCTACGCTGGCTTCCTTATCCGTAATTAAGGGAAGAAACGAGTGTAATTCTGACCGAATCAAACCTTTCTTCTCATGACATGTCACGTCACGTCACGTTTTCTTGTGTTATTTGAATTCACGACAATTAGAATCTGGTGTGCCTGTTAGATATGATATCCTATGTTATCTTTTAAGTTGGCATATACTACAGGAAACAGGAAATGCGTCGGCCATATTAATTAACGTCGGTCGAAGACTAAACCGATAGTAATTAAATAATTAACGTCGGCTAACGGTGACCGACGTTAATTAATTAACGTCGGCTACTCTTGGGCGGCGTTAATTATCGTAATTAACGTCGGCCCTAAATGGCCGACGGTAATTAGTTAATTATCGTCGGCTAAAAGCCCTGGCCGACGTTAATTGGGCAGCCGTAACGCCCAATCGACACCGCGCCCAATCTTTTCGCTCACCCCTAGGGGTGCAAACGGATCAGATACGGACGGATTTCGCTTATTTCGTATCCTATTCCAAATTTTTTCTCGGATATAGAATCGGATATGGGCAAAGGCGGATTCAATCTGAATACAGATTACCGGTCACGAATACGGAGGCGAATACAATCGTTAGGATACGGTTAGTCTCGATTCTGAATAGTTAGTCTGATAATGCGTGAAAGCGAAACCATATATGTCGCGATATTAAGATTAATCAACCATACACAAAACTTTACTAGAACCTTAGAGACATGTAAGTGTTTCAAATTCAATAATAGTTGTCTTCCCTATATAAAAATAATATCACCACTACAGAACACCACATCACCGCTTGGGTTCCAAATCGGCATCACCGCCGGTATTGGAACCAAAGATGTAATCGGCAATGATATCAGATATCACTTGCGGTTCTAACTAGAACCGGCGGTGATAGTATAAATCCAAAAATCGCCGATAATATCAAAAATATATTTATTTGAACTGAACCAACTCAGTATTCACTATTACGCGATTTACAAGGCGTGCGGTTGCTAGGATTCGAACTCAGTGACCTCTGACCGGCAAACACTCCTTACCATCTCACCTAACACACACTTCTCAACTAGTGTAAGATATATGTTCCTTTTATCCCTTCACATCCGAAAGTTTCAACGATTATTTGGGCATTCAAATGACTTCAAATAAAAAAGTTGTCAACTACAAAGTTGTAGATCTCATCGAGAGCTATAATTTTCATATAAATTTTATCTTCATCTGACTCCATATGCAAAAGTTATGATTTTTCAAAAAATAGTATCATTGCCGGTTCGATTCCGAACCGGCAGTAATACTATTATCACCGTCGGTTCTTGTTGAGAACCGGCAGTGATAATAGTCTCACCGACAGTTCGTATTCCGCATAGGCTAATATTTTCAAAAAATCATAACTTTTACATACGGAGTCGGATGGAGACAAACTTATGATGTAGCTCTCGATGAGATCTAACTTTGAAGTTGACAACTTTATTTGAAGTCATTTAGATATCCAAATAATCGTTGGCAACTTTTATCTCTACATATTCAAACGTTTCAACGATTATCTGGACATCTAAATGACTTCAAATAAAAAAGTTATCAACTACAAAGTTGTAGATCTCATCGAGAGCTACAATTTTGATATAAATTTTGTCTCCATCCGACTTCGTATGTAAAAGTTATGATTTTTCAAAAATAGTATTATTGCGGTTCGATTCGAACCAGCGAATATCTATTATCACCGCCGGTTCTTGTTGAGAACCGGCGGTGATAATAGTCTCATCGACAGTTCGTATTCGAACAGGCTAATATTTTAAAAATCATAACTTTTACATAATGATGAAACTATATGAAATTGTAGCTCTCGATGAGATCTAACTTAGTAGACAATCTTTATTTGAAGTCATTTAAATGGCCACATTTAAATGACTTCAAATAAAAAGTTGTCAACTACAAAGTTGTAGATCTCATCGAGAGCTACAAGTTTCATATAAGTTTTGTCTCCATCTGACTTCGTATGCAAAAGTTATGATTTTTTAAAAATATTATCATCGTTTGTTGATTCGATTCGGCAGCGTGATAATTATCCTTGTCGGTTCGATTTTGAACCGGCAAAGTGATAATTATCACCGCTGGTTCTTGTTGCCGTTTTAAGAAGAACCGCAATAATAGTATCATTACCGGTTTAGCTTTTGAACCGGTAGTAGTAGTTATCACGCTGGGTTCTAGCTTAACCCAAAGTGATAAACCGACAAGAATGAGGGTTTTTGTAGTAGTGTATGCAGCCAAGTATAATTTCAATCAACATATGAACTTATATGATGTAGAATGTTTATGTTTATCGGATTAGTTATCGGATATCTATTTTACTCATTTACACTGATATTTTTCGAATATCTCGGATATACGGATATGGATCGGATACGGATCGGATACTTCTCTTCCCATATCTTACCCTATATTTTTTTCGGATAGGCATATTCGAATCCGGATCGAATCCGGATATAACTAGATATAACCGGATATCATTTTTTCGGATTTGAATAGGATTTTAAATGAATTCAGTCTCGGATCGGTCGGGAATTATCTCGCCCGTTTGCACCCCTACTCACCCGCCCAATCTTTTGGCTCACTCATACCCTCGCTTCTCACGCCCTCACGCCGCCACCGCCGCCTACGCCACGCCCGCGCGCCCGACGGCGCGCCCTACCAGCCGCGCGCCATTACCGACCGCGCCGCCTGCGCCGCGCCCACCTTGCCCAGCGCGCCGCCCTCGTCCGACCAGCGCCGCCCTCGCGCAGCGCCGGCCCGACGACACCGCCCCTCGTCGGATCGCTGTCGCCCGACCACGCCGCTCGCCCTGCCCCTTCGCCGCCCGCCACCCTCGTCGGCCGGCGCCGCCCTCGCCAGCGCCACAGCCACCCGCCGCCTCGTCCGGACCCGCCGCCCTCCGCGCCTCGCTGCCCCGACCCTGCCTGTAATTTGCCAGTGCAGAGTTAGTTGTGTGAGGTAATTTGCCAATTCTGGAGGTAATTTGATAGTTAGTTGGATTGCTCATGCTAGTCACTGCTTCTTGTTTTTGCATCCAAGCGTGTGAGGATATCTTTTCATGTCCATGTTCATCACAAAGCAGTGTATTCCATATTGGTTAAGCTGTGCAACATATTTCAAACAAAAATCCTTGTCCATTCGCTTATTTGACTATATTAAATGCTCCCGATCAATCCATATCGAGCCATCTTTATTGTAGCTAATCTTCCTCTAGACATGTGATGCTAGTTTCACAACAGAAAGTATACATATGATGCGACCATCGCTCTAATTAGTTATCGTAAATAGCTTGTGGAGGGGCATTACATTGGGTTACTTTTGTCTTCACAATTAATATTGTGGCTCCTTGTGTTGTTGCAGACATTTTCTTAGAAGTTGCAAGATTTTTCTAGTCCTGATTTGGTGAAGTAGAAATATGGCATGAAGTGCATTGTTCACAAATGGTAGTTTTGCTCTTTCTGACTTATCTTTGGGAAAGGAGAATGCTCCTAAGTCCTAACTAAACACTAGCAACCCCCAAATTATTTCTGGATTTATTATTCAAAGATCAAACTTTCTTGTCCTGATTTTGTTTACTTCAACTGCAAACAAGTTTCTAAAAGCAACCTGATGTTTTATCTAAGTTACCACAAGTACTTGATTCATTTTTTACAAAACGGCATTATGAACATTACACTATATAATGTTAGATGAAATGGATCAATTTTGTATGACTAGCTTTTTATGCTCGAGTAATGGATATGCAGCTTTTGTTTAGCATGCACTAGTTGTATGGGTTATGTAGTGGCTACCTTGTTGATCGATACCACCTTCTAATTGGAGTGCATCCAGCATGTTGGGAAATATCTGCTGTTCACGTAGGTTATTATATCATGGTATGAAGTTCATAAGGCTTGAAGACCTCCGACCTGACACACTTTAATGCACTACTACAGAACGACACATCACTATCACTGTGATCTCAGATCGGTTCTTAAGTTTTTGAAAAAAATGATTGTGATAAGTAACCCGGAGAGGTGTTAGTAATAATCAAGATGTCGGTTACGAGATTACAAGTGATTGTGATGTAGCACGAACATCCGAATCGGTTCTCTACTAAAAAGTGATAGTGATGTGCAAGATCATCACTATCGGTTCTTTTCATAGAAGTGATAGTGATGTGCGTGATCATCACTATCACTTCTATGAAAAGAACCGATTCGATGACCGTGCACATCAAGATCACTTTTAGTAGAGAACCGATTCGATGTGCACATGGTTATCACTATCATTCTTTTATAGAAGTGATAGTGATGACAAAGGCACATCACTATCACTTGTTGAAAAGAACCGATTTCGATAGCTCGTGCACATCAAGATCGCTTTTGAAAAGAACCGATTCGATGTGCCTCGCTAGGTTATATATACCACTCGCAATGAACTCTTTCTCTGCTTTTGCTCCAGAGGAGATTTCTCCGCCACCCGAGAAAATAGCTCATATTGTGTGGTTGGAAGCAATAGTTGGGTGAGAAAATTTGAAGTCCTCATGGGTGGGTATTAAGAGGGCAAAATTGAAACCCTATCTTGAGGAGATTCCCTCTTTTGCTCTCTATTGCGGTTTTCTTCAAAATGTGAGCATCAATTCTTTCAACCCCTTCAATTTTGCTCGTAATTTCAATATGTCGTCAATAAAGTTTAGGTTGCACTGGAATTGTGTACGTGCTTTCAGATTTCACACTCTTTATTTGACAAGCGCATACCTATTTAATTTTTGTAGTGCGATCTCCTGTTTATATATATGGAATTATTATTGCTATCATGTGGTAATCTGTTATTAGAGTTTAGGCGGCGTAACCACGCCTCCCGCTCGAGAGTGCTTATTTATAAATATGCTGAACTAAAGGGCATATTTATAATGGCAGCGCCTCGAATTGTCCACGTTTGACAATTCGAGGATATATAGATTCGAGCAAGTTCTCGAAGTGTGTTGTACAACAGAGTAGATTTCGTAGCGTCTCTCGGTGTTCTCCGGATACACACCCTCTTGACCTGTTGTCGAGACGTATCCGGAGAAACGGAGATGTCAGCCAAATTTTCTAGAGTTGTACAACGGCTTAGAACTTGCCCAACCATATATCCTCGAATGGGATTAGGACCTAACCTATGTAGAGATTAGGAGTCATCGTTGGTACCCTTGATTTGTTTCGTTGTAGTAGAAAGATTTGCAAGCATCTTGCACTAGCTATATAATTAGATTATTTGATATCGTTGTTGATGTTAAAATTTATGTCTCTTATGAAGGAATTGGCGGAAGCTTTAAACCAGGGAAGAAGCTAGGTATCGATCGTGAGTACATTTATATATCTTGGAACTCGTCCACTATTTTGCAAAGGTAATATTAATTGAAATGATGTCTCAATATTTAAAATAGCTATAGCTAGTTGTCGCCCAGCTTTTTCCTTAATTTATTGTGCGAAATTTAATTGCAGATGGACCGTGAGGAATGGATGTATCGTAAAAGCCGTGTGAGTGCTGAATTTCAGAGGGTGTTAAGGAGTTCAAAAAATTGCGAAGACTACATGGTGAGGAGGGTGTAAACTTCATATATTGTCCTTGCATTGATTGCACCAATCTGAGGAGATTTAACAACTCATCTCAAATTGAGGACCACCGATTCGACGTGGCTTCGTGAGGAATTACACATGTTGGATCCATCACGGGAGGCGGTAGTACCACTCCGATATGCAACGAAGATACGGTGGAACCGGATGACGAGTTGTTGATCGATATGTTTGAGGAGGATAATTTGGAGCAAATGTTGCGGGATGTGGAGGGTAATTACACGGAAGAGAGTTTGAAAAGTTTAAAAGCTTGATAGAAGATGATGCCAAACCGCTGCTCACAAAGTTGCAAAGCGGAATACACCAAAGTTGGGTTCGGTCCTTGCATTGTTCGAATCAAGGCAAAACACCGCTGGATGATACAAGTTTCAATGCACTACTAGTTCTTCTATCGGATCTGCTTCCGAGGGAAACGAGTTGCCAACAAGCATTTATGAAGCGAAGAAGCTACTATGTCCCATGGGAATGGAAATAGAAAGGATACATGCATGTCCGAATGATTGCATCTTGTACCGTAACGCACATCGAGCTGCACGCTTGTCCGGTTTTATGTGTGCCTCGGTACAAACAAAAGGAGAAGCGTAACGACAAGAAGCGTAAGAGCCGGGCAACGACGGTGAAGAGGTCATCACTAAAGGTGCACCGCCAAGGTATTGTGGTACTTGCCCATCATTCCCGTCTCGAGCGGTTGTTTGCAAATCCGAGAGAGGCAAAATTGTTGCGCTGGCATTACGAGTCTCGAAAGAAGATGGCAAGTCGAGACACCGCCGATTCGCTCAATGGAGAAACATCGATTGGAAACATGAGGAGTTTGGTGCCGAAATGAGGAACATAAGATTTGGGTTGAGTACCGACGGAATGAATCCGCTTGGTAACATGAGCAACGTCACAAGACTCGCCGCTTCATAGGTATCTACAACCTCCCTCCTTGGTCGTGCATGAAGCGGAAGTATATCATGATGTCATTACTAATCTCGGGACCCAAACAAATGGAAATGATATTGATGTGTACCTTGCACCATTGATCGAGGATTTGGTAAAATTGTGGAATGAGAGGGTCGTCGTGTGGGATGCGCATAAAGAGAGCATTTCACCCTACGGGCTATGGTATTTTGCACCATAAATGATTTCCCGCCCTTGGTAATTTGGCGAGTTACAAGATCGAAAGGAGCCAAAGCGTGTCCTATTTGTGAAGAGGAGACCGAGAGTCTATGGTCTGCGAATTCCAAGAAAATTGTGTATATGGGTCACCGAGGTTTCTACCTCAAGTCATCGATACCGTAAGATGGATGACAAATTTGATGGGAAGAGGGAAGTCCGCTCGCACCGCAACCTATGAGTGGAAGCCAAGTGTATTCACGTAGAGGATATCGATGTTCAAGACGGAAAGAGCCAGAATCTGTTCGCCCTAGGACCATTTGGAAGAAGAGGTCAATATTCGGGACTTACCGCATCGAAGGAGTTAGATGTCCGACATTGTATTGATGTCATGCATGTTGAGAAGAATGTCTGCGATAACTTGGTTGGCATCTGCTGAACATACCAGGAAGACCAAAGATGGTGTCAATGCTCGTCGCGACATGGCCTACATGGGAATCGTGCCCAGACTTGCAAAGTGATAGAGGAGGATGGAAAAGGCCCGACATCCTCGCTGCATGCTACACCTGCCCAAGAAGGAGAAAGAAGATCTCTGCAAATGTCTCCAAAGTATTAAAGTTCCATCCGCTACTCATGAACATTAAGAAGCTTGTGTCTATGGATGATTTGAAGTTGTTGGGCATGAAGTTCCATGATCGCCATGTCTTGATGACCCAAATGCTCCTAGCCAGTAATCCAAATATTCTCCCAGAGGATGTCGGGTTGGCAATCACAAAGTTGTGTTATTTCTTCAATGCGATCTCCTGCAGTTATTGACCCCGATGTACTAGACAACTTACAGAGTGAGGTGGTGCAGACTCTGGTCACCTTGAGATGCATTTCCCACCGCCGTTTTTTGACGTAATGGTCCACCTTGTTGTTCACCTTGTCGAGAGATTAAGATATGTGGACCCGCTTTCCCACGCTACATGTATCCGCTCGAGAGGTACATGGGTATATTAAAGTCGACGTGAGGAATCGGTCAAGCCTCGAGGGTAGTATTGTTGAAGGTTATGGACCAAGAGGTTATTGAGTTTTGCGTGGACTACGGGTAAAAGACAAGCAATCGGTGTTCCTCAGATCTCGTCATGAGGGCGGACTTGTGGTAAAGGAACCGTTGGGTCCAAACTAATGAGTCCGAGGTTTGATATGTATTGCAAGGCGATTTCACGCCTTGCGTAATAGCGCAGGTTCGCCCATACATCGAAAGCATAAGTTGATATTACGGAAGAGAATCCACAAATGGATGAGTTTCCATCGCACAAGAACACAATGATCGATTCCTCACATGGTTCAAAGAAAAGCGAGGTCTCCTTTATGAGAATGTAAAATGGTTATCGACGGACCAAGATTTAATGTACGAGACATGGCAGGGTACGATATTAATGGTTACACCTTTTACACCGAGAGTCAAGATGCCAAGAGTCTTGCCCAAAACAATGGTGTGAGTATAAATGCTTTCTCGATGATCATCACTCAAAACAGATCCCCAACCGCAATGAACTCCTACTATGGGATGATCAAGAAATTTGGGAGCTCGACACGGAATATACCAAGTTCCATTGTTCGATGTAAGTGGGTACGACTTCCACATGGAGTGAAGGTCGACAAGAGAGGCTTTACTATTGTGGATCTCATGAGACTCGCCACAAAGATGATCCGTTTGTCCTTGCGGCAAGCAACTCAAGTCTTTTACGCGCGCGATCCGCCAATCCAAGGTTGCACGCCGTTCTTCATGGCAAGAGACGGATCGTAGGAGTTGAAGATGTTGTAGATGAAGAAGAGTATAACCAATTCGATGAGATACCTTCATTTGCAGATGGGGCTTGTCTTAGCGGGGATGACGACACACATGGAGCCAATTACATGCGAGTAGATCATCATGAAGGGCAATATTGTAAATAAATGGACTATTATAATGTATGTAAAATAGTATTGTAAATCCAAGGTGATTAATTGTTGTTTGAGGCTTCGATGGAAATGCATGCCATTTCTCTTTATGCTTGCACTTTGTGCCATAATTTGTGAAAGAAAATTCCATTTGACTAAATTATTGTTGGGAAAGCTTGTAAATAGTCGAAAGTTCATTTCGAAATTTTCGTACAATTCCAGATTAATTTGAAAAAGTTTTGACTTTTCTCGCTTTTACGCACAAATCATGTCTACTTAAATGAATTTTGGCATATTTCTTGAATGAGGTCGCTTTTTCCAAAAATTATTTTATGAAAAGTTTTGCAGTATCCTGAAATATGTTTCTTCAAAATTTCTAATAATTTCAACAATGTATGACAAAGTTATGGCATTTTCTCTCTTTGATGAAATGCTGAAAATTCAGAACTTGCAGATGTCTGAAAAGGAATAGTGCAATAAACTACATCAGTGTCGGTTTTATTAAAAAGAGTGATACTAATGATAAAGCATCAAGTCGGTTTTATTAAAAAGTGATACTAATGACTAACATCGTGGTTCTATTAGAAAAGTGATGATAAAGCATCAAGATCGGTTTTATTAAAAAGTGATACTAATGGTTAAGCATCGATGTCGGTTTTCTTAAAAGAGTGATACTAATGATAAAACATCAAGATGTCGGTTTTATTAAAAAGTGATACTAATGACTAACATCGAGGGTTCTATTAGAAAAGTGATGATAAAACATCAAGATCGGTTTTATTAAAAGAGTGATACTAATGATTAGCAAAGAGTGTCGGTTTTATTAAAAGAGTGATACTAATGATAAAGCATCGATGTCGGTTTTATTAAAAAGTGATACTAATGACTAACATCGTGGTTCTATTAGAAAAGTGATGATAAAGCATCAATGTCGATTTTATTAAAAAGTGATACTAATGGTTAAGCATCAAGTCGGTTTTCTTAAAAGAGTGATACTAATGATAAAACATCGATCGGTTTTATTAAAAAGTGATACTAATGACTAACATCGTGGTTCTATTAGAAAAGTGATGATAAAGCATCGATGTCGGTTTTACGAAAAGAGTGATACTAATGATTAAGCATCGATATCGGTTTTCTTAAAAGAGTGATACTAATGACTACATCAGGGTTCTATTAGAAAAGTGATGATAAAGCATCAGTATCGGTTTTATTAAAAAAGTGATACTAATGGTTAAGCATCAGTATCGGTTTTCTTAAAAGAGTGATACTAATGATAAAACATCGATTATCTGTTTTATTAAAAAGTGATACTAATGACTACATCGAGGGTTCTATTAGAAAAGTGATGATAAAGCATCGATGTCGGTTTTCAAAAGAGTGATACTAATGATTAAGCATCGAAGTCGGTTTTCTTAAAAGAGTGATACTAATGACTAACGCAATTTTAAAACCGGCCCATAACCATTCGCGCCAACCATTCTCCACGCCTAGCCGCCTAGCCGCTTCCGCCTCCGCTTCGCCTCTTCGCCGACGCTGCTTAACCCTAGCCGCTTCGAAGTCGGGCCGCCTTACGCCACGCCTCCCGCTCGTCGGCCGACGCCGAGGACGCCTCGCCCGTCGCTGCCGCCGAGGACGCCTCACGCCACCCCCCACACCGCCGACGCCGACGCCGCCACTCCGGTCGGTGCCCTTCGACGCCGACGCCGCGCGCCCTTCGCTCGAGGTGGTGCCTTCGACGCCGACGCCGACGCCGACCCCGCCCGCCCCCAATCCTAGCCGTTTGCATTGTTTCGCATTTGTCCGTAAGTATTTCATATACATGCCTTATTCTTTTAAGTGAATGCAAAGGCCGATCTATGTGTTTGACTTGGGGACCTTGCATGAGGGCTTAAGTGTTCTGTGAGGATATCGGGATCGAATAGATGATTTGTGACAACAAAACTTGATGATCTGGTATATATATAATTGTGATATAATTGTGATAAGCTTCGTGGGTCGAGTTTTGGTCTTTGCTCTGTGATGATATTGGGCCAGTTGTTGATTATGATGATTAATCTTGCGAGTTAGGCCTTGAACTGTTAGTCTTGCATGCTATAAGATTACCGTGTATATATTCATTTCTTGTAATCGACACCATTTGATAATTGCAAATTGTTGTCTCGTGGTATGATTATTCTATCGCTTAGTCTAAGATCATCGATTAGATTAGTACATTTTCTAGCTGCCACTTAGTATTTACTGTTGGTTCGGTCAATCTGATACTGGTCTGAACATCATATGCATATTCGGTTAGTCTAACAATGATCTGAACAATATATGCTGGTTCGGGTTAGTCCATCGAGGAGTTACTAATCTGAATATGCTCTCTGGTTGGCTAGTTTTAATTCATCTACTGATCTGAACATTGAATTATGTAATCTCCTTCATATTGTTAATTGGAATAATTAGTAAAATCTTGCTATGATTATGTCAATTATGCTTCCATTGAATTATGTAATCTCCTTCATATTGTTAATTGGAATAATTAGTAAAATCTTGCTCTTAATATCGCATGTAAATCAGATATTGACTTGGGGACCTTGCATGAGGGCTTAAGTGTTACGCCACTATCCAAAGAAAGTAGTTGAAGTGATTCTAACTGTGCATGTTTGGTGACATTTGATTAACTTAAAACCCGTCAAGTATTGAATTGAAATTGTGGAAAGGTTGTCACAAATCTATCTGCTTCTCGTCTATTGTGGCGAGGAGGGCCTCTTAAGGCAACCCGACATCCGAGAACACTCTAATAATCAACTTGAGCTCTATGTTAGTTGATTTATACTATGAATTGCACACTATGTTCTTTAGCTCTTTGTTACATCTTACATCCTTTGTCATTTTCTTTAGTTCTTGCTTCATGGTAATATTCACTTTTAGCATATTACTTTTGTTTAGACATGTGTTTACTTTCAACATATTACTTTTGTTTTTATCTCAAAGATATGTTAGAGTTTAGGTTATGTAACCACGTCTCCCGCTCGAGAGTGCTTATTTATAAATATGCCGAATAGCATATTTATGTTTAAGCGATCTCGAATTGTCCACGTTTTTTTGATATTCGAGATATGTGGTTGGGCAAGTTCTGAGCTATGTTGTACAACTCAGAGTTGATTTCGTAGCGTTTTCTGGTGTTCTCCGGATACACACCCCTCTTGACTCGTTGTCGAGACGTGTATCCGGAGAACAATGGGAGATGTTCCAAATTTTCTCCGGTTGTACAACGGCTTAGGAACTTGTCTTAACCACATATCCTCGAATGGGATTAGGACCAAACCTATTTAGAGATTAGGGTTATCGTTGCTACGATTTAGTTGGTCAACAGATATTGCATGTTATGTCGCTACTAACTTGACCTTCTTGTGTTGCTATTCTTGCATTAGTACTTTAATGCTCATATTCTCTGCTGATGTTGTGAAATCAAACTTGTTGGTGTAAGTAAACATCTGCTAGTGCTAAATTCACTTGTCATATGGAATGGGCTTTTGTTTTTTTATCTGAGTTGGTCAATAGATAGACTTTTGTTCGGAACAATTGCATACTATGAATTATCTGTTGATCCTTTACAAGATTTATTGTCAAGTGCATATAGTAGCTTCAAATTGCTTTCTCTCATGTCACACATATGACCTTATCAGATAAGAAAACTCAAAATGTCGCAACTAGAGAGCATCGGCTCGTCGCCAGACAGAGTAGAAGGTGCTGCTGAGGGGCCGAGCATGGTTCCAACTACTCAAGGGCCGAGTAAGGTGAGGAAGAGCCGAGGACCAAACAAAGGGGCTACAGGGAGAACGCCGCAGGTTCTCCGCTTCAATGCCAGGGGGGTCTGCACGGGCCCTCCTAAGTACATGGGCGATACTACCATTTGTTGGCCAATTGGTGAGGGAGAGAGTGCCCATAACAATTAAGGATTGGAGAAAGGATGTCCACGAAAGCGTAAGAATCGGTTGTGGGACGAGGTTAAGAGTAAATGGATTATAGAGGAGGACGATGAACCCACAGCGAGACGGTACGCCTTGAATAGGATGGGTGTGGCCTTGAGGCACTTCAAGACCCTTATGCACAGCGAGTACGTGCTGAAAGGCCGTACACCATTCGAGAAGTATCCATTTGTGACCCCTGATGTTTGGGCGGAGTTCACGAGGATGAAGGGTACGCCCGAGGCAGCGCAGCTGAGAGAGAGGAACACCGCTGTCCAGAGGCTTAACACGCACCCGCACCACCTCGGTACATGCGGCTATGAGGGGAAGAAGGCAGAGTGGGCGCGACAAGCCGAGGAGTGCGCACTCCGGACGGTGATGCCTTACTCCCACATATCGAGGAGCGGCACGCAATCGGGTATTAGCGAGGACAAAGAAAACCCTCGACGGGCAGCTTGTAGTTGCAAACCCCGCTACCGCTCAAGTCGTCTCTACCATCGAAGACATCTAACTTAGTACAATACAATTGACCCAACTTGTTGTATTTCAAATCTAATTGCACTCGCTTATTACAGAAGAGGTAAGCCAATGAAAAGAATAGGGACCTTCTGAGCTAAGGCGCAGGACATCCTGTCGTCTGCGATCGGGAAGTCCGACCATAAGGGCGGTGCTTGCCGTGGGGCGGATACACGAAGAAGTCCTACTTTCAAGATGACTATGCGAGTGCCAACTCAAGGTCATGGCGAGCACGTGCATGGCGCCTCAACGCACTAAGGGAGCGGTGAGGAGGAGATTAAGGAGGAGATGAGGGGAGATGGCTGCACGTGAGGAAGAGATAAGAGGGAGATGAGGGGAGATGGCGGCACGTGAGGATCGCTGAGGGCCGAGATGATGGCGATGATTTCCCGTGAGTCGAGCGGATGCCCTCGACTCTCGAGAGAAGTTCGTGCCCGACCTATCACCACGGTTCCAAAAATGATACGACCGGTCCCGGTGAAGGTAATAATTAATTTTTCCTGAGTTCAAGCTACGAGTGTAACTCCGCAATGTTTTTCCTCGTTGTACACTTCTTGCGGTGCTCGAAGTGCGCCACCACCATCTTGACGGAGGATGGATTTCCATCGAGGTTTGACGCTGGGTTGCATTTCCATGCAACGAGACCGACACTGCATGGTCACTGTGGGGAAGGGCTACATGAGGGTGCAGTGGACTACGCCCACGAAGACTTCTTATCACATGTGCTCGATTTCCAACGAAGATATCACCACTCTCGGGCAAGCACGCATGTCGCTCATCAAGTGGCCCACGACGGTGTCGTCTTGGTCAAGGTAAAAAGTCCCTCCACGTCTTCTCTACCATTCCAAGATTACTCTGCAGAAGTTAAATATATGCGTTTCAGAGGTTCCTCTGCGCGCCGCCTCCTGCCTCTGCCGATCTGCCTCCTACTCCTCCGCCTGCTCCCGCCTCCTGCGCCGATCTCGCTCTGCTACACTTTGCTCCTACTCCTGCGCTTGCGCCTCCTCCTGCCTCCCGCCTCAGAGAACCACAGAGGCCTCCGAGACTCCGACAACCACAAGAGGCCTCCGAGACTCCTTCCGCCAAGAGGGCAAAGCCGACAGAGGCCACGGCGCCCTTAAGGTACCGAAAGCCCATCGCCCGACCTCGGAGACTCCTTCGCCCAGAAGAAGAGTCAAGACAGCCACCCATGCACACCTGATGATTATAAGGCCTATGAGCATGGAAAGCCCCGATTGCATCGCATTTAACCGAATGAGCTAGGCAAGTGGACTCGCCTCCTCCATGGATGGTACCTTGATAAGGTGAAGGGGAAGAGCGTCGAGTCGACTTCAACGTGAAGTATAAAATGGTACATTTTCACGCGAGGAGAATGGAACATTCCCGCCGCTTTTGAGGATCTATTCGTGTGTACCAAATGAAAGCCGTCGATATTTCTACTTTACGATCATGGACTTTGTGAGTATCACACCATATAGCTTGCGCCATGACTTTTATAGGATTTTGCATTATGTTTTCTCACATTCAACACGAAGTTGCGTGATAATGAGACAACGAGCCGTGATTTAATCTACACGGTTGGGTTTGTCGACCCGAGCTTGTGTTCGCGATCATGGCTAGGCTTCAACCGGGGTTCGTTGCTAGCTACATCAAGGGGTATTGCAAGTCGAGTCGAAGAAGGACTTCATTGTATTGCCGCACCACGAGGAGTAAGTAGTACTTTTCGATTCAATTACTTGTACGCACTTAAAACCGCTCTGTGAACTTATTTCCTTGCACTACATTTTATTTAATAAGCAACCATTGGGTTCTACTCGTCCTCGCTCCGAGTGAAAACACGATCTACACATTTAACTCGACGAGAAGAGACCGATGGCATACGCGATCAAGCCTCCTTTGCGTAAGCGCATTATTGAAACCTAACACATCCGAGGAATTTAACTACGCTTATTTTTTTGACTCAATGGTGCTCTCCAATGTATGTAGGGGTTTCTCGACTATGTCGATGAAGGAGGGCCGCACGACGACAAAAAGGGCAAGACACCGCAAAGATAAGCGATTTAAGGTACAAGTGCCTAGCATATATATGATTAATTTTTTGACATCTAATCTTCGTGGGCTGAATTTCTTTTTCTTTCTTCGCGATTGCCATCAACAGGCAGCGGTGACCATTGCGGCTTCTATGTCATGCAAGACATGCTCATCGTGGATTGACAACTCACACCATTTCCCTAAGGTATAATTTTCTATCTGATCAAGTATTAGATTTATGAAGTAATACAAAATAATTCTATTGGAACACCGCCATTATCTAAAAGCACTAGTATTAGTTAGCTCTACATGAAACACTAGTGTGGTCCAATCCAAAACGTGAAGCTTCTAAAAGACGATTGCTACATGACGTAATATTGTTCCATTTGAATTTTAGTAGAAAATTACATCACTATATTTTTGCTTGGCCTTAGGAGTATCTGTTTTAAAATATTTGTTATTTGAGAATCAAAAGATAGAATCAATAAAAAGCGAGAGAGAATTTCACCTCTTACATTATGTGTCTATTGTTCTTGATCTCGCGATTGGCGTCTATAATTTGTGATTGATCGTATGCTCGATAACGCTTTTACAACGCTATAGACAAATATAATGGCATGAAGGAGTAGCTTTTACATTTGTCCTTTCAATAGCATTGAGGCATTACTCAATGTCTTTACTAGAATATTAGCTTCTCACATTTGGAATTTTTTCTGCTTTTGAATTAATCTTTTATAATCCAAATATTTTCTAAACCCGCTCATAGTTCCTGTCTATTTTTGTGATTGCCCCTAATACTTATCTATGTTTCCCTAATTTTATGTAACGTGCATAATAATATACTTAGCCTTTTACATAGAAATTTTGAAACTGAAATTAATCTGATCATTTCATTTTGCGTAAGATCAATATCCCCGTAAGAGTTTAGACAACAAAGCACTCAACAATTTACGAGACCACTTATGCGATTGGTCTTGGTTAGAAGTTATATCGAGGATGGCGGTTTAGAGATCCCGACGATCGTACTAGTCCATATGTAAACAATATAATATATGTCAATGTGATATGTATCGAGGAAGTCCATGTAATCGATTGTCATGTTTGTGTTGTCTATTGTGAACGACTATGATATATATGTGTTGTAATTAAAGCGCTTCATTACGTGAATGTGATATATGCATCCTGCCTTCGTGTTGTGAATGTGATGATATATATATTGTGCATATTGTTTTAATCGTGCTTTTTTTTGGAGAAATTGCAAAAATGGCACACCCCAATGGGTCATCAGAATCGGTTCTTTAAGGGAAGTGATTGTGATGATACCATCATCGTAATCGGTTCTTTAAGGAAGTGATTACGATGACAACCTCATCGTAATCGGTTCTTTAAGAAAAGTGATTACGATGACACACTCATCGAGAATCGGTTTTTTAAGAAGTGATTCGATGACCCATCATCGAATCGGTTCTTTAAGAAAAGTGATTACGATGACATCATCGTAATCGGTTCTTTTGTGGAACCGATTCGATGAGTATGTCATCGTAATCACTTTTCTTAAAAGAACCGATTCGATGATGGGGTCATCGTAATCACTTCCTTAAAGAACCGATTCGATGATGGTATCATCACAATCACTTCCCTTAAAGAACCGATTATGATGACGTTTTATCACGATCGAGTCAAAACCGATTCTGATAGCTCCACCTCATCACTATCTAAGTACATCGTATCGCGACTAGAACCGATACTAATGATAAAAAAGAACCAATTCTGATGTGCCGTTCAGCAGTAGTGATGTTAGAGTTTAACAATTATAGAGCTATGCTTTTTTATTATTAATCCACTGCTATTGCTGGGGTCTTTTTTATTATTAATCCTATGCGTCACCCGTTTCGGATCGGCATGTCTCACATGTGTCACATGTGAGATGTGCTGGTCCGGAATTGTCCTTTTTTTGGACAGCCTCGGAGTGGATGACAAAGTGCAGATATTTAGATGACCTGAGGTCTGAATGAAATTCGACATCATAACCTTGTTGTTCTCCCCTGCACCATATCCGGGCGTGCAGGTGGAGAACAACGGGGTTATGCTCTCGAAATTTCATTCGGACTCTATAGGCTCGTCATAAATCCGCGCTTTGTCAGCCACTCTTGGGTGGGTTTAGGACATATCCTTTCCTATAGATGTAGGGTCGTGATATATAGAAACAAAATGAACCTTATAACTGTTAATTTAATCTATATAGCCTCAAGTATGGGTGACGACCGCCGATGGATGTATGAAGGTTGGGAGAAAAGTGGGGCTCACTCGATTTGGTTATGTAGGAGAAATATGGCGAGGAAATGGTCAAGCGCTATGGTGAAGACTATGATTGGAGGAAGGAACCGATTGATGGCGTAGCTGTGCATGCTAGTGGAGGCGGCAAGAAGCATGGACGGTGAGATGTCATACCTTCTAAAATTTCATGAAGTCATAATTTGAAGTGCTCAAGCCTTTGTGGTCACACATTTTGAAGGTACTCCATGTTCACTAGAGTGATCGACTCGGCGGAGGTGCGAGCTGAGAGGGGATCTTCTTCGTCTCAGAGCTCGGGGGTTGGTAGCCATCGCCCCTCAGAGCAGGAGTTGGAGCTTGCTAGGCTGCGTGAGGAGCTGTGCCAACGTGATGATTATGCAAGGACGCAGCAAGAGTACTACGCTTCATACAATGCACAACAGCAATCGGTGATTCAAGTAAGTCCGAGTCTTTAATCTATTGCATTTAGAGAATCTATTAATTCAAAATACTTATACATTGTATTTGTAGGCAATGTTCCAGGCGATAGGGCAAAACATTGTCTTTCCAACATTTCAGTCGCCGCCACCACCACCACAATGGGGAATGTATCCTCCGGCACCTCCTGTAGCTCAGGTATTCTTGCTAAACATTGTGAATCGAGTTGAACTTAGTCAATCTAGCTAATATTGGTTTGTTGTACCTAATCTTGTTCAAACTAGCTACATTTAGTCAATCTAGCTAAACTGAGTCATTTCTAGCGAGACTTAGCGAATCTAGTAAGACTAAGTATCTCTAGAGTTAAGTTTGATGAATTTAACGATATTTAGTTCATTTTTGCTAAACTTGGTCCATTCTAGTTAAACTTTGTCAATGTAGCTAAATTTACTCAATATAGCTACACTTACTAATTTCTAGCTAAACTTTGTCAAAACTTGTAAATCTAGTAAAATTTGATCAATCTAGCTATAATTGTTGCCTTATGTAGGATCATCGGCACATGGGTCCCCGTTTTACAAGATCGCTCAAGAACGCTTGCAAGACTCGCAGAGCCCGCAGATCCCATGATTCGTTTCTTACTTGTTTCCTTATGGTACATTCATTCTTATATTATTGTCTAATCTTGCATTTTCTTGTGTAGGAACCGACGGTGCAACTACCTTTGTCAATGCGCTCTTTGCTTCCGGATCAAGCGGCGTAACTCCAATGAACGAGATGGCGCCGAGAGTCAGAGATTGTTTGATAGTTGTGTCACTTTGGATGTGTATGATTCGTTTTGGACTTTGGATGTGTTTGATAGTTGTAGAATGTTTGATAGTTGGACTTTGTTTGGACTTGCCAAATCTAGGCCGACGTTAATTAGTAATTCCGGGATTCCTGTATTAATCCGGCAAATATCCGGCAAATGGATAATTAACGTCGGCCACATGTAGACCGACGTTAATTATCCCGCAAGACTAATTAACGTCGCCGGTCAGGATCGATGTTAATTAATAATTAACATCGGCCCAAGAGAGATCGACGTTAATTAGCGAGTCACGACATTAATTAACGTCGGCCACATCTGGCCGACGTTAATTAGTAATTAACGTCAATAGCCGACGTTAATTATCATAATTAACGTCGATTAATTATTGTGGGCAGGAGGCCGACGTTAATTAGCCATTTGCCGACATTAATTATAATTAACGTCGGCAAATGGCTAATTAACGTCGGCCTTTGGCCGATGTTAATTTTCGGTATTCCTGTAGTGGTAACACCGTAACATGTGTGATTTAGATTACAAGACGGGAGATTTGAACGAGAAAAATTAAAGGATTGATTGCTTAATTGGAGGGGTCTTTCACTACTATAAAAGGGGTTATATTAGACACGTCATCATAGACAGCTTTTTTACTAAAACCGCATGTGATATGTTTCAGGTACATCGCAGACGGTTTGTAGATGAAACTGTCGTGATATAGATTATCATGCAGACGGTTGCATCAACAAACCATCGTGATGAAAGCGAGTTCACGATCGGTTTATGGATAAAACCGTCTGTGATGAGGGAAATATCACAGACGGTTTTATCGACAAACCGATTGTGATGACAGGTATGACTTCACGATGGTTTGTCGATAAAACATGCAGTGATATTTTTCATCATAGACGATTTTATCCACAAACCGTCTGTGATGATTAATTTTGTCAGTGAAGAATTGAAACAGTAAACGCGCGAAACATGCCTTACAAAAGCCTACTGGATTAACATAAGCTAGATTGTTGTATTATATATATAAGAACAAGCTTCTTACTGGATACAAAAGTTTAACTAACTTTGTTGCTATATACAAAAGTTTAACTACAAAAGACTATAAAAATTTAACTAAAAAAGACTACTTAATTAGTCAAGTCGTCGTCGCTGGAGTCATCGTCGTCGTCGGAGTCGTCGCTCGACCGTCTAGGTCCTCGCTCAAGCCGGCTCTGTCTGGGTCATCCTCTAGCACCCAGCCGTCACGATAGCCCTCCAACGAGTTGTAGCTATCGTCGTCGTAGGAGGAGGCCGGTGGCGGACGCTTCTGCCCAACGATGACGCTTGAGGCGGAGGCGGCGGAGGGGTGCTGCCCGACGCGGCTAGAGGCGAACACGACAAGTAATGGGCGGCCGGTGGATCCATGGATATGGCGCCGATGTGGTGCCGCAGCCATTGCCGCAGGTGTCTCGGAGATGGCGGAGGCGAAGGGTTTGTCGGCGGAACTACTGGAGGTGAAGGCAGTGGTGGAGCCTTTATCGAAGGCCGAGGACGGAGCTAACAGAGGAGGTGCCAGAGGGGCTCTTTTGGTTGCTTATGGCAGCGTCAGAGGGGATTTTTTGTTGCTGATCGATCGAGTGTAGAGGCGATCGATCAGCCTCTCTCTTCTTATAGTCGCAGAAGTGCAATTAATAATCTGCATTGGGGAAACCAAACGCCGTCTGGAACACGGTCTTCCAAGTGGAATTTGAACATATGGTTTTAATTTTCTTGGAAGTTGAAACGATAAACAATGCACGCGTCTGCGTTGGGAAGATGAAGGGGAAAACCACAAACGGTTTGTGGATAAACCGTCTATAATGATCAAATCGCAGATGGCTTTATCCAAAGACAGTCTGTGATGTCAAGTGACATCGCTGACGGTTTTTTGATGTCACTTGACATCAGAGATGATTTTTAGAAAAAAACCGTCTACAATGTCACTTGAAATCACAAACGGTTTTTAGATAGAACCGTCTATGATTAGATCATCACAGACGGTTTTTAGATAAAACCATCTACGATTAGATCCTCGCTCTTTTATCTAACAGCTCTACGCTGGCTTCCTTATCCGTAATTAAGGGAAGAAACGAGTACGTAATTCTGACCGATCTAAACCTCTCTTCTCATGACATGTCAAGTCACGTCACGTTTTCTTGTGTTATTTGAATTCGCGACAATTAGAATCTGGTGTGCCTATTAGATATGATGTCCCATGTTATCTTTTAAGTTGGCGTAACACCGTACCATGTGTGATTTAGATTACAAGACGGGACATTTGAACAAGAAAAATTAAAGGATTGATTGCTTAATTGGAGGAGTCTTTCACTACTATAAAAGGGGTTATATTAGACACGTCATCATAGACAATTTTTTTACTAAAACCACCTGTGATATGTTTCGGGTACATCGCAGATGGTTTGTGGATGAAACTGTCTGTGATATGTGATTATCACAGATGGTTGCATCAACAAACCGTCTGTGATGAAAGCGAGAAGTTCACAGTTGGTTTATGGATAAAACATTCTGTGATGAGGGAAATATCACAGACGGTTTTATCGACAAACCGATTGTGATGACAGGTATGACTTCACAGATGGTTTGTGGATAAAACAGTCTGTGATATTTTCCTCATCATAGACGATTTTATCCATAAACTATCTGTGATGATTAATTTTGTCTGTGAAGAATTGAAACAGTAAACGCGCGAAACATGCCTTACAAAAGGCTACTGGATTAATATAAGCTAGATTGTTGTATTATATATATAAGAACAAGCTTCTTACTGGATACAAAAGTTTAACTAGCTTGTTGCTAGGATACAAAAGTTTAACTACAAAAGACTACAAAAATTTAACTAAAAAATACTACTTAATTAGTCAGTTGTCGTCGCCGGAGTCGGAGTCATCGCTGCGATCGTCTAGGCCCTCGCTCAAGCCGGCTCGGTCAGGGTCATCCTCTAGCACCCAGCCGTCACGATAGCTTTCCAATGAGTTGTAGCTATTGCCGTCGGAGGAGGAGACCGGCGGCGGACGCTTCTACCCAACGATGATGTTTGAGGCGGAGGCTACGAGGGTCTTTGCCGACGGTTAGAGGTGAACACGGCAAGTAATGGGCGGGCAGCGGATCCATGGATATGGCGCCGATGTGGCGCCACAGCCATTGCCGCAGGGGTCTCGGAGATGGCGGAGGCGGAGGGTTTGTCGGCGGAACTACTGGAGGTGAAGGCGGTGGTGGAGCCTTCGTCGGAGGCCGCGGACGGAGCTAACAGAGGAGGTGCCAGAGGGGCTCTTTTGGTTGCTCATGGTAGCGTCGGAGGGATTTTTTGTTGCTGATTGATCGAGTGTAGAGGCGGTCGATCAGCCTCTTTTCTTATAGTCGCAGAAGTGCAATTAATGATCTGCATTGGGGAAACGAAACGCCGTCTGGAACATGGTCTTCCAAGTGGAATTTGAACATATGGTTTTAATTTTCTCGAAAGTTGAAACGATAAACAATGTGCGCGTCTGCATTGGGAAGACGAAGGGGAATATCACGGACGGTTGGTGGATAAAACCGTGTATAATGATCAAATCGCAGACGGTTTTATCCAAAAACCGTCAGTGATGTCAAGTGACATCGCAGACAGTTTTTTGATGTCACTTGATATGACATATGGTTTTTGAAAAAAACCATCTGCGATGTCTTTTGAAATCACAAATAGTTTTTGGATAAAACCGTCTACGATTAGATCATCACAGACGTTTTTTAGATAAAACCGTCTACAAATAGATCCTCTCACTTTTATCTAACAACTCTACGCTGGCTTCCTTATCCGTAATTAAGGGAAGAAACGAGTACGTAATTCTGACCGATCCAAACCCCTCTTCTCATGACATGTCACGTCACATCACGTTTTCTTGTGTTATTTGAATTCGCGACAATTAGAATCTGGTGTGCCTGTTGGATATGATGTCCCATGTTATCTTTTAAGTTGGCGTAACACCGTACCATGTGTGATTTAGATTACAAGACGGGAGATTTGAACGAGAAAAATTAAAGGATTGATTGCTTAATTGGAGGGTCTTTCACTACTATAAAAGGGGTTATATTAGACACGTCATCATAGACGGTTTTTTTACTAAAACCGCCTGTGATATGTTTCGGGTACATCACAGACGGTTTGTGGATGAAACTGTCTGTGATATGTGATTATCACAGACGGTTGCATCAACAAACCGTCTGTGATGAAAGCGAGAAGTTCACAGTCGGTTTATGGATAAAACCGTCTGTGATGAGGGAAATATCAAAGACGGTTTTATCGACAAACTAATTGTGATGACAGGTATGACTTCGCAGACGGTTTGTGGATAAAATAGTCGGTGATATTTCCCTCATCACAGACGATTTTATCCACAAACCGTCTGTGATGATTAATTTTGTCAGTGAAGAATTGAAACAGTAAACGCGCGAAACATGCCTTACAAAAGCCTACCGGATTAATATATGCCAGATTGTTGTATTATATATATAAGAACAAGCTTCTTACTGGATACAAAAGTTTAACTAGCTTGTTGTTGGATATAAAAGTTTAACTACAAAAGACTACAAAAATTTAACTTAAAAAGACTACTTAATTAGTCAACTCATCGTCGCTGTAGTCGTCGTCGGAGTTGGAGTCGGAGCTGCGACCGTCTAGGTCCTCGCTCGAGCCGGCTCGGTCTGGGTCATCCTCTAGCTCCCAGCCATCATGATAGTCCTCTGACGAGTTGTAGCTATCGTCATCGAAGGAGTAGGCTGGTGGCGGACGCTTCTGCTTAACGATGACGCTTGAGGCGAAGGCGGCCGGAGGGGTGCTGCCCGACGAGGCTAGAGGCAAACACGACAAGTAATGGGCGACCGGCTGATCCATGGATATGGCGCCGATGTGGTACCGCTGCCATTGCTGCTTGGGTCTCGGAGATGGCAGAGGCAGAGGGTTTGTCGGCAGAACTACTAGAGGTGAAGGCGGTGGTGGAGCCTTTGTCGGAGGCCGGGGATGGAGCTAACAGAGGAGGTGCCAGAGGGGCTCCTTTCATTGCTCATGGCAGCGTCGGAGGGGATTTTTTGTTGCTGGTCGATCGAGTGTAGAGAAGGTCGATCAGCCTCTCTCTTCTTATCGTCGTAGAAGTGCAATTAATGATCTGCATTGGGGAAACGAAACGCCGTCTGGAACACGGTCTTCCAAGTGGAATTTGAATATATGGTTTTAATTTTCTTGGAAGTTGAAACGATAAACAATGCGTGCGTCTACGTTGGGAAGACGAAGGGGAATATCACGGACGGTTTATGGATAAAATCGTCTGTAATGATCAAATCGCAGATGGTTTTATCCAAAAACCATCTATGATGTCAAGTGACATCAAAAAACCGTCTGCGATGTTTATCGTTCAAATTCCACTTGGAAGACCGTGGACCTCGAATGTGTGGCGTCACAACTGTGGACCTTGAACGTGTTGGATACCAAGACGAACCATTCGTTCTCGCTAACCAAGTTGTTCAAGTTTTCTACGTAACCGACCCTTCCAACAAGCAGCGTCTCGTTGTTCTTAAGGGAAAAAGGAGGATTGTCGGAGTCGAGAATGTGGTAGATGAGGAAGAATACAATCAGTTCGACGAAATGCCTTCTATTGGTACCGGCATCACCAACCTGAGGAAGCTAACTACACACATGTTGAACATCGCGAAGGGCGAATTTTTGTATAAAAGAATAAGCAAGTGGAGTTATCATAAGGTCTTCATGTATATACCAAGTGTTCCTGTATTATAATTAATGAGATGTATTAATTAATGAGATGTGCATTAATTATAATTACTGAGATGTATTGATTAATATTAATCAGGTGTATTTATATTATACTAATTGAGATGTATGTGTTATGATTAATTTTAATACATGACATATATGTTTGTACGGAAAAAAAATTAATGAAATGGCTCATCTCAGACGGTTCTAGGCTTGAACTGTTTGGGATGACTTTATCCCATCGCAAACGATTCTTGGATTAAACCGTCTGGGATGACTTTATCCCAGACAATTCAATCCCAGAACTATCTGGGATGGTCTTCTCGTGTCGTTAAATAAGTCTCGCGCTTGTCATTCACCCAGTACCACGCACACTTAGTTTATTGCAACCCTAGCTATCGCGAGCCCTCTGCCTCGGTGGCACCCTCCCCCCTCGGCCATTCCCTCCCCCCTCAGTCGTGCCCTCGCCCTAGCTCGATGGTGCCCTCCTCCCTCGACACCGCCTTCTCCCCTTGGCGGTGACTCCCAATAGCGCCCTCCCCCTCGGTGGTGCCTCCCCTCCCCCTCAATGTTGCCCTCCTCCCTCCCCCGTGCTCTCCCCCTCGACGGTGCCCTCCTCACTTTTTGATCTCTGTTTTTTTATTGCCTTACTTACTCGATGATGATAATGGGTACTGTGATGATTAGAACATTTATTTCTGTGAACTAGGCCTTGAACCATAGGCTTAAACGCTGATTAGATTATATCTGGCTAATAATTTGTTCTTGATTGTGCTATCAATCACAGCATTCTGGTTTAATTTATGATTTATGCTTAGATTGAGATTGTTATATCAGTTCATGTGCTATTCAGATGCTTAGCTATTACTGGCGTGCTTAAAGCCTGATTGAGTGGATCAGTTTTAGTATTGTTATACTGCTTTAGAATCATCTTGTGAAAATGCTAAACTGGTAGTCTATTGTTGATTCAATTAGCAAGTGCTTAATCTGAATATTAAGGTGCTAAGGGTTCAAGGCCTTAGTCACTGAATTAATTGTTAGCCCAATCGTGATTGCAATTGAAAGTTTAAAACCTTCAACCAACTTACCTACTCTTAGTTGGTGTTGCAAGATTTGCCCGATTGGTGTTGCAAGAAATGTTGATTCTCTTAACTTTGCATGTGCAAAATAACTCTTAACTTACCTTCTCTTAAATTTGCCTCTCTTAACTTACCTACTCTTAACCTTGTATCATACAAGATGGCGTCCCCTCAATCCCTGCCGCCAAAGGGATCTGATGACGTGCCCAACATAGAAGGAAACATGCATGGTACAAAAGGGCTTAGTAAAAAGCCTCAAAACTGATACACCATTACAGCGATTGATCCGCATGATGGGGCCCCTATCGTGCCTCCAAAGGCTGCGGTAGCTTTCCAGACCATGTGCGGGATCATTGGGCGTAAAAGGGTCTCCATCACCTATCCATCCTAGAAGACTCTGACAGATGAGGAGCGCGATAACCTGGTGACAGAAATATTTATGTCATTTGAGCTTTCACAAGATGGCATGCCTGCACTGCGATGTTACGCATTGCTAGCGGCGGGAAAGGCATGGAAGAACTTTAAGAGCATCCTCGTTACTAATTATGTCAACAAGGAAATGACTCTGTTCTAGAAGTATGGGTTCATCTCTGAAGACGTTTGGGGACAATTTGTTCAATTCAAGACGATGGAAGAGTTTGTGCTTCAAAGCGCGGCTCACAAGACCGTCTAATCGAAAACACACACCCACACAGACTCAGCTCAACTGGGTACATGAAAAAGATGGCGCAATGGACGAGGGAGGATGACGAGGCAGTCCAGAAGGAGGTCGCGCCACCATTTGCCTTGATCGTGGAACCGCGTGCTCGAAACTGTGTAAGAGCGAGGTCACGTCACACTTCTTCAGGCAGCGTGTCCTTTGCAAACCCAGTTGATGCGGAAGTGTCCCAGTGCCTAATATCGTTGAGCACAAAATCTTCTCAGGGCTATTTCACTTCTGACAGAGAGAAAGATATACTCTCCACGGCCTTGGGAAACAAGGAGCACCTGGGTCGCACCAGAGGCCTAGGTGTTTTCGTTCTCTGGAAATTTGGATTCCCACAGGACTCGGCCACATACCGGAGTAGGAAGAAGCAAAGCTGAGTGTGAGGAACAGCTAGTAGTCCTGATTGATGAAAGGGTTGAGGAAAGGCTTAGAGCACAGTTCGAAGTCAACTACGAAGTCTTGAGGAAAGGATGGAGCAAAGGGTGGCTGAGGAGAGGCAGGCATGGAACGTGCAAGCCCAAGAAGCACAAGCGCAGTTCAGCCCAACCAACCATCAGAGCAGCCGTGCGTCTGCCCCTAAGACGGACGTGGATGAAGCCAGATTTCCTCCTGACGACACATGGGTAACATGTCTGCAATGCTCCTTAAATAGACTTTAATATTGGACTTGTTAGCTAATTACTTAAGTACCCTTATGTAGGTGGTCACGCTGTGCAATCTGCAAGTGAGACTTGCCAATGGCTCTATTCCCCTGCAGGCCGCCTGGGGACAAGCGTATGAATCTGGTGTAGGGGCATTAGTGCACGGTCGTACTATAGAGCTGGGCTACGTGAAGGTCTATGTTGATGGTGTACATGAAATTTTTAAGATCGTCACACTAGGGGATGCCATCGGCATATTCATCCAGTGGCCCAAGAAGGACATCTCTTTCGACGCCCGCCTAGGAGCACCGAAGCTACAAGTAGTCCCAAAGGTACCACATGATGCGCTGGAGCTACCAGCACTACTGGAGTCATGCCATGCACTATAGGAGCCCGCTAAATCGGCTACCGTGTCCTGTCCTGCACAAACCGTTACTGCAGTAAGGGCCCAATCGTCTCCTATGAAGACGAAGTTTAGTAGAAGGGGATGCGGAGACAAGGGCAAATCGAAATAGACCACATCAGCCCGTGACTTTCCGTTTGCCCCATTAGTGTGGCAATTCGAGCTGGAGCAACCGTTCGTACCGGATGAGCGCAAGGAGACATTTTTAATAGCATGCGTTAGATTGTAAGAATGGTACATGCAACAAGCCAACAAGATGGTGGCATAACGGACAACGAGAATCTCGGTGAGTTTCAAGGAGGAGTATTTCTTACATCGGTCTTTAGATGACATCTTCGTGGTTGGCTTCACTGACTTGTTAGATCTGTACAACCTTAAAGCGTTCGACGCCTCACTCATAAGATGCTGGACAATGTAAGTGCGTGTAATCACCGTCTATATTTCTGACACACCAATAAATATCATATATATATCATCCTTAATTTTGTATATGTAGATACATGATTCTAGAAGCAATAGCAATGGAACAACCAGTGGGTTTCGTCGACCCACACATGGTGTCCAAGCAAAACCATGGATGAAAATAAAGATGACGTCCACAAGTACGTGAAAAAAGTACTGCTGGCTCATTTGGATAAAAAATTCATACTTTTACCCTATAAACCGGGGTAAGTGTTTCATCCAGATACTATACTCGTTGATTTCTACTATATATCTCACCTCAAAGTTAGGTTCAGTGACCATGACGACATACCTGTGTAGGTATCACTGGGTTCTACTCATAATTATACCGAGACTGAATCGGGTAATTTACCTTGATTCCAAAAAGGGCGGCACCCACGATTTGAAGCCTATTAGAGATTTTCGTGACACGTCGTTCGGTGTCTACAAATTGAGGGAAAGGCCACACAAGAAGGGCCCAACCACTCTAACGCATACTTTTAAGTTTCCGATATCCGTTAGTACGCAATAATCATTCACACTCCATTATAATACCTTCAGAACTAATTAACTTATTGTGTTTTGGTAGTGCCACCAGCAACCAAAGGGCACTAACCTATGTGGATTCTATGTTTTCCACAACATGGCACTCCTCATTGGTTCCCAACAGACCAATGTCATACAGGTCTATCAATCTTGCAACAAATGTATCTACTTATTAATTTATATACACGTGATACTTTACTCTTCTCATTGACAGGCTTGGCAATGCGTTGAATCTGTGTTGGAACAGGCGGACCTGCAAACTATTCGAGGATAGCTCTATGCCTTCTTGCTACGTGAGGTCTTAAATCCAAAGGGCAGATGCTACTCAGGGCTCAACAAATCTGAGTTGTGAATTTGTTACTTACCATACATTCAGATTAATTTGTGAACCTTGTGTTGTGAATTTGTCATTTCTACTTTTGAATCCAATTGGTTAGTAAATATGTGAGTTGATTTCTAAAATGGATGCGCTGTACATATATTGTAATTTATGATTTGAGTTGATTTATGAAATGGATGCGTTGTATGTTGTGTAACATGTGATTGGAGTATATTTTTTAAATTTATGTCCTAATAATTTGCTGGTCATGCTGTTGTCGGCGTATTTCGCCTGACAAGATTTCGCTAACAGGGTGTCTACTCCCTAGACGGAAATTTTTGGTTCGGTAGAGGACATCTTCATGACTGGAAACCATAGTATCCCTCGCCGATGGATTCCGGGCGCTAGACAAGATGACAGACACAATGATTTACCCAGGTTCAGGCCCCCGGTGAGGGTAATAACCCTATGTCCTGCTAGTTCTTCGTTGAGCAAATGGGGAAGTGTTTACAAGGGTGTTCCTCAGCGTTTGCTTCTCTATGCCTCTTCTTCAAACCGATCGACCTGCCCCCCTTCTTCATACACCAGGGTGCCCTTATATAGACGGGCCACCCTGAGTAGGAGAGAAAGTGGCGCTATACTTATCTACAACACATTAATTACACCCATCATTCCAGCTTCTACGTTGACCCATGACTCATTTATTAAGCACGCCTCTGTGGCCTTGTCTCTCGAACCTCATTTAATGTCGGTGAGAGGCCTTGCCCGGTCCGCCCGGGACAGGACGCTTCAACGACAGGTTGGTAAGAGACGTCAGAGGGATGAGCCGTCGTGTGTCGAAGGCTGAGTCCTTTGTAATTAATGACCCTGACACAAGGTGCTAAGGGAGGGAAACTTCGAGGCAAAGCCTTCCCCTCATTCTTTTGGTTGCCTTCGTGGCCTGTCAAGGGGGGCCCAAATGCTCGCCCGCTCGCTAGGCCACCACGTAGGCCACTCGCCCGGCGAGCAGGGCGTGATCGCCAGAATGCTCGCCAGGGGACCACGTGGGCTTCTCGTCTGGCGGGCAGGACATACTTGCCAGGCTGCCATAGGGCGCCACACGGGCCGCTCACCTGGCGGGCAAGGCGTGATCGCTGATCGCCGCCAGGACCACGTGGCTTTCGCCGGCGGCAGACATACTTGCAAGTTGCCCGCCAGAGCGCCACGCGGGCCGCTCACCCGGCGGGAAGGGCGTGATCGCCAGACTGCTCGCTAGGGGACCACATGGGCTTTCGCCGGCAGCAGACATACCGCCAGTCGCCCTTTGGGCGCCACGCTGGCCGCCACCTAGCGGGCGGTGTGATCGCCAGATCGCCGTTAGAGACCACGGCATCTCGCCGACGGCAGACATACTTGCTAGGTTGCTCGCCAGTATGCGCCACGCTGGCCGCCACCCGGCAAGGTGGCGTGATCGCCAGATCGCCGCCAGGGCCACGGGCTTTAAATCGGGCTGCACCACTTTCGGGCCTATCACTTACGGCAGAGGGGACCCGTGTAAAGTACACCGACAGAGCCCCGGGCCGCCCCGAACGCGCACCACCTACTTTTTCGCACCTTATTAAATGCCGCAGGTTCTGGATGGGCCCACCACCAACAAGACGCAACCACTTCGTCCTCCCCACGACCGCTGATTTTTCTTGGGACCCAAAACGTCGGCCTTTCATTCGACGCCGAACCGTCTTCGCGGGAGGTCTATATATGCGCACACCCCCACGCAACAGTTCACGCTTTCTGCTTCCTTCGTATTTTGCTCTTTTGCCCTTTCGCCTTCTTCGCTTGAGAGACTTCACTTCTGCTGCAATGGCGTAGTCCCTTCTTCCTTCCACCGCCGGCCCACGCCAGATGGATTTCGCCACTGGGATGGCGCCTGGGGACACCCTTCATCCTCGCCACGGGACCGCCGTGCCAAACTACGGGCCAGGGGAGATCATTGTCTTCACCTGGGGGCTTATGGCGGGCCTGGTGCCGCCATTCTCTGAGTTCTTCCTCATCGTCCTTCATTTCTACGAGATTCACTATCTTCATCTCTCCCCCAACTCCATTGTCTTCCTCTCCACCTTCGCTTACCTCTGCGAGATATTCGTGGGGGTAATGCCGCGTCACCTCCGACAGTGGGGGAGTCGCCGGGAGCTGCCACTTCCGGCCATGATGGGTCACCTCCGCCACATTCCTTCCAAATTTACTCCAACCGGAAGAATCAAGCGGGCGATCGGCTTTATGTCGGCGACGCAATGGGTCGACCTTCTTGAGTATTTCCGACGACGGGTCAGAGCTCGCGAGAGCTGGAGCTCGCCAGTCGAGGAGACGGCAGAGCTCCTGGCAATGGTGGCCCACATTGATCGACTGCGGGGCGCCGACCTGATTGGGGTGCTGGTAGTCCGAGACTTCGTGTCTCAGAGAATCACCCTCGCCATTGCGCCTCGCCTCGCATGGCAATACATTGGGGACATTTACATGACGCCGACGCACTCCAGCCGTAAGTCTCTTACCCTTCTTCTTGAACGCGACTTTTTCTCGTGGTTTTCGTTATCCAATACTTCGCTCGCTTTCTTTCGCACCAGGCGAGGGAAACCTGAGCGATGCTGCCATTGCCCGATGGTTATTCAGATGATCCCGCCAGCAGACGAGCGCTTTGAGTTTCGCGGCGACGCGCTTTGTGATCTGGAGTCCGCGGAGCGCCTCCAGATCATACAATCTTTCCTGGCGATGGACCCCACGGGTCCAGCCGTGGTGCTGGCCCGTGGCCCCTTGATAATCAGGGACCAGCCCCGGGCCGCCGATCGGGGCGTAGGCAAATGACCTGTTGCTTCGGACACTCTTGGCACGAACCCCAAGAGGGCCTGCACCGGGAGCCTAATATCTGTCGCCGCCACATTCGCGACTCCAACGAGCTGCTCGAGACGGGCGACGTTTTTCGTGGCGGCGATGCTCGCCCTCCTTCGAGTCGGTTGCACCGACGCCGACTCAACTCTCGGTCGCCGCTTTCACCCAAGACTAATTCTATCGGGCGCCGGCCCAATGGCGCCAGCCTAATCGCTCGCTTCCGCCTAAGTGGGCTAGCAAAGGGCGCCACATCCTTCACTTCAATCGCCGAGGGCGGATCGCCCAAGCGCTCCGCCCGCGCGGACGTCCGCGACGCCAACAGGCGCGGTGGGTACCCCTGCCTGAGAGCAGCCTGGTAGCTCCGAGGCTGCTGGGCTCGATGTTGCTAGGACCAGCACTTTCGCTCCTTCTGCCTTGATCGCTCCCACCGCTCACGCTGCTCATCGAGCTTGGCAGAGCGCTCGCCACCGCCAGCGCCTTCCTCACGGCGACCACCCAGCGCGAAGTCCACTTGACGCAGCAAGTGGAGACGCTACACGGGGAGCTGGAAAGGGAGAAGACCACCGGGGCAACTTCACTTGCCCGGGCGCAGGAGGCTGAGACGGCGCGGAGGGGGGCAGTGGAAGAGCAACGGCGGACGTTGCATAACATCGCGACCATGCTCTGGTCATCATACTGGCGCATGATGTGGGTCTTGGCGCCGCTTGGGGTAGATCTTCGCGAGCCATTGGAGCCCACGGCGATGCAGTACGCCCACTGCACCACCCAGGTGGCTGACGCGCTCTCAGGTCTGTCGGCCGCCATGACTGCCCGCTCCATCCAGGAAGGGCAGCAAGTCGCCAGAGCCACCGCCACCTTCGTGCTCGCCTGCTACGTCAGCCACGACGCCGCCTTCAACCCAATGACCATTGCAGATGGTATTGAGGGAGATGAGGCGCAGGCATAGGCAGGCGTGCAGGAGGCCGCGGAGCGCGTTGTCAACATGATGGCGGCGGAAGCTCCAGACCTCGGCGCGGCGGCAGAGGAGCCAAAGGCCAAGGATGATGACGAGGGCATCGAAGTCACCAACGACAACTGATGACCCGGGCCGTCTCTTTTGCGTTTGCTTTTTTTGTTCCTATTTATTGTATGCCAAAACAATATTAGCAATTGTAAATGAAGTTGGCATATTTTGGTTTCACCTGGGCATGTTCATCTGTTCACATTTTGGGCATGCTTGCCCTAACTCAATTTTTGGGCGATCAAATTTCAAATTCATGACGCAAACCTAAATGCTCAGGTTAAGTCGACACTTAGGCATTATGTGAGTGATTGCAGTAATGTAAACAGGTATCATGCAGCAGATGGGAAGCACAGACAAACAAAGTCTTAAATTGCTATGCGAGGGTATCACTGTCTCCTGCCCTTTTGGAACTTATATTCCTGTGATCTCTTGGAATTTTACCGCAGCATTGCGCAACAAGGAGGTGAGCTTACAGGAGCGGTACTGGGCTTGCGGTGCTCACGGAAACAGCCAGCGGGACTGGAGTTAACTTGGGTGTATGGACCGCGTTTGAGCTACCATGCCATACTCGCACCCCTAGTCACGCATCCTTGCGACATACACGCTGGGTATTTTCGTTTATCAGTAAGGAGCCATTAGGTTATAAGAGCCAATGATAACCACACATACTTCAGCCCATTAAGGTATAAGTGTAAAAAAAATAAGTTGGTACCGCTAAAGCAAACAACTTATCTTTGCCATAGGCCGTTGGGCGACCAGTTCCTTGACCGATCATGAAGGCCAACACTTCGGTGAGCAGGGCGCGGTCGCCCACCTACTTGCCAGGCGGGCAAGACGTGGTCATCGGGCTGCCCGCCAAACCTTCACATGGGCTTATTGATAGGTGAGCATGGCTTGATCGGTTGCCCGTCTGCCTGGGGGCCACGTGGGCTGCTCGCCAGGTGGACAGGGCGTGGTCGCCTGCCTGCTTGCCCAGTCGCCACGGAGTTACTTCGACTGCCTGAGTTACAGGCGCACTTAGCATTTCATCAGCGATTGCGCATGGCTACTAAAAGCACAAGTAGGTATCGCACAAAACATGTAAAAAACATATTAGGGGATATAAGGCCCTGCGCGGGTATGTCGTGGTCCCCTGCTTGGAAACTTAGGCTCCTGTGACTTGGAGTTAGCCCATGACTCTGCGTGATATGGGAGCATGTTCGCAGGAGGGATATTGGGCTTATACGGTGCTCGCGGAGACAGCCGTCAGTGCTTCGTTGAGCTGAACCGAGGTGTGCGGACCGTGTTTGAGCTACCGTGCTAGGTTCACACTCCTGGTCGCCCGTCCGAACTCGACGCGAAGACCGGGCATCACCACGGATCAGCAAAGAGCGACCAAGCCATCAGGACACATGACATTTCTGCGCAAGCTTTCCCGCCAGGGAACAAACAAAAGAAATAAAGCAAAAGCTCTTAAAGTAAACAACTTTACGCCACAGCATGGTCTGCTTGCTGGAAAGCCAGCGAGGCGGGGTCTTCGTCTTGGTCGTCGTTGTGGGGACGACGCTCCTTGAGCCACCGCTCGACCATCTTGTTCACAACCCGGCAATCCTCCAGGCCGTGAGAGTTGGTCTGGTGGATCGGGCAGAAAGGCTTGCCCTCCTTCTCCTCGCGACGGTCGCTACGCTGACCGCGACGGTCACCACGTCGGCCTAGGCGGTCATCCCACCGCTCGTGACGGTCGTCCCGCCGGTCACGGTTGTCACGCTTCGGCGGCCGGGCATCTTCAAGCTCACGCTCAGCGGATAGGACCCGCCCGGTCTCAGCCACTTCCAGGCTTCGTCCTTCGCTGGTGTGACCGGGCCTCGAAGTCACTCATCCTCATCAAGGCCCTCGAAGCGGCATCGATGTCGGCCCCGAGCCGCTATCTCGCGCGCAAGACTTGTGCGCCAGGGAGAAAAGTTTGGAGGTGGTGGTGATGTCACGGGTCGCCATCTTTTTCAGATCTTGCGCCACAAGACGCCGAAGGCGATGACGACCGATCGCTTTCGAAATTCGGGGAATCATGTTGCGACAGTGGCAGAATCGCCGAATAAAGTTGCGCAACGACTCCCCTCTTTCCTGCTCAAGGGCATGGAGATCATCCTCCACGTCTGGCTGGGCAAAGGAGCCTTGAAAGTTGGCGACAAAAAGGCCGCACAACTCCTCCCACGAGTGCACCGATCCTCGCGGGAGGTTCAATAGCCAAGACCGGGCGGATCCCGTCAAGGCCGTTGGGAAGTAGTTGGCCATAGCCTTTCCAGACCCGCCAGCGGCCCGCACCACGGTGGTGTAGACCTGCAAGAACTCCTCTGGGTTGGTGGTACCGTCATACTTCTCGACGGTGGCCGGGCGGAACATCTCGGGCCACACCATTACCGGCGCAGCCTGCCGAAAACGCCCGCACCCGACGCCATAGGGGGATCTGCGCCACCTTGGCCCCGCACCGAAACTGCCGGGAGAGCGGAACGTGACTCCCCAGAGAATCAGAGGAGTGGACCTCCTCCTCACCCTTAAGATGAGAGCCGCGAGAGGGACTCTCACCCCCGTCCGTCCAGATGGGACCGAGGTAGCGTTGGGTGCACCCCTGCTATTACTAGCCATCCTAGGGCCTATCACCGGTGCAGCTACAGCATTGGATGGCGTAATGCCACCTAGCCTAGGCATGGCAAGGCCACCATGTGATGCATGCAACTAAAACAAGTGATCGGGTCTGTCTGGCTTGTCACAAGAAGAAAATTTTCCTAAGTGGCCAAATCAATGTTTAACATCTAAAGCCACATTGTACGTGGGTTTGGATTGAAAAACTTGATAAATATCGAAAAGAGAAGTGCTTCCATGCTTTTCTTTTTTTTAAATTGTATAAATATTAAAGCATGAATGAAGGATAGATAGTGATTACTTACTTCTTCCACTACTACAAAAAGGCATATATTTGATGTCTCATCATAAATAGTTTAGAAAAACTGTCTGTGATGAGGAACATCACTAACGGTTCTATAGTGCAACCATCAGTGACATCATCACCGATGGTACTCTTCATAAACCGTTAGTGATATATTGCAATATCACAGATGGTTTTGGTACCAAACCATCAATGATTCTATCACAGACGAATGCTATCACAAACGGTTTTAAACTAAAACTATATGTGATATCAGGTATTATCCTAGATGTTTTTATCATAAAACCATCCGTGATATTTCATTGATGGTTTAGTACTAAAACTATCTGGGATTCTATGTAAATCACTAATGGTTTATGAATAGAACCGTATGTGATATCTCCTAGCGATATATAATATAGGGATCCAAACCACTTAGTGCTTTTTAGGGTTTTGGGATCTATCTTTCGGGTGGCTGAGGTTGTGAGGCAATATTGTGAAAGGAGACAATTGATTTTGAAGGGTGATTGTAGATCCATGTGTTCTTAGTGATCTAATATTAGTAATGGGTTCTAATTGCATTATATTCAAGATCTAGCTTGGTGAGGAGAATTTAAAGATTGTTTAGATCTAGCTTATATATCCATGTGTTCTTTTTTGATCTAAGGTCAGTAATATGGGTTTTAGTTGCATTATATTCAAGATCTAGCTTGGTAAGGAGAAAATTTGAAGAATATTTAGATCTAGCTTGTAGATCAATGTGTTCTTGATAAGCTAAGGTTAGTAATGGGCTTGTAGATCCATGTGTTCCCGCTAAGGTGGCATGGTATCTGCCTATAATTTCTTGTTTGAAGTGTTTATTTGCGAACCCAAATGAGGCAAAACTACTGCGTTGGCACTCGGAGGAGTGTAAGAATGATGGAATGCTAAAGCACCCTACTAATTCTATCTAGTGGAGAAACATCGATAGGAGGTTTCAAGAATTTGCTGCGGATCCGAGGAATATAAGGTTTGGATTAAAGCATGATGGAATAAATCCTTTCAAGAATATGAGCGGTCAAGATAGCACTCGATCCGTGAACTCAGATTCACAATCTTCCTTCTTGGTTGTCTATGAAGGAAGTATATTTTGTTATCTGTACTTATCTAAGTACTGAAACAATTTGGGAACGATATTGATGTATAGCTAGCACCATTGGTGAAAGATCTAAAAACACAATGGGTTTCAAGGGTACAGGTATGAGATGCGTACAAACAAGAAAACTTCACTTTGCACTGCTTGTTGTTCTGCACTATAAATGATTACCCTACCCTTCGTAACCTATCAGGCCAGAGTACAAAAGGACGCATTAGCTAATTGTGTACCGTTATGTAAGTGGTCGAACGGTGTACTCTCCAAGTGAGACTTGTCAATGGCTTCATTCCTCTTCTGGCTGCTTGGGGGCTCGCGTATCTGTCCATTGAAGGGGTACTGGTGCACGGTATCCTGGTGGCACTGGGTTTCATGAAGGTTAATGTGGATGGTGTAAATGATAGTTTTAAGACTGTCTCGCTACCGATGCCCCCAAACGATGAGATCGTGATGCTGGGGGACACCATTCGCACTTTCATCCAGTGGCCCAGCAACGACATCTCGCTAGATGCCCGTCCTCCATCACCATAGCTTCTCCAACTACCTGAGTCGTCTGCCAAACCTTATCAGGCCACCAAATGGTTTCTCGTGCCCCATACATCAAAAGACTTTCAGTGGGATGGTGCCCACTCCTCTTCCGTGAGGACTCCCTATAGCAGAAAGCAAGGTAAGGACAAAGCGAAGCAGATCATGAAGGAATTGGACTATCTGATTACCCCACTGGCCTGATTATACCAGCTAGGAGAGCCTTTAGAAATGGGAGTGCACTTGGAGAACCTTTCTATGGCTTGCGTTAGATTGCATAATTGGTATCTGGAATAAGCTAACAAGTCGGTGCAAGACCGCATAACGAGTATCTCGGTCAACTTCAAACCTAAGCATCTGTTCAACGAGTTATCGGGGGGCTTCTTCACAGTCGACTTTAAGAACCGTCTTCAACCTCGTGCCCTCGACACCGTGCTCTTGAGATGTTGGACATTTGTAAGTGTTGGCAATCACAGTCTACATTCGTGTAATATCGATAAATGTCATATATATATATAACTCATTGCTTTCATATATATAGATACATGATCCGTGAAGCAAGAGAGAACAAACAACCGTGGGTTTCCTGGACCCACACATAGTCTCCAAGCAAACAATGGACAAAGATTTATAATTTATCGTCGAAGAAGTCGCACAAGCCTTGGTGGCTCAAAAAGATAAAGATTTCATACTTTTACCCCACAACCCAGATAAGTGATGCACTACTTGTTATACTTTGATTTGTACTGTGCATGCAACTCTGTTTTGTTAATTGACCATGCCGATATATCTATGTAGAGTTCACTAGGTTCTCATTGTAATTCATCCATCCACAAATCGGGTTATTTACCATGATTCCTTACGGAGTGGTAGCCACAACTTAAATCCTATTACAAAATTACTCAACGGATAATTAATCATGTTTCCTCTATAGATAACATGGTCATGTAGGTTGTTCAAGGTGTACGTTGCTCATGGCATGGCTAAGGCTAAACTTTTGCAATCACAAAGTTCTTTTAGAGTATATAAATATTATGGAGGGCGTTCTAGTAAGGACGGGCCGAAGTTGACACGATTTTAAGTTTCTGGTATCCGCTATACACAATAATCCTATATAAACTATATAATAATGACTCTAGAACTAACCAATTCTATATTTGCAATGCCACCAGTAGGGAAAGAAAAATAACCGTTGTGGATTTTACGTTTGCCACAATATGAAACTCTTCGTCAATACTAAAAAGATCAATCAGGTAATAACTGTGTTAGAAGAGCCCGATCTAATGCAAATTCAAGGACAGTTTTGTTCCTCCTTACTTAGTCAAGTCTTAAATCCAAAAGGCGAGTTCCACGGTGCCTAACTTCAGGAGTTGTATTTTTTCTGAATTACCATTTGGGTTAATTGTCAAACTTGTGATGTGGATTTATGAATTGTTGTTGTGCATTCAATTAATTGATTAATAATATTGAGTTTCATTGGTTCATATATCCGAGTTCATTTCTAAAATAGATGTGTCATGCAATATTAATCTATACGTAATTTGTTTACACTATGACGGAATCTGAGTTGATTGCTGAAATGGGTGTAATGTTTGTAATCTGAAATGGATGTAATGCTTGTAATCTGAAATGGATATAATGCTTGTAATCTGAGTTGAGTTAATCTGTAGTCTGCTTTTTCCAGAGGGTATAACTAGTATTTCCTGAGGCTAGCCAATAAATAGAAAAAGACTTGTCTGTAGGAAGACTTATCACAGACGGTTATTAATTAGAAATCATCTATGATGTAATAATGTAATAGACGGTTTCAAACTAAAACCGTCTGTGATTTCATAACATCACAAAAGGTTTATAATTAAAAACCGCCTGTGATGTTAGTATATCATAGAAGGTCATAATTAAAAACCGTCTGTGATATCTTCTATCATAAACAGTTCAGAAACCGTCTGTGATATACCATAACATTACTGACATACGGTTACAGACGGTTCAAAAAACTGTTTGTGATGACGGTTTCGAACCATCTGTGATGACTTATTCTGTAGTAGTGTTCGCTTGCTTTAAAATTTGTACAACTTGTATTGGGAGGAAAAACATTGAAGCACCACACGAAAAGTAGGTTAGTGTTAAATTAGCTAGGGTGTGTGTGTCATGTGTGGGTATTTCTTCTTGTTGGGATTAACTCTGCTGATAGTAAGAGATTAATCGATCTCTGGAATTATGCGCTATAACTAATAGTTCCCCGTCTCTAATTCAAAGAATATTTATTGTTACATTTTGAGTTGAAGATTATTATACAACCTTCTAGAACAGTTGATAGTAACACTGTTTAATACCTGATGCAACATTTTATTCACTTTGGTGTTGCGTATATGTATATGCTAAACTTCGGAAAAATAAACTCAATGTAGAAAAAGTATTGAGACAGAAAAATAATAAAATCAACAAGAATTTCTCACAGAAGTTTGAGTGCGTACTACTACTAGGTTAGAAATATGACTAGGAATGGCAGTTTTACCTATAAATTTGGGTACTCGTGGGTACCCGACCTGATAAGGATGGGCACGAGTAGCACTTTAGATCCATAGGTTTTCGAGTTTGGGCACCCGATAAGGACATATGATGAGTGTCGGTGTCAATTTGTACCTATAGGTACCCGATGAGTATCCTATGATATGTGGGCCCTATTTTTTATAATATATATTAGAAAATTGAAACTGTAACTATCTAAATGAGAGGCTGAGACACACAAAAGGATTTAAAAGACAATACTATGTTCAGAAACTTGTCGAGCATATATTATACTCTGAATTTATTTTGCACATATCATACTCTGAATTTATTGTGCATATATCTTGCTCTTTCTTTTACACGATGCTCTATTATGTATTGGTATCTCTGCTATCAGCGTAGTTATAAGTGTTGAGTGTATGCTATGTGACTAAGTTAAATGCAGGTTAATTGAGTTTTCTATCTTATCTTAATCATTGAATGAGCTTACTGTTGGATACTAATCTTGACATATTTAGTTAGAGTTTGGTAATAGGAAAGTTTTAGTTTGGAAAGTTTGATTAAGAGTCCATTTAGGAAAAGGAGTTCGATTAGGATAAGGAAGTGGAATCCTATTCAGTTTGTGTGGGTTGAAGTTTTGGGTATAAATATGGGGGTAACCCTCAGTTGTAAAAGTGAACAGAGCGAGAATAAATAAAGAGAAAATTGTCCTAAATTTTTTTAGCGTTCTGTTCCAATAATTGATATCAGAGCATAAGGTTTCGAATCAATCCGCTATCCCCGAGAGGAGGAGACTCCCGGGGGCGGCACCTTTGGAGGCGGCGCACTGCAAAAGAAATCGCCGGACGCAAGGAAGTAGCAGGGGACTTCCTCCGTGCGGGCCGTGCGGCACAGGAAGACAAAGGAAGCAAGCTATCGTTGTGAAGGTAGCCGAGCGAGCAGGACACGGGCTCAGCGGACATGTGCATGAAGCGGCAACTTCTCCCGAAAGAGTGGCGAAGAAATCGAGGAAGCGTCCGGTTCGGCCAGTAGGTGTCACGCAATGTAGGCCTACAAAGAAGACGCTGAACTGAAGAGCACATGGTCTGGCGTCTCATCACGATGATTCAGCCTGGTGCATGGCCGAACGCACGAAGCAAGGGGGCTTCGCGAGGACCATGCGGCGGCCCAAGTGCGACGTAAAAAGAAGCTCCACGCGAGGTCTCGTACGCCATGCAGATGCAGCGGTATGTACGTGGAGTGACGTACATGTAGAAGGAGATCGGTTAGCGCAGGAGCGTCATATGTTGCCAGGAGCGCATGGAAAGCTAAGTGTAGCAGCAGGGGATTCACGGAGAAAAGATGTGAGTCTTGCGCGAGTTGTATCCACAAGGTAAACGTGCGCAATTTCTGATGAATACTCATACCAGGGGATACCCCGCGACAAGGTAAACATCTATTTCAAGATCATTTTTCTCTCAGTCATGTAGACACGACGGCAGGATCACGACACGGGGAACTGGAGGGAGTATCACCCAAGCCTCCGACCCTCATTTACGGGGTTATCAATGGAACACCGATTGGGCCATCCTGGGCCGCGTGCTGGTCGAAGGCCTCATCGGGTCACGAAGGACCCCCGGCCAAGGCCAGGGTCATCGAGCGTACTCCGACTTGGCCTCGGGTCCGACGCCCCCGAGACCCCGACCCGGACCCGTGGTCGACGCTCAGCGAGCTCGACCGCGACTGGTCCGACGCCTCGAAGTTCGACCGCCTCGTGCAGAGGCCCCAACGAGCTGCAACTCAGCGATCTCCTCCACGTCGACAATCGACCGCAATATGGTCACCTGCCCCGCGGACACGACGGCAATGCTGGGGCAGGTGGCTCCCTCCCAAGGCGGCTGAAGAGCTGCCAGAGTCAGACGCCCGTCCCTTCATGCCGTCCCTGTCTGACGGATGCACGGGGCAAGTGCACGCCTTCCCAACGGAACGCTGTTCGTTGTGTCTACCAACCCGGCATGGGACGAACAACAACCTGTCTGCCATCAAGACCGAAGATCGGGACTCCCGAGCGTAGCATACCCCTACCAGTCCCTCTCGAAACTCCCGTGTAACCTGCCCCCTCCGCCTATATAAAGGGAGGCAGTGCCCTCTAGGAAGGGCATTCGATCAACTCCCACGCATTCGATTCATTCTCAACCCTCACCCGCATCCCGTTCCACCTCGGTCGGACACCCTGCATTCGATCCAACCCGACCCAGATAAACACTCCCGAGTCCTCTCACTCGGGCGAACACTGAGGGCCTGTCCTTAGCCTTCGTTTGTAATCCCGTGTAGCTCACTGCTCCACGAGTAATACAATCCACCGCCACGAACTGGACGTAGGGACATTCAGCCCGAACCAGTATACATCTTGGACTCCCGTAGTCTAACCATTCAAGGAGATGGAGCGCGCGACCCCTGCTACTTACAAATTTACTTGCCGGTTATACGAACACCGACAAGTTCCTTCCGAGATATCGTGCACATCAGAAGAGATCATGCTGCACGAGAAGATCAAAAGAAGCTGCTGTGTGCTATGTCGAGTGCGTCAAAGTTGACTCCGGGGCGTTGAAGTGATGTGTTCGCCGTCCAAAGTCAAGTCCGTCAAAGTTGACTCCGGGATGTTGAAGAGATGTGTTCACCGTCCAAAGTCAAGTCCGTCAAAGTTGACTCCGGGACGTTGAAGAGATGTATTCACCGTCCAAAGTCAAATCTATTGAAGATGAGTACGGGATGTCGAGGAGATGTGTTATCCATCCTATGTCGAGAATGAGTTGGACAAATCGTACTTGCGTCCGATTAGCTCAATAAGTAAGAGAGGTATGTCAAGATTAGGGGGGTGAATGTTGGATACTAATCTTGACATATTTAGTTAGAATTTGGTAATAGGAAAGTTTTAGTTTGGAAAGTTTGATTAAGAGTCCATTTAGGAAAAGGAGTTCGATTAGGATAAGAAAGTGGAATCCTATTCAGTTTGTGTTGGTTGAAGTTTTGGGTATAAATATGAGGGTAACCCTTAGTTGTAAAGGTGAACAGAGCGAGAAGAAATAAAGAGAAAATGGTCCCAAAGTCTTTTAGCGTTATGTTCCAACACTTACATGTCACTGTCCTATATTTTACTCTAATGCTTATTATCTTGTTCATCGAAGCCAAATACAATATCTATGAAAACACATTTGTTTCTATAAAAATATTATAGAATAGTATAATATTTGCCATCAAACATCTTATATGTACTCACTTGAACTTGTAGTACCATTGATCACCTATAGGTCATCATGATGTGCTGATTAAATGAAATAAACTGAAGTATCATTGGTCACTTATAGCCCATATTAACTCTCTGTTTTCAGTATAACCTGCTACCCATAGGTACCCATTGGGTATCGGGTACCGATCGGGTTTGGGTATAAGCACATAGTTGTAACCAATAAGTCTAATGGGTTTAGATGAGCAACATGGTTTTAAGTTTTGGATTTGAGTGAACGTTAATTGTATCCAAAAATACCCACCGATTGCCATTTTTAAATATGACTGTTTTTAATTGCGGGACTTCTAGATTTTTTTCAAGACGGCGGGACTTCTAGAACTGAAAGTATGTACGTACTTCTAAGGTATTCTTTGCTAAACAATGACTCGTAAGGCACCTAGTGATCGGATAAATGTCTTTTTTTAGCGATTATTAATAAGGCGCAACACCACACGCGCTTTTATATATATATATATATATATATATATATATATATATACACACACACATACACACGTCTAGAATAACAAAGACCAGTGATAAATCTATAATCTTATAAAGTTTCTACTAAGATTTAAGCCCTATTTGTTTGGTTTTTTTTTCACCGGCTTAAAAATTAAAAAGCTAAAGCCCAAATAAACGAGTAGTTTTTTATCTGAATTTTTTAAAAACCATAAGTCTGTAGATAACTAAAAGCTAAAAACACTAAAGCTTTTTTTTGGCTTATTGATGATTGGTTTTAGACTAATAACACTAAAATTAGATAAAAATATCCACCTCTATCACGTACAAAAGCCAATAACTTTTAAATTATTTAAGCTAAAAAACTGACTTTAAACTATAAATCAAAAAACCTAAATCTAAATAAACAGGAACTTAGTCGCACACACACGTAAGCATGGATATAGGATTTAGACCTTAATATACGGAATCGTACGTTTACAACTCCGCCGTTTCACCGAGAGCTGGCTTCCGATCGGATCATGTTCAGTGTAGTATTTAATATGGCTTTGTAATATCTCTCGGGGAATGTTAGTAACAATAGTTTATTAAGGTTTTCTTAAGATATGTTTTGTCCCGTTGTAGATCAATGTCATCGTTAAGTAAACAATGCATTATCAGTCGAATTGATAGTCGGGGCCAAGAAATCTCGCGCGTTTAATAAATACTAGGTGGTTACGACGCGCTACGCCGCGCACGGACAAAAGCACAAATCAGTGCCATACATGCAAACGTTAGGGTAAGGAAAGTAAAACTAAGGAGGTTAACATGCCATTATTTACGGAAAGGAATGGTATTTCTTACTGTCCTAGTATATACTGTATAAGAATGGAATGTTGTAGGATTTGGTCAGAACAAATGTACGATATGTTGCTGTAGTAGAATAGAAGGAAACATATAGATGATATAGTGTTAATTATTTTTACAGAATAAATAGATTGAGAAAGAAATAAAGAGTCTTGTGATATTCCTGGCCTAGGCTAAAGAAATAAAGGGTAAGTTTTTCAAAGCGTTCTGAGTAAATGCTTTCGTGGGAGATATTATGAAAGTTTCAAGTATGGAATGTAGCATGAGATGTATCTAGGGGTGAAAACGGATCGGATACGGTCGGATATTGCTCTTCCCGTATTCTAACCCATATTTTTTTTCCGGATTCGGAACCGGATACGGGCTAGCCGGATCCGGATACGAATCCGGATAGTTTAGGATACGGATACAGGTCAGATATATGATGGATTCGGATCGGAAACAGATAATTCGGAAACGGATAATGCACGCAAATATAAAGTAATATATGTTGAATCAAACCACACGAATACATGAGAATAATTCAAATCTATTGTCTAATATAGGGTTTAACAGTAACTGCTCACACATAAGACAATAACAAGACATGTCTACATCACGATGAACAATAGAAAAAATTAATGTAACTGCTCACACATAAGACAATAACAAGACATGTCTACCTCACGATGAACAATAGAAAAATGAATATTTCATTCCCATCGCTGATTCAACATATTCATTCCCATCAGCAATTCAGCATCAACAGATTCACCCTATTGCATTGTGCCATTGTGTGCGCAACTTGATAGGAAGAGAACAGTGCCTACAAGAAAATTTCTATTAGCAAGGCATCAAATAGTGCATACAAGATTATTATGTATTCACAACTGCTCACTGCTCAAATAGCAAGATTATTTCTATTAGCATTGCATCAAATAGCTTCAGACGAGCGGAGGCCATGAACTGAAGAAAATTAGGGATGTGGAACATGTGCAACAAAGTAAAATTGAGCTAAAACCTTGGATGTTCTTGATAATTTCAATTTCTTCTGAACACATATCCTATATTTTGACATGCATGGGCAACATAAACCTGAAAGGATCTATGCTGTGTTTTTTCTCGTAGTCTCTCACGCACATGCTGCCCAATGGCATTCGACAGGAAATTAGCTATTGTGTGCCTTGCAAATTGTACCTGGAATAGAGCAAATAGTTTTTTTTTTTTACTTTCGACAGAATTTCCACACAGAAGAGCATTATTGAGAAAGTCTGCCCTTTCCCTATGATGCTGACTTATTTACAACAAAATGCCAAATGCTGTATCTCACAAATCAAGATGATAATCTCAAGTCTGAATTGAAGAAAATTGTACAACCTGATGAATAAACTATCTTTGTCAATTGTCATGAGTACTTTCCATGGTAATGCTTCTTGTCTCTGCTGAACATAGTAAACAATGGTTTCTATATATGTTCACCACATGCACTGCATTAGGAATCAAATATTTTGTTTTCTTTATTTTATCAAACATCCAAAGGTCCAAACAAATAAGTCAAACACCCCAAACAAAAAAAAACAACAGTCCTATTCTCTAGTTAGAGACATGTAACAATTACAACTAATAACTGTATCTATCACAAATGAGCAAAGTAATTCTTTCAAATATCCAATAGGTTGCACATTAAAGATTCTTATGAAAAGATAGATTGCACAATGTCATGATCACACAATCACTAGAAGAAACGTTTGAGAACCACTTACCTGGACTCCTCAATCCTCATCATCAGGTATTTCTTCTTCATCCTACAATTTTGTTATGCCAAATTGTAAGTAAATTTATAAGTTAGAAGCAAATGCTAACTAAAGAAGTAAAGAGTGCCATACCATACAAATCGTATTCGTAATAAGGGTTTCCACAACCTCAAGATCATTCTTAACATTCTTGTTCATAGCCAGTATTCATAGCCATTAGCCAATACATTCTTAATATTTCTGTTCATAGCCAATCATCAAATATTCTTATCAGTCACTAGATCAAACATCACACATTCTTATCATTCTCAGACAATAGATCAAGTCCATAGCATTCTTATCATTAGCTTGCATTCTTATCATTCTCAGACAATAGAGCATCACATCAATACATTCTTATCATTCTCAAACATTAATACATTCTTATCACCTCACTTGGCTTCTTCGATACATTCTCAAACATCAATACATTCTCACCTGGCTTTTTCGACACATTCAATACATCAATACAATAGAGCATTCAGCATTCTACTCACCTGGCTTCTTCGAAGCAGCTGACGTTGAGGGTGGGGAGCGCCGCCACGCAGTGACCGCCGCCGGGAGGGCCGAGAGGGAGCGCTCGGTCGGGAGGGAGCGCCACACCGGTGACCGTCACGGGTGTAAGGACTCGAATCCAACCATTCAATCCACTGTGTTTTTCCGACTAGTCCTGTGATCAAACGCTAGTGCACACACTTAACATCGTAAGCATCATATCATACACAACGATAAGAATAATAGGACTTTATTGATTGAATGTAACTAGTGTATGATCTTATGATCACTTACATTTATTCGGCCTCATAGGGCAAGACTAGGATAAGATAAGACAAATGCAGAGGAAAAATCGTAGAAGACGTAGTGACTCATCAAGACACCACAAAGCATCGACAAGGCTTGGCCTAGTGACCCACGCCCACCGAAAGTCCTCCTCAAGCACAAAGCGATGACTCCTCCATCGTTGTTGGTTGTTAAGCAAGGGTGAGTACACCAACACGTACTCAACAAGTTGTGCATGTAATGCATTTCTATTATATCTATATGCGTGCTTATTTTAAAGGAATGGCTAAGGGTTCATTTGCGAAGCAAAGATTTGAGAACACATAAGTACATAGATTGAAAAGACAAGAAACAAATAATAACAAGTAGATAGATTCAGGTGATTCTCAAATAAACCCAAGTTCTCCATCCTAAACCAAGTTCCATTATCCACATGGCATCCCGCCATCCCATCCAGTTGTTTATTTTAATTAACTACCCTTAGTTGACCGAGGCAAGACTAACCAAAAGTTCATCACAACAAATGCGACCGCCCAATTGCCACTCTTGGCCCACCAAATGCGACCGCCCAATTGCCACTCTTGGCCCATTAAAACCAAATGCATCACTAATTGCCACTCTTGGCCCACCAAAAACCAAATACGACCGCCCAATTGCCACTCTTGGCCCACCAGAAACAATCTTGCCACTTGCCTCAGTTTAAATCACTTTTTCCCACCCTAGTTGATTACCAAGCACCATGTGCTCCTCACAAATCAACATCGTTGCGTGACTCCGCCGTCACAACAACTCAATCTCTTCGTGCGACCACACATGGCCCACAAATTATTATCATAGTTCCATATTCCATTAGTCAAGATTAATAAACAATATTCCAAGAGCATGTGATGACGTGGCATGGCTAAGCATTCTAATCCGGTCTAACCACCCATGTTGATTTTCTATCATCTAACTATAATTAACCAACCTAAGGTGACAAGTGGATCATGGCATACAACTAGCAAGGTAGAGTATAATTCAAAGGGTACAATAACTAATCCCAAATTTATGTTAAAACCCTTTGTACGCATAAAATAACAAGTGATAGTTAAATCAAAATAGCATGCAATCTAACTATGGGTGCAACATGATCAAAGCACAACTTGCCTTCGTTAAGCTCTGCTCTCGGTCCGAAATAATTCTTGAGCTGTGAAATCCCTTCCAAGCCTCGCACAATTCAACGCTCACGCTAAACGAGAGAAAAGCAAATAAAACCAAAACCAAATAGCAAACAAGCTCAAAATCCAGATAAACACCATCATTGGAGACATCTCAATTTTATAAATCTTTCGAATTGAATTACCCAAATCGAGTTCATATGCGAAAGTTATAAGGTTTTGAAGTTTGGAAATTCTAAAATAAACCCTAATTCAGAAATCCTTAATTTTTGTTGAATTATTCTTATTTATAGAAAAATCCAAATTTTCCCGCCAAATGTACGGATGCTTACGTGGCTAAATATGGATCATTGATCTTGTAATCGACGGCTAATGCGACCAAGTTTACTTCCTATTCATTAAATGACGTGGCGACATCGGAACCCTACGATCTAGATCTAACGATGGAAATCTTATCATGTGGTTACATGTTCACCCGTGTGGCGTGACGCAATCGTGTTCGTTTGTGGATGATCCGGCGGCTAGTAAAATCCCGAGCAACGACGATCGTGCAACGGTTGAACTCGGCGAGTTTTTCCCTCGAGAAATCCGGCGACGGCGCGTGGCTCCTCGATGATAGATCCAAGATCCAGCCGAAGACACCTGTGCCTTCGATCGATTCCTGCGCTCCTTCGATCGATTCCTGGCGATAGCTACGAGTCGACGAGAAGCTCGCGACCGATGGCCACGCTCCGATGAAAAGTCCTCGCACAAAGTGCTTTTATTGCCTCTATGGCACGCATGATCGCAATAAAGAAGGGCGTAGGAACGGCTTCACCGCGTTTGAAACCCAATCGCAAGACAAATAACGGAAACCATCCGATTAGTAACGAGCGGACTCGATAAGTTCCAAATACTACGATCTATCTGCACTTTCCAAAACCGCTTGGACGCAATCTATCCTTTCCAAAATAACGCGACGTGGGCTTGACGGCTATGCAACATGCCATACGCTTCCAAGGTTTTCTCAACTTAATTAGTTCGAGAAAATAAATTAATTTATTTAAAATAATAAAATATTTGTTCCGAACTTACATAGATTATTTATGACAAAACTTTATTTTATCTTTATATACTTATAATTAATCTTTGATGAAAGTACTATTCTTTAATCCACAAGAACTCCAATAACTTCCAAAAATCCGAATAAATCCAGAAATTAGCAAAAATCGTATTTAGAAATAAAATAATATTAATTAATTAGAAAGCTAAAAATTGGGATATTACAAACCTCCCCCCCTTAACGAAATCTCGACCCCGAGATTCAAGGCTGACTAGAGAATAGGTTTGGGAATTCTGCTTTCAGATCTTCTTCACTCTCCCAAGTTGCTTCATTTTGTGAATGGTTACTCCACTGAACTCTACAAAAACGAGTGGACTTATTTCTGGTCCTACGCTCCATTACATCCAGAATCTTAATCGGTCGCTCTCTATAGGTTAGATCCTCCTCAGAACTCGATAGCTTCTAACGGCGTTTGTTCTGCGGCACTCTAAGACATTTCTTAAGTTATACACATGAAACACATCATGCACACTCCAATGACTCGCAACTCCAATCGATAAACAACCTCCTCTTCGCTTAAGATCTTAAATGGTCCAACTAACTCGGGTGCAAGTTTTCCTTGACATGGAATCTCTTAACACGCTCCCATTTAATCAATACTAGATCATGGTTTCTCAAGTATTATTTGCTTAGGATCTTCCTTATCCAAGCACATCGATTTGACCTTAAATCCTCGTGGTATCCTAATCACTCAAACTTCTACTTCTTGGCTGTTTCTTTCTTCTTAACTTGATTTTGTATATATATATATATTCTTCTAACCTCCGTGGTCTTATCTTCTAATGTTGGTTTTTTTATGTTTTTTTTATTTTCCAAGTTGGGTATGAAACTTTGTCAAACGATTTCCGATTTTGATCTCTTGAATTCTTTGCTTAACCCTGATTAATTGTTCGGTATCAACCTATTGCACTACGGCCTCGTAACTCAATCATCGACTACCACATTGGTCTTACTAGAATGCCCATGGAGTCTGACACTAGCATCCTTTGATCATTTCTCGCCATTTTCTTCATTTTCATATTAAGGTTTAAGTGAGTAAATATACAATTTAGACTCTTATGGTTCACATCTATCTTTGTTGAGTTAATGACACCTTTTTTTTTAGCCCATTCACATCTCAGATCATGTCTAGAAGCTTTCACCATATATGTTGAAAGTACTCCATACAGCTAGTAATGCTAACATAGATGTTGATATTAATCGTTTCTTCGACTTCCGAAACTCTTTCCACACCGGTCCAAGCATTTTTTTCGATAGTCGCATAAAAGGTCTAGCTATTGTCTAACACCTTTCACTTAATTGGTGATAATATTTTGCCATTCCGTAACTTCAGATCTAAGTAACTAACTCGTTGCTTCCAATGTAACACGACTTCTACTTTACTCAATTCCACATCCACGCCTTTAACAGTCTTTATATGACTAAAGAATTTGACCTTTTACCTCCAAGGATCAAACTTAGCGTATGACTGCTATTCTCGCAATTTTTTTTAAGACTGATTCTCCAATGTTCTGCATGCCCTTCTTCTGATTTAGAGTACACAAGGATATCGCCTATAAAGACAATCACAATTTATCCAAATACTCCATGAATACTTTATTCATTGTGTTCATGTCCCATGCTTAAGTTAATAGCTGGTATGCACAAGTCATAACAGCTTGGACCATAACTGAGTGGTGAATTTAAAAGCTAAACTTAGAGCACTGCTCTACTCATCCCTTTATTACAATAACTGGACCCATGGGTCATACGGCGACGGAAACATTAAACTAACAACTACTTTAGATGAAGCAAAAACTGGAATGAAAATGCGATTTTTAGGCGTTCGGCTACTCCTCTTCACCACCTTCCCTACAAATATCGAACAGAGGATCGCAGGCTCTTGGATAGCTATCTTCATTCTCCTGATTTTGATTATCAAAGAGAGAGTTGTCCTCTTGCTGCTCAGTGGCGGTATTGACATCGGGTATTTCCAACACAACTTCCACGGCGTCCTGGACTTCATCCGTCATAACGTGATTGATTCTTCCACGCATTGCCGTTTGAGGTGATGCTCCTGACTGCACTGGTACTCGATTACTTCCTGTCACTAGGGCTTTGGCCGGGTAGTCCTGTTAAAAGGGATGGGAGTAACATTTCTTCTTGGACACTTGTTAGCTTAAATGTCCCGGTTCATTGCAAGAGAAACACTTCTTGACAATGACCGTTGACTTCTGTTGATGCGTTATTTATCGTGCCGCGCTTGAAAATCCTGATTAGTGGGGCGAGATGACTGAGCTGATGTCTTGTTGGTCCATTGGGGTTGAATTCTGGCAAACTGTTGAGGTGTCATCCTTATCCTAAGTTGATTAGGTCGCCCTGCCTGGCTAGCCATTCTGCGCTTACGATCTTCACCTAATTCTTTACGCTTATCCTCAAGAATCAAGGCCTTATTGACCAACTCTTGGAAATCAGGGAAATTGTGGGTGATTAATCCCACCTGCAATCCAGAGGTTAGACCTTTCAAGAAACGAGATTGTCTAGCCTTATCTGTAGCTACATCTTCAGGTGCATATCGTGCTAACTGAGTAAATTTATTCAAGTATTCTGCCACTGACTGGCCTCCTTGCTTCAGAGCCCTAAACTCTTCCTTCTTAAGTTCCATCATTCCCTCAGGTACATGATACTGACGGAAGGCAATTAAAAACTCTTCCCAAGTAATCTCTTGTGGAGATTCATGTGTCTTGTAATAGTTCTCCCACCATTCCATGGGCGGTACCTTCTAGTCGATGCGAAGCATACAACACCTTCTCGCTGCCCTCACACTACGTGATATGCAATTTCCTCTCAATGGTCCTTAGCCAATCATCGGCCTCTAAAGGATTTGCATTGCCTGAGAATGTTGGAGGACGGGTTCTCATGAAATCTGATAGCTTAGAAAGAGAACGCGGCTCATGGTTTCCTTGATGTATATTAGTGTTTCCTATGGTTTGATTTGTCATGTTTTGCATCTGTTGCATCATAGTTTGCATAAGTTGAGTTTGTGCGGCTATAAAAGTTCCCAAGTTCTGCACATCTACTGGTGGTGTTGGTTGCAGTATGCTCCATCATTGAACTCGCTATTCCGTGAAGGCCACTTCCTCAAGCTCCATTGTTACCATGAGTGTTCACCATCTGCTTTTGATTTGTTTTTAGGAAAGATAGAATTAGCATAGGTAAGGTGTAAGAACTCCTAATGCGGGGGAATAGATTAAACCCAAAGCTTTATATCCTTTATTACTTAACTTGGTATGGTTGCTTACAAAAGCCTAAAAGCTTGCAACACATACTGCACACTCAGCAAACATTAAAATCCAAACTAAACACTCAACCTTAACATCTATTACATTTGGGTAAGACTATTCTATTTAACGCAACTCAATACTTGAGTTTCGACTTAAACTAGGTCTCTTCACTCTTCGAGCCATCCTCCATAGGAACTTCCTGGCGGATATACTAGCGGACGGGCTGGTGCCGGTACAAATCGCTCTCAACGTTCTTCAGCTGGTTGCTCTTCTACTCGGATTTCATCTTCTAATGGCCACCCCGAAAAATTTAAGTAGATTTCAGCAAAGGGCAAGGGTAAGGAGTAGAGAATAAGATGAGTCAAGAGTGTTGTTTTAATCAATTTAAGCTTTTCCTTTTAGAAAATAATTTTGGACACTCTACCAACTAGGGCCAAGTCCTACAACAAGATATGCTCGATACCACCTTTGTAAGGACCCGAATCCAACCATTCAATCCATCGTGTTTTTCCGCACTAGTCCTGTGATCAAACGCTAGTGCACACATTTTAACATCGGTAAGCATCATATCATACACAACGATAAGAATAATAGGACTTTATTGATTGAATGTAACTAGTGTATGATCTTATGATCACTTACATTTATTCGCCTCATAGGGCAAGACTAGGATAAGATAAGACAAATGCAAATGAAAAATCGAGAAGACGAGTGACTCATCAAGACACCACAAAGCGATCGACAAGGCTTGGCCTAGTGACCCGCGCCCACCGAAAGTCCTCCTCAAGCACAAAGCGATGACTCCTCCATCGTTGTTGGTTGTTACAAGGGTGAGTACACCAACACGCATCAACAAGTTGTGCATGTAATGCATTTCTATTATATCTATATGCGTGCTTATTTTAAAGGAATGGCTAAGGGTTCATTTGCAAGAAAGCAAAGATTTGAGAACACATAAGTACATAGATTGAAAAGACAAGAAACAAATAATAACAAGTAGATAGATTCAAGGATTCTCAAATAAACCCAAGTTCTCCATCCTAAATCAAGTTCCATTATCCACATGGCATCCCGCCATCCCATCCAGCTTGTTTATTTTAATTAACTACCCTTAGTTGACCGAGGCAAGACTAACCAAAAGTTCATCACAACAAATGCGACCGCCCAATTGCCACTCTTGGCCCACCAAATGCGACCGCCCAATTGCCACTCTTGGCCCACCAAAAATCAAATGCGATCACTAATTGCCACCCTTGGCCCAATTAAAACCAAATACGATCGCCTAATTGCCACTCTTGGCCCACCAAAACCAAATACGATCGCCTAATTGCCACTCTTGGCCCACCGTAAACAATATTGCCACTTGCCTCGCTTTAAATCACTTTTTCCCACCCTAGTTGATTACTAAGCACCACGTGTCCTCACAAATCAACATCGCTATGACTCACGTAGCCACAACAACTCAATCTCTTCGTATGCACCACACATGGCCCACAAATTATTATCATAGTTCCATATTCCATTAGTCAAGATTAATAAACAATATTCCAAGAGCATGTGATGACGTGGCATGGCTAAGCATTCTAATCTGGTCTAACCACCCATGTTGATTTTCTATCATCCAACTATAATTAACCAACCTAAGGTGACAAGTGGATCATGACATACAACTAGCAAGGTAGAGTATAATTCAAAGGGTACAATAACTAATCCCAAATTTATGTTAAAACCCTTTGTACGCATAAAATAACAAGTGATAGTTAAATCAAAATAGCATGCAATCTAACTATGGGTGCAACATGATCAAAGCACAACTTGCCTTCATTAAGCTCCTGTACCTGGTGTGGAAATAATTCTTGAGCTGTGAAATCCCCTTCTGAAGCCTCGCACAATTCAACGTCTACGCGAAACGAGAGAGAAAAGCAAATAAAAACCAAAACCAAATAGAAAACAAGCTCAAAAATCCAGATAAACACCATCATTGGAGACATCTCAATTTTATAAATCTTTCGGAATTCGAATTACCCAAATCAGAGTTCATATGCGAAAGTTATTAGGTTTTGAAGTTAGGAAATTCCTGAAAATAAACCCTAATTCGTAAATCCCGAATTTTTGTTGAATTATTCTTATTTATAGAAAAATCCGAATTTTCCCGGTCAAATGTGGGATGCTTACGTGGCTAAATATGGATCATTGATCTTGTAATCGACGGCTAATGCGACCAAGTTTACTTCCTATTCATTAAATGACGTGGCGACATCGGAACCCTACGATCTAGATCTAACGATGGAAATCTTATCATGTGGTTACCTGTTCACCCGTGTGGCGTGATGCAATCGTGTTCGCTCGCGTATTATCCGTGCATAGTAAAATCCTCGAAGGCGACGATCGGCAACGGCTGAACTCGGCGAAGTTTTTCCTCGAGAAATCGGCGACGCGCTGCGGCCTCGATGATAGATCCAAGATCCACCAAGACACTTGCGCTTCGACGATTCCTCGCGCCTTCGACGATTCTCGGCGATACTACGAGTCGACGAGAAGCTCGCACCGATGGCTACGCTCGATGAAAAGTCTCGCACAAGCGCTTTTATAGCCTCTATGGCATGCAAGGACTAAGCAACAAATTCCGGGCGGAACGGCTTCACCCGGTTTGAAACCCAATCGCAAGACAAATAACGGAAACCATCCGATTAGTAACGAAGCGGACTCGATAAGTTCCAAAATACTACGATCTATCTGCACTTTCCAAAACCGCTTGACGCAATCTATCCTTTCCAAAATAATGCGACGCGGGCTTGACGGTTATGCAAATACGGGCCATACGCTTCAAGGTTTTTCAACTTAATTAGTTCGAGAAAATAAATTAATTTATTTAAAATAATAAAAATATTTGTTCTAACTTACATAGATTATTTATGACAAAACTTTATTTTATCTTTATATACTTATAATTAATCTTTGATGAAAGTACTATTCTTTAATCCACAAGAACTCCAACAACTTCCGTAAAATCCTAATAAATCCATAATTCAAAAAAATCATATTTAGCAAAGAAAATAATATTAATTAATTAGAAAGCTAAAATTGGGATGTTACACGGGAGGGCCGAGAGTGACCGCTTGGCCGGGAGCGCGGCCACCAGGACCGCCACGGGGAGGGGCGAGAGTGACCGCCACGGGGAGGGGCGGACACCGGTGCTGGGAAGGAATCGAGAGGCGATCCAGATCCGAGATCGAGAGACAGGAGACCGGGAGAGACGGGAGTTCGGGACTGGAGTCACGGAGTCAAGGTCAAGCGCTGGCTCCGAGTCCGCACCTCCAAAGGAAGGGCCGGTGACCGGTGAGTAAGGCACTAAGGTCAGATGGTATGGGCCGGCTCAATCGCCAAGTGACAATCCGATATCCGATTTCCTAATACCCGATATCCGCTTCCCACCCATATTTTTCGGATAGTGGGCGCTCCGAATCTGATCCGGTATCCATTTATAAATATCCGGATCCGACCCGATATCCGTTTTGCTTCCCGGATCCGGACGAAACCGGATCCGGCTCCGGATCGGGCGGGAATTATCCGTCCCGTTTTCACCCCTAGATGTATCATAATTTGTTAGTTCAGGCAGGCTATGAGATAATCAATAAGTATAATCAAAGCCATGGGTAAAGTGTAGGCAAGGACATGGATAAGTAAGGGTGTTGGAAAGTATTCAGTAGGTAGTATATCAGTACAATACGATACAGGAAAAGCAAATTGGTAGTAAAAGGAGGATCATTACTTGTACGTGCAGGTAAAAGGATAACACAGCTAGTGGCAACCAATATTACAAAGACTGAAACACGGCAAAAGATGATCGTTATAGGCGTATACATTATCTAAGTTCTACGTGATTGGATACAAACTTATATAGGTGTAGCGGGAAATAGATATAGCATAGACTTTCCTGCTGATGAAGACAAAATGGGATCAGCGATCTTCAAGAAGTTAGGGCTGTGGTGGGTAGGGAACACCTGGATGGGTTGCATGAAAGGATAATAAATAAGAATGCAACTAATAAGAGGGAAAATTGTTTATGAGTGTAACTGTTTCATTGTGAGCTAGGTGGCTTGTCCTGAAATAGTTTTCTCTTAACGGTTGCTTTTCCTGTGATAACGCTGAGATCACATGTGTAAATGAAAAGAGTATTTCAATACTTTATCAGAGATAAGCATAGAAACTGTGCACAGACGAATATCAAGAGAAACATAACTCTATATGGTCTTGGGTAGTGGTGAGATCTGGATCAGTACTACTGAATGATCTCTTGAGCAAAGACTGTGTCGTAGATAATATCTATAAGCAATAGAAGCCAGTTATGAAATAATACTAACACAATGGGGCGGTTAACAAGAGGTGCAGGGATGCTACGATTGTAGTGACTTACGCGGAGTGACGGTGGTGTTGCTTGAGATGAACCAGGAGTAGCCTCAATAGTTTCCTGATATACATATATCTAGATAAGGTGAAGGTACAAATATAGATAATTGAAAGACGTTCTGTGTCATGTATGGATTCTATCATAGATAGGAAGATCGGTGAAAATCTAAGATGTGAGGATTGTTTGCCTATGAATAAAAGAGGCTATTTTTTTTGTTGTATGTAAGTTCTTGTAAGATGGAATAATATTATATATGAATAGGGGTGGAGGGAAGGAGGGGCGGGCAGGGGCCTTGGCCCCCCCTAACCAAAATAAGATCTAGTAGATAGTAATTAGTAGTAGCTAGTATTAGCAAACAACAAATAAATGTCTAGTCCATTCCTAACAGGTAAAACTTCTATTTTTCTCAACTTGATGTATGCAGTGCTTAATTTCTCTTGCTAACTTAACAAATGGACTATATAAAATCGGTAAAGCTTCCCATTATTCAATGGTTGATAGGCTGTTACAATTGGTCATAACTCTTCCGTGTCAACAAAGAACTACATAGCTTAGTATTTTCAACTATGAAACTTGTCAAGACCCGCCTTCAAATAAAATAGGAAATAACTTTCTTTGACATTGCTTGATAGTTTACATTGAAAAAGAACTAGCAAATAAAATTAGTTCAGATGAACTTATTGACTTATGATCTTCTAGGTAATCGAGAACTAAATTTAAGTTAATAGAGATGTAAGTTTTTATTCTAAAAAATATGTCATAATTTTCTTGTGGACATATGGTTATGCTATTTTTAAATTTAAATGCATCGATATTGCTACGATATTTTTTATGAATACTATGATATTTTTTAGTTGATCCACGTGGCCCCCTAACTCAAATCCCGCTCATCAGATATGAATCGTATAAACAAAGGTGAAGGTAGAAAGGTGGCAAGTAAGATAAGTATTCTAAAGAAAGTCATATATATGTAGATAAAACAAGATGCGATCGAATTAAATCAAGTAATAAGCGTAAACCTTGAGAGATTCGTAAACGCCTTGAGCCATATTAGGCAAGAGAGCCGAGTCGACGCTTATGGTTTCATTGCTAGGAAGAAGCTTACTTTTCTCAAAGGCAATTGATCGTTTGTGGGTCCGAGAGGAACTCAAATCAGAGAATGTGTAGATTCGGCCAGGGAATTGCCGATTCTCAAGATGGAGCTCGTGTGATAAGGTGCGCTGTTTCGCTGGTACCATAGACCGATCAGCGGTTGGCATGGTCTATAACAATATTGGTAGGCGTGGTAAGAGGAGAATCGAATGTCATTGCTCACCGCGGAGCTATTTCGTAGAGGGAGGATCAAGCAGACAGAATCAACTTGGTAAGATATTTTCATCCGCTGTAATGCCCTTCGTGTTACTGAGACTTGCAGATTGTACTGTTTTCCATATATACGTGTGATCTGGGACGGAATGAAGCCTTCAGGACTTTTATCGGATTTCAGAAGCTGAAGCACCGGGCATCCAATTAATCTTTCGGCTATTTCTGTAAAGAAGATGAATTCTGGTATTGAGGCTTCTGATTTGAACATTGAATCAGGATCGACACCGTTGACAGTAACACAATATCTATAATAGTTAAAGTGGAGAGTAACTATTAACACAAAGCGCTATCAGTGTATGAAAAACAAACAAATGTATAAAAACAAGAGTTATATACCGGGGTTCAGCAGTTGTGGAGACACATTTTGAACATTTGTAGTTCTCTGCTTCAGAGTTAACCGTTCTCTTGCAAATACCACATGCTAGGATAGCAATGCGTACAGTGTAGCTATTTCCCTAGTTATATAAATAAAAGTTCAGTTATATAGGTAGGTTGTTAGATCTGGAAACTATAAAGTGAAGGGGCCGCTCGATGGTAAACACAATGCTGTACCTACCACAACATCATGTGGGTTAAGATTAGATATTTGGTGGATTGTGATAGCAGCAGGCTGCGTTTGCAGGGCTGGTTGTGCTATTCATTTTATCTCATGTGGTATATTTGCGAGACTAAAATGCAGATAGTCAGGAGGTAGTATAAATGGAACAATCAATGGTATCAAAGCAATAAGGAAAATAATATATACGAAAAGACAAAGTATCACAGTTGATTATTGGATTCTAAATGGCACAGTACATAGAACAGAATAATATATTAAACCCTACAATATGAGCTATTTCTTGCTACTGAACAATCGAAATCCATAGCAAAGTAGAGACACTTGTATGAAAGCACTAACGTTAATTACTATCATTATCTAAATTAGTTGTTTGTAGGTAATCAGCTGACATATCTATACAATTCTCTAGTTTTTTTCCTGCGAGGTAATGTGAATGTGAGCATTATATTGGATTATTTCTAATAGGATATGACTCTAACTGTATGGGAAATTTAGGACAAGGAACCATAGAAAAGTGTCTGATGAGCATTTAAGTGATATCTTCTATCTGAGTTGTCTAGACGAAAAGAAAGTATAGATTGTGTATCACAGTTTTTTTCAATATGCATTATCTTTGTTTAGTAGAGATATCTGATTTTCCTAATTCTAGACCTTTTCAACGTCAGCCTTTTTGTCGAACCTCAGACTGGAATAGAGATGGAATTTAATGGTTGAAGACTATTGCGAATAGTTTATCATACATGGTTAAAAGCTCAACGGTTCTCATCATAACCAAGGAGACACAAGTAGGTGAAAGAATAGAGTAACAGCTTAAGAAACGGAAGAACGGTTTATATCAATACGAATCTATACGAATTGCAGAGCAAAGAGAGTCACAAAGAACGACAAAATTGATATAAACCAACATTATCTAGACGGCTATTAGAAGAGTCTAGACCGACAAGAATCAGGAACAAATAAGGTAGCGTAAGAACTGGAGGAATCAAACAATCCATACAATGGGCTTTACGGGATACGATGCACGAACCGAAACACAAAGTCCAAACGCCATACCAGAACGGAATCGTCTCGAACCAAGAAAAATCAAACAAAGAATAGCAAAGAACAATAAAAACCTATGTACTGGGACAGAATCGATTCGAAGTAAGGGCAATCGCTTAAAGAACATGCAGAAACCGAAGAAAGAATAGCAAAGGACAGCATAAAACTATATTGTATGAACCAAAATATAACGGGAAACAGGGATAGGCAAGCGGCATACTGGGACGGAATCGGCTCGAAGCAACGGCAATCGATCAAAGAACAACACAAAGAAAATGAAGGAAGCTAACAAACATGATATACATAATAAAGCCATGATACTGGGACGAATCCGAATCGAAGAAAGGGTAATCGATCAAAGAATAGCTAGCAATCAACATTCTGCGAACCAAACCCTAACGGGAAACAGAAATGGGCAATCGGGGCAGAGGAATCCGGTTCGAAGGAAGGGCAATCGATCAAGGAACAGCCAACAATCGAACAAAGAGCAGTAAAGAATAGCATAAAACCACATTCTGCAAACCAAAATCTAATGGGAAACAAGAATGGCAATCGCCGCAACGCAACCGCAATTGATCAAGGAACAGCTTGCAACCGAACAAAGAACAGCAAAGAATAGCATAAAACCACATTTTGGAAACCAAATCGGTTCGAAGCAAGGGTAACCGATCAAACAAAAGCATAAAGAAAATGCACGAAGCCAATAATCATTCTATATATAAAACAATGCCACCGGGACAGAATCGGGTCGAAGCAAGGACAATCGATAAAAAAACAATCAGTAATCGAACAAAGAACAGTAAAGAACTACGACGGGGGGGGGGAGGGGGGATCGCAATCGCGCAGAAGAAATGCAAGGGGCAAAGTAAGAACATACACAGGAAACCAAGAGGGACAGTGGCTGGCGCGAGAGCTCCGCGTAGAAGACAAACTACAGGATAAAGCACCGAGACAGAAGCAGCAGAAAACTAAAAGGCATCACAAACGTAGAGGGGAGATGGTAAAAGAGCACCCAGGCGAGAAGAATCGAGGCAAAGTACAATCGATAGCCGAGCACAGCAAGCGCACCGGCAAGCATTAACCAAGGGCGGACGACCCATACCAGCACAAAGCGTGACATCCGAAGCGGCGAAGGCTGGGCAAGAAGAAGCGAGAAGAGCGACGTACCATCCGAAACAACAAGAGGTGAGATGAATGGGATCTAACCAGAGTTCAGCGCATAGCCCACGGAGGAAGAACCGACGGCGTCATCAATACTAACGGAACCTGGCGCAATGAGGAGAAGCAAAAGGCAAAGGAACCACATGACGACCCAGACGCAAAGCCGAGGCAACTAGACGGAACCCAAACGCCGCAAGAAGCAAGAAAGAAATGGCGCTTGGGAACGACGCAGCAGGGCAAATAAATAACCTGTACGAAGCGCTGGAATGGCGCAGCAAGCAATAAATGAGCACCTCGGAACGGCAATGAAGAACGAAGACTCACGAACGAAGCCTCAGGAACAACGCGAAAGCGCCGACGTGGTTATGCCCTTTTTACTCGCTCATAGACTCGGAAGAATCCTCCAATTACATGTCCTTATTAGAGAATCTCGCTACTGAGTAGTCCGAGGTTCTCTAATAGATTGAAAACTGGAGAACAGAGAGAGACAGAGTTTAGAGGAATTAATTTATTATTCTGAATACATGTACAATGGGGTGAACCCCTCCTCTACATTTATAGTTTATGCCTAGAGTTTTGGCTGATGGGCCAAAGTAGGCCTTCGTGGGCTACCAGGTTTCTTAACACTCCCCCTTAGCCCTTTTGCTGCGAAATGCATATGCCTCATCAAAACTCCAGGAAAAACCCAGTAGAAAAAATACTTACAGAAAGAGTACATAGTATACGCTTGCTGTGTTGCACGAATTGCCTCATTAAAACCTTAGGTAAGAAAACTTCCGTGAAAAACTTACTAAGGAAAAAGAGTACAATCTACCCAATTTTCAATGCAAATCTTCGAGATTTACGTTGGATACTCAAACTTCTCGTTCAAGATTTATTTAGGAATCTGTGAAAGTTCTCCCCTGAAATCTGCACTTATCTAAGTCTCATCATCCCAATTCCTTTAACGCATCTTTCAAAAGTAGATGCAGGGAGTGACTTAGTGAATAGATCTACGAGATTCTCACATGATTTAGTGTGCAGTATCTTGATCTCGTTTATTTTATGCATTTCATGTGCATAGAAGAACTTGGGGTTGATGTGCTTCGTGAGGTTACTTTTCATATATCCCATTTGCACTTGAGCAACACAAGCTGCATATGATTTCCGAGTGGTTTGTCGACGTCGAGACAAGAGTCTTCTTAGATGACTTCCAAGAAATTACCGTTCCACCACAAAGGAAGACATACCCGGTTTGTGACTTACCAAAGATCTGATCGATAAGTACCCAAAGATCGGGCGTAGCCAACCAAATTCAATTCATTGTTCCTTCGAAGAACAAGCCAAGGTCTTTGCTTCCTTGGAGGTAACGGAAGATGTCCTTTATCCCCTTCCAATGTCTTTTGGTAGGTTCTACACTATACCTGGCTAGCAAGTTCACGGTGAACGCAATGTCCGGCCTGGTGCTATTTGCGAGGTACATGAGTGCTCCAACTGCACTAAAATATGGGAATTCCGCTCCCAGGACTTCCTCCCCCTCTTCCCTAGGCCTGAATGGATCTAGGTCTGCTTGTAACGACCTTCCGACCATTAGAGTCTTTGTAGGATATGCCTTTTCAAAGCTGAATTTCTCTAACACTTTCTGAGTATAGGATGATTGGTGTACCAAGATTCCTCCTTGGACATGCTCAAGCTACAAGCCTAAACAAAACTTGGTTTTACCCAAGTCCTTCATTTCGAACTCAGACTTCAAGTATGAGCAAGCTTCTTCAATTTCTTCATCCGTCCCAATAATGTTTAAGTCATCCACATAGACGGAGATTATACAAAATCCATTCTGGGATCGTTGTATAAATACACATGGATAATCTTCGCTGTTTGTGTCGCCTTTCTTGCGGAGAAAGTCGCTCAAACAATTGTACCACATTCTTCCTGACTGCTTTAGCCCATACAGTGATTTTTCTAATTTCACACTGTATAGGTTTCTATTTTCTCTGTCTTGATTTGGAATAGGGATATCTTCTGGTACTTTCATGTATATTTCTGAATCTAAGTTTCCATATAGATATGCTGTGACAACATCCATCAGTTTCATTTTCAACTTTAAGTTGACTGCCATTGAGATCAAGTATCTAAAGGTAATTCCTCCCATAACTGGAGAGTAGGTTTCTACATAATCAACCCTAGGGCATTGAGTGAAACCTTGCGCAACAAGCCTTGCTTTGTACCTTACAACTTTGTTGTTTTCATTCCTCTTCCGAATGAAGACCCATTTGTGACCTACGGGGTTTATATGGGGAGGCGTGCGGCATACTGGCCCAAACACCTCTCTTTTGTTCAGAGAGACTAATTCTGCGGTGATTGCCTTCTTCCATTTTTCCCAATCTAGCCTTTTCTTGCATTCTGCGAGTGATGCAGGTTCAGGATTATGGTCGATGATTGTGGCAATCTTCTTTGCGAAGTATGCATCGATATTGGATGTTGCTCTATTCAGGAATTCTCCCGTTGTTACAAAGTTTATGGTCATTTCGTCATGGGGTGCTTCTTCATGCACTTCTGCTTGCTCTTCTTTGCTATTCCCCATCGCAGGAGCAAGTTCCTTTAGTTTTTCCTCGCCTATGTGTGCGCACATATTATTTCCGGTAGCTTCCTACAATGGAAGGTTCAGGTCTGGAATTGCCTTTCCCATAGGTTTCTTTCCAATGCCAGGTCTCAATTGGCTCCCCTTCTTGCTTTGGGGCATTTTTGTGATTGGCTGTGGTGAGTCCTCTTGCCTATTTTTCTCCAGACATCTCTGGTGTCGGGCCCTGAATCAAATCCGGACCTTCAGGTATTCTCAGACTAGTCCAGATCGCTTAGTGCACACAAAGCAAACAGGTTAAAGTACCACAATCATACATAGCGGAATAATAATAAAGTACTTCAAACATGTATATAAATGAGTTGTATGACCTTATGGTCTCCTTACAATAGTTTGCCACGCAGGGCTTACAGTAATCAGAGTAATAAGAATTCAACAGCGGAAAATAAAACTTCGTGATGATCCATCTCCTGCCACAGGCACCTTGACGAGACTTGCTCCCTAGTTTCCTGGCTCATCAACAATCTCCTCCTCCCACACAGGCGTAGTCTCCTCCTCTGGTAAATTGTTGCCCACAAGGGTGAGTACACACCGTACTCAACAAGTCATGCACAGAATGCAGTTCTAGTACTACATGCATGGCTTGTTACAAAGGAATGGCCAATTGATTATTTTGCATTGCATCAATATTTTAACTTACTATTTATTTAGATATAAAGAGCAAAACCTTAATAATATAATAAGTTTCTCAATTGTTTTTCACATAATTTTGGACACACGGTCCTTACTCAACTTTCACCATTATCTCTGGCACACAGCCTTCCACCCCATTTTATTTTCAAAACTCTACCCCTTGACTGTAATCTCCGAGCTTTGTCCAGTTCCGTGGACTCGGCTATTCGAATAGTTTTTACACTCTGCAGATGTTGTACACTTTACCCACAAGATACAGTCGCACGCCACAAAGGCAATTGACCGTAACAAAGCTTTTCAGAGACTTCTAGCTCAACCTAGAACCTCTCCAAGTTGCCTTCACTATCACTTCTCACACAGAGTCAAGTATAGGTCGACGAACACCATTGAATGGTACCAAGCCATATCACAGCATAAACCCCCATACTGCCATTCCCTGTAATCGCCACCCCGAGGTATCAAAGGTGAGATATCAGAATCCTACTAAACTAGGTCTTCCCATTCAGACATGTGGTTGTACGGGTGACTCAGGTCAAAAGCTTGCAAGGTGAAGTCCTTAACTGACCAAGGCAAGACATTCTTCTCTCAAAAGTGGCACACAGCCCTCACAACACTCAACCCTTTCCAAATGCCACGAAGGCCCACCTGGCACAAAGCCTCGGTCCACTTGCCTCAGTCTAAATCAATTCCCACCCCAAGTTGTTTTACGGTGCAACACATGCCTGTAACCATCCTTCATGTTGAACCACACAGGTCTCTACATTCAAATATCATTACCAACAACATCCACCTTTCATCAAAATGCATTCACTATTCCTTTAGTCGATGTTGCTTTTGTATTCCAAAAAAAATATTCACGATATAAGCATGGCTAAGCAACTATTCACAGTCTAGTCTCCCGTGTTGGCACAATATTAACAACCAACTAATATTACAAAACTTAGGGTATCAAATGAAATCATGGCATACAAATACTAGTGACAAGGCGGCAATAACAAATAGGTTGATTTAACTAATTCACCCAAATTAATTAACTCCATTTTTAATTAAATTAGCATGCATAATTTGAATCAAAATACATTTTAAAAACTTAGGAGTAAAATGATCAAAGCACAACTTGCCTTCAAATAGTGGCTGGTCCTGATCCGGAGCTTGATCTTGTGCTGAAAAATCCCCTTCAAAGCTCTCCGGCAAATCAACGTCTACTCAAATCATATATACACACAATAAATATAATTTACAGAGAGTAAACTCAACTCTAAAAATTCCATAAAATTCACTAATAAATAGATCTTGATTTTACAAATTTTTAGAAATTGTAATCACTCAAATCGGAGTTAAAACACAAAAGTTATAATCATTGGAAGTTTTAAAAATCAATTTAAAAGAATAAACTGAATTTCTTTATTTATTTTTATACGGAAAAATCGGAAATATGACGTCAGCATAACGTCATCACCGAATTGAATTTCCACCGAATTATTTTTCTAAAGTAAAATCGAATTATTGCACGAGCATGACGTCAGCCGGTCCATAGACCTAGTCTACTGCTCAGGTTTGGTCCACCGTGAACTCGGTCTACGGAACAGTACACTCACTGACACGTGGACCCTACTGCTGGCATCATAGATGATGTCAGCACCCACAGTACCATGACTGACATGTGGGTCCCACTGATGACGTCAGCATGACACGTGGCACGATCTGGTCGCGACACGCGGCGCAAAACTATCAACCGAGACTAGATTCAATCTCACCCGTCCAATTCAAAACGAACGGTTGAGATCAATACGACGTTTCGGCTCTGGTTTACCCCGGAGCTGACACGTGGCTTCATCACGGCCACTGGATCTAAATCGGACGGCTAGCATTAAACCGGCAACGCCGATCGAGGGCAGGCAACGACCCTCGATTTCCATGCGACACGGTCAACTCTGGATCGCCCGGCAAGACGGCGAAATCAGATCCGTTCAATCTTCAACAGCCTAGATTGAATCTTATTCGCACATCCCGACTCGCTACGTGGTTACCCTAGTGCACGACACATGGATGCATCCATACCGCACAACTATGATCCAATGGTCTAGATGAATTCAATCCTACGCTATCAGTACTAATCCAACGGCTACGGTTAACTAGACTACGCGGCTAAACAAAAACCACACGATCAAGATCTAACGGCTGGAAAATGAAGATGAAGTTTACTGTTACCGTGACAACGTGGACGAATCTGGGGCGTTGAACGAGGATCCGACGGCAGGCAAAGCTCAAAGAGGTGACGATGGCTCGGCGACGCGGTCTCACGGAGATGAGGAAGACGATGGCGCGACGGCGTTGCGGGACTTCTCTGGCAACAAGGAGTGAATGCGTCGACGTGGCTTGGTGCGAGGGTTACCTCGGTGATCTCAACGTCGACGGAGAGTGAATGGCGGCGGCGCAAACACGGCGAAAATGTTTTGGAACTACGGCGAGCAAATGTGAACGCTACGGTGTGTCTCGGGAGGCGTGAGGGGTCACAAATGATGTGGAAGAGGATGCTCTACGCAGTGCGCCAGGTAATGAAGACAGGAAGAAGACACGCCAGCGTTAATGGCACGCGGAGTCCACGGCGGTAACGCGTGGCGGTGGATTCTTCAGAAACGGTCGACGAGCGACGTGGCGAAATCTCGGCCCTCCACGCGGCAACGGATCGACGGCTACCGGAAAGCAAACGACGTGGCACCTTTCGGACCATCCGATTAAATCAAGCGGTCACCGCACGCGACGATTAGGGTTCCGCTCGGCTTGGGCTGGCGACGCGCACAGTACTGGGCCCGGCCCGGTATTGTTCATCGGTTTTTCTTTAGTTTTCCGATTAAAAATAGTTCCAGAAATTTAAATAAATCATTTGAAGCATTTAAAATATCAGAAAAATTCTAGAAAAATTCCAAAAAATATTTTGAAACATTTTGAACTCAAATAAAATAATTTCATTTTTATTTTTCATAAACATATTCATTATTTATTTAATTTTCAAAGAAAGGTTAAATTCCAAAAGTTCCAATTAAATCCAAATAAAATTCCAAAAATTCACAAAAATTTGAAATAACTTATGAAATTCAAAATGGTCAAATTTTGGGATGTTACATCCGGGTACTTTGGGTTTGAGAAGCCAGATTTCTTGTCCTTTTTCTTTGAGGCTTCTGAACAGGATGAGGGATACCTTTTGCTTTCTTTGGTATTTCAACCCTCTCTGGTGCATTTCTAGCAGGTACATGCGACTTAACCACGCTCTTCAAATCACAAAAATGATCAAGCGGTTCATTTGCGAGGTTTTGCAAATCAATTATCTTCTGGACTTCTTGATTTGCTTCATTAATGTGGGGGTCATGAGCGGGGATCTCAGTGGAATGCCATATGATTTCCCAGTATTTTTCATCCAAAGATTGATTTCCTCCCCCTAATGACGGGAAACGATCCTCGTCAAAGATACAATCAGCGAATCGAACTGTATGCAAGTCTCTAGTCATGGGTTCCAAATACCGGATTATGGATGCATTCTCATAACCAACGTATATCCCAGATTTGTGGAGGAGGCCCATTGCAGTGCGCTGTGGGGGTGGTATAGGTACATACACCATACAACCAAATTTTCTAAGATGGGAAATCTTTGGGATAACCCCTTGCACTAGCTGCATAGGTGAATGGATGTTGTAGGCCGATGGTCTGAAATTGATGAGTGTTGCTGCATGCAGGACTGCATGCCCCCAACAAGTGTTGGGCAAGTTACAACCCAGCAAAAGTGGTCGTACTATGAACTTGATCCTCTTTATTAGTGCTTCATCTAGTCTATTTTGCGTATGGACGTGTGGTACAGAGTGCTCAATGGTTATTCCAGTAGCTGTGCAATAATCATCAAATGCCTTAGAAGTAAATTCGCCAGCATTGTCCATTCGAATGGACTTCACACGATGATCAGGAAATGCATTCTTAATTCTGATGATTTGCGAGATCAGCTTTGCAAAAGCATGATTTCTTGTTGACAGCAAACATACATGCGACCATTTGGAGGAGGCATCAATCAGCACCATGAAGTACCGAAATGGCCTTGATAATGGCTGAATTAGGCCGCAAATATTCCCCTAGATGTGTTCCAGGAATGCAGGGATTTCATTTTGTACTTTCATAATAGAGGGTCTAGTTATTAATTTCCCAGTAACACATGCATGGCACACAAAATCTTCATGATTTGGGAAATTTTTAACATTAATGGCATGACCTTGTGAGTTGTTAACTATGTTTCTCATCATTCTAAGACCAGGATGACCTAATCTACAATGCCATAAAGAAAATAATTCAAAGCTTCTAAAGATAGTCTTCAAAGAAGTATACACTTCGGGTGTGTGAATTTTTGTGTAGTACAACCCAGATTCATATGAGGGATATTTTTCTAATACCATTTTTCCACATACCGCGTGCTTCACAATGCACAAACATTCTTTGCTATTTTCTTCATTTGTTTCTACGTGAAACCCATTGGCGTGGATGTCTTTAAAACTCAAGAGAGTGCGCGTTGATTCAGGGTACAAGAGGGCTTCTTCAATGACCAACGTAGTACCCATTGGTAATATAATTGTGGCTCTTCCAGAGCCTATTATATATAAATCGCTTCCTGCGATCGTAGTAATCTTTCCAACATTTTTTGTGATCGACTGGAAGTACTTAAACTCTCTTAAGATGGTATTTGTTGTGCCACTATCAACGATGCATATCTCCTCCATTGGAGCACTACACAGATTCTATACAAAAATATAATGCTAATCAGATAGCGGCAAGATAATTCAAACATTGCTTGCAAAGATAGAATACTAGAATAAAGAATAAATTGCATATCCATTCACGAGAAAGTTTGTGCTCTTCTAGAGTTTACAAATCATTATTCAAAATGCACTAAGCAACCATAAAGAAAAAAAACTAATAATGCAATTCATGCATTAAACGAAATCTGTAAAGAATGCATTGACTTCTGTTTCTATATCATCAATAGAGGTCTTTTCTTCAGTTGCCATGAGCTTGGCTGCTGCATCGATGTCTAGGCTAGACTGAGAGGACGAAGCAAGTGGAGTGTCAGTGTCCATGGTGTCATTATCGCCTACCTTGGCGAAATGTGTCTTTGCTGGTGCATTATCTTTGGCCTTCTTCTTGGCTTGATATGCGTTGATGATATCTTTGGATTCCCGACATATCTTGGACCAATGTCCCCACATGCCACACCTGAAGCACGTTTGGTTCTGTTGTCCATACGGCTTCGTGGGTGGCTTCTCCTTGCCATCCTGCTTCTCATGGGCTTTGGACTTTCCTTTGGCCTGATACTTCTCTTTTCCACCTTTTCGTCCTTTCTTCCTTTGAATGGGCTTTCTTAACTTGTAGCTGTTGGCATTGACTTCTGTGCCAATGCCTCTTCCAGGTGGCTGTGAGATGAAATTCTTGCGAAGAACGTCATCTTGTGACTCAACAACTTGCATAACATCAATCAGTTCGCTATACTCCTTGTATGCGTCCTGACGATAGCTGCGAGCACTCTGGATAGCATTAGGGTGAAAAGTGGAAAGAGTTTTCTAAATCTTCTCCTCATTAGTGATCTGCTTGCCACAAAGAGAGAGATTGGTACAAATTTTGTTTAAGGCAGAATTGTACTCGGCCACTGTTCTGTAGTCCGCAAACCTCAGGCGAACCCAATCTTGCTATGCTTGAGGCAAGATGGTGTACTTGAGCTTCTCGAACCACTTCTGAAGTGCAGTCCATAGCTCAAGTGCACTTTCCACAGCCATATATTCATTCTTCAAGGTGGCTGAGAGGTGATGCCTAAGGAAGTGCAAAGCTTGATCGTTCTGCTCAGTTGTAGGTTGTGCGTCCTTCGAGGACCCTAAACCGATGGCAGCTCGGAGCTTCTTGCCCCCAAGTACGATCTTCACATCTGATGCCCATGTGAGGTAGTTCTGACCATGCGGGGCCAGTTCTTCAAATTCACGGTTCACAATGCCAGACATATGCATGTTTAAGAAATTCTGTCATTAGATTACTGCGCGTAATCTGATAAAAGAGGTTGCAAAATTCATAAAATACAGAAATTAAATTCTAATGAATTTCTAGTAAGCTGAATAGAAAGCAATAAATGCAAAAATTCATAAATACAGAAAGGAAGGCTAAGATCACAACCAAATAATTTTCTAGAATTTTCTGGCAATTTTTCATATTTTTTTGTTATTTTTTAATCAATTTTTTGAATTTCTTATTGGATGTCGAAAAAAAACAAAACAAAACATAAATTAAAAAAACAATCCGGGGGCAAAGAGGTAAAATCCCCTCCCCCCTTATTTGATCTGGTTTGAGCCGGATTTTCACGTCCGCTGACTTGGTCCGATGGTTTCATCCACGCTGCGTGCGTTCGGCGGCGGTGGCGGCGGACAACCGCAATGGCGGCGCGGACTACTGAAGGCGGCGGCGGCGGTCTTTCGAGGCGCGGGAGGCAAGCCGTGGCGACGCTTGAGGCCGCGACGAGCCGTGGTCGATGGCGGCGTTTTGAGACGCGCGGCAGAGCTGCAAGCGGCGGCAGCGCTGCGCGCGCGCGTAATTGAGTCGATTCAGGCGATGGCGCTCTACGGCGCGGAAGCAAAGGCGATCTGGGTGACGGTGGCGCGAAAGCGCTGGAAGCCAAGGCGGTCCGAGCGATGGCGCTGCGAGCGCGCGGAAGTCGAGGCGGTCTGGGCGACGACGCTGCGAGTGCGGCTTCCAACCGATGGTTCTAGTGAATCGGCGGCCGGGCTGCTGCGACGGCTTCGATCGATCATGGCTGCACGCTGCCGGCGGAAGTCGGCAGCAGCGGCGCGCGAAGGGCCGAGGTGGGCAGCGGCGGCGCGGCGCGGGCGACGTCTTCGAGGTGGCCGGACTGCTTCGGGCGGAGATGCTTCGTGCGCCGTGGTGCCAGGAAGGCCGGTTGCCGGCGGGAGGCCAACCGGCCGGTGTGCTTCGAGCACGGTGGCTTCGGGCCTTTTTTGTGTGTACTGTAGCAACGCGAAACAAGTAGCTTCGTGCTACGCAGAATGTAAAGAAGAAATAAAATGATTGCAAATCGTAGCTTCGTGCCACGTAGGATTCTTACGCGAGATTAGATCAATCCTCATATCTCACCTTTTCAATTCCGTGTCGGCGGTAGAGCCTTGTGCTGATAACGTATTAAGGAACCTCGCCACCGAGTAGTACGGGGTTCTCTAATAGATTGAAAAGTGGAGAACAGAGAGAGACAGAGTTTGGAGGAATTGATCTATTATTCTGAATACATGTACAATAGGGTGAATCCCTCTTTCATATTTATAGTCTACGCCTAAGGTTTCAACTGATGAGCCAAAATGAACCTTCGTGGACCACCAGATTTCTTAACAGTCCTATACATATATCGACTATTTAGGCATGCAACATGGTCTGAGACTACGTACTGCATCGAGTATCGACTATCAGCTGCATGCGTGACATGTCACGACCGTGACACTCGTCAGCGTTCACGCCAAGAAGAGGAACGACGAACGACAGAGAGGTAAGTTGAGGAATTTGGTTCTCATATCATTCGATGTCCCTCACACTGTTGATGGACCATTACAAGGCCAAACCCCTACGTTCAAATACACAGGCCAATATATCCATCACGCACTCCGGAGTAGGCCTAGGCAATAGGTCGTGATTTTTTGGACCGATCCTCGCCACGGCCAGTCTGGACAACACGATTGATTAGTCTCAAAACTCTACACAATGGACAGCACAACACGACAAACTTAACTGGACTATGCGTGAGTCGGCCTAGCACAAAAACGATCCTTTTATAAAAAAACAGCATCAACTATCTTATTCCAGTAGTCTAGCCTATCATCAAATACTACCTCTCCTCTTCATCATCATCTCTCCGCATAATCGTCAACCTCCACCCCCTTTGCGCTCCTCCACCATGTTTCCTCGCTGCCAATCTAGAACACGTGAACGATTTAAGACATTAGGAAGTAGTTAGTATGTATACATGTTGTTTTTATACTATTTTCCTTATCAAGGGAACCCCACTTTGGAACGTAAGTTTTTTTAACAAGGTGATAACTTTGTATCTACATATAATGAATAAATAAAATTTAGTTTTTTCCAAATAATTGTATATACCAAATCCTCGTCGATACTCGACGTCGCTCCTCATCCTTGTGCCATCTACAGTGACTGACCTACGACGACAGTATCCATGATTTCACACGTCCAATAGGACAAGACCTAAGATGACATGACTGTTAGGACTTAAGGATCTTTAGCGCCCAAATTAACACCTAGATGAGGGGCTTAAGGAGAAATACCTTCGGGTTTAGAAGAGGATGAAGACGCCATTGCCGTCGGCGATAAAGAGGAAGCAGTGGCGTCAGCGTCCCGCCTCAGCTCCGGGTTCTCCTTCCCTTTTCTTCACGTTCTGTCGGAGAGGAAGAAGAAGGAAGAAGATGGAACGGCAGCGGCCTTCCCGTCACTTCCTCGCGCTAGGGTTTAGATCGGGTTTTGGGTGTATGTGAGGCACAGAGAGTCACGGCGAACGTTGATTCACGTGCCCTTGTGCTTCCTTTTATATAGCGCGGGCGTGAACAGGGGGCCACAACCATGAAGGGTGATGCGCCCCCGATCAGGGCGCGTAGTGGGCACGGACTAGGTCTCTAACCGAGTCACGTGTGAGATCAACCCAACATTCTCCCCCTTGATCTCAAAACTAAACAACTTAACTTAACATTAATCCCGCTCCTCAATAGATTAGTGCACAAAGACCAAGGCGTTACAATGACCGCCACGTCTTGTCAAACTCAATGACTATAGTACACCTTTCTATCTCAAAACGGAAACTTAGTCTTATGGGAGACGGTTGCTTATTTGACCCCTTACATCCAGAATCACAGGCTTTCCAATAATCCCATGTCGGCTATATGTTCTCTGAACACATATGGTGGTAAGCCCTTAGTTAACGGATCCGCAAGCATTCGCTTGGTACTTATATGCTCTAAACTTATGGTTTGATCCTGGATCTTCTCCTTCACAACATAAAACTTAATGTCAATGTGTTTGGCAGCACCACTTGACTTGTTGTTATAGGAGTAAAATACTGCTGGCTCATTGTCACAGATATCGTGAGTGGTCTTTCTATGTCTTGTCTACCACTCTTAATCCGGCACGAATTTCTTAAACCATAGTGCCTGCCTGTTGCCTCATAACAAGCTACAAACTCAAAGATGCATTGTCGATTTATGCAAGTTGGCGGTTTGTTTGGAGCTTTTCACTAAATAGCTCCCCTGCGAGGGTGAATACATAACCCGATGTGGATTTCTTAGTATCTACACACCCGCAAAATCTGCGTCGAGTAACCCACAATCTCGAGGGTACTCGACTTTCTATAATGCTAACATGAGGTCTTTACTTCCTTGCAAATACCGCAAGGCTTTTTAATGACTTTCCAAAGGATCTATTCTCGGATTTGATCGATATCCGCCAAGCATCCGGTTACAAATGCTAAGTCAGGGCGAGTACACACTTGAGCATACATTATGCTTCCGACAGCTGAAGCATATGGAACCGATTTCATTTGATCGATCTCATATTGGTTCCTAGGACATTGAAAATTCCCAAACTTATCGCCCTTGACTATTGGGGCAGGCGAAGCCTTACACGTATGCATACTGTATTTCTTTAGCACCTTTTCTAAGTATGCCTTTTGCGATAGGCCTAATACCCCTTTAGTTCTATCTCGGTGAATCTCAATTCCTAAGACATAAGATGCCTCACCGAGATCTTTCATTTCAAAGTTTGAGGATAAGAAGTTCTTAGTTTCCAGAAGTAGATTTTTATCACTGCTTGCCAGCAGAATATCATCTACATACAGGACTAAGAAAATAAATTTTCCATTCTTAAACTTAGCATAGATGCAATTATCTTCTTCATTTTCCTTAAAATCAAAACTTCTTATAATCTCATCAAACTTAAGGTACCACTGTCTAGACGCTTGCTTTAACCCATAAATGGATTTGTTTAGTCGGCATCCCATATTTTCTTTACCTTCCACGATAAAACCTTTGGGTTGAGCCATGTATACATTTTCGTATAGATCCCCGTTAAGGAATGCCGTCTTAACATCCATTTGATGTAATTCTAAATCATAATGTGCTACAAGCGCCATGATGATTCTAAAAGAATCCTTTGTCGAAACAGGCGAAAAGGTCTCATTATAATCTATTCCTTCTCTCTGAGTGAAGCCTTTTGCCACGAGCCTTGCTTTGAATCTTTCAAGATTCCCTTTGGAGTCACGCTTAGTTTTGTAGACCCATTTACAGCCTACTGTTTTGGCTCCTTTAGGAATTTTTTCTAAGTCCCATACTTTATTTGCGCTCATGGACTTCATTTCATCTTCCATGGCTGCGAGCCACTTAGATGAATGGGGACTTCTTATGGCTTCTTCATAAGAGGTGGGATCACCCTCTATTTCTAATTCTTCACTTATATAAACTTCATAATCAGCAGAAATAGCTGATCTCCTGTTTCGTTGTGACCTCCTAAGAGGTTCTTGAGCAGGTACGTCGCTCACTATAGGAGGCTGCTGTGGTTCTTCAGGTGCAGCTGCAACGGGATCTTGGGGCTCTGTAACAACAGGAGCCTCAGGAACGTTAATAGCTGCACTAGGAGAACTAACAGCAGGTGTTGCAACAACTGGAGGTGCAACGACAGCAGGTATCGAGAAAATAGGCTCTTGAATCATCGGAATTGGGGCAAAGACCCGTTTCTCCTCAAGGCTTATTTCTCGGGGTTCCATGCTCCCCCTGATCATTTCTTCCTCTAAAAACACAGCGTGTCTTGTTTCTACAAACTTACACAGCGTGTCTTGTTTCTACAAACTTAGTGTGTCTGTCAGGACAGTAGAAACGGTACCCTTTTGATCTGTCAGGATAGCCAATAAAATAGCAACTGACGGTCTTAGCATCTAACTTTCCAATATTTGGATTAAATACTTTAGCCTCAGCTGGACAGCCCCACACATGTAAATAATTTAGTGTGGGCTTCCTCCCAGTCCATAACTCATATGGTGTTTTAGGCACCGACTTACTGGGAACCCGATTAAGAATATGGGCAGTGGTTTTTAATGCCTCCATCCATAAACTGATCGGTAAGGTGGAGTAGCTTAACATACTTCGTACCATGTCCATTAATGTGCGGTTACGCCTTTCAGCTACTCCATTTTGCTGAGGTTCGCCCGGCATAGAATACTGGGCTACTATGCCATTTTCTCAGAGATACCTTGCAAAAGGTCCGTGAACTTGGCCATAAGGGTATGTCTACCGTAGTACTCCCCTCCACGGTCTGATCTTACTACTTTAATCTTTAGATCATGCTGATTTTCAGCTTCAGCCTTAAATATCTTAAACTTATCTAACGCTTCTGATCGTTCTTTAATTGGATAGATATAGCCATAACGTGAAAAATCATCAGTGAATGTTATGAATGAATCAAAACCATCCACTGTCTTCACAGGAAAAGGACCACAGATGTCTGTGTGAACAATTTCTAAAATTCCTGTGCTTCGTTTGGCATCTTTCTTAATTTGCTTTGCATATTTGCCTTTAATGCAATTAATGCAATGTTCTGAATCCGAGAAATCCAACGGGTGGAGAATTTCTTCTTTGATTAAATTCTCAATCCTCCCCCTCGAAATATGGCCTAAACGACAATGCCATAATTTCGAAGACGTTTCACTTTCACTTCTCTTTCGCTTATTACATTCATTCTTCGATGAAGAGGCATTCACAACATTCACATCATTACTTTGGGAAAGTAAATAAAGCTTGTCTTGCATGAAGGCAAGACCAATATCAATATTATTTGATTGAATCAAACATTTCTTATTCCCAAAATGACATGTATAGCCATCATCATCTAAACAGATATCTTGAAATCAAATTCCTCCTCATGGAGGGTACAACTAAAACATTGTGTAAATTGAGAATGAAGCCATTATTCAATTCTAAGGGGAGGTCTCCGATGGCTTCAACATCTTCCTCGATGCCATTGGCAACTCTAATGCTTCTTTCTCCTCTTTTCAGGATCCTCTTCGTACGGAATCCCTGCAAAGAATTTGCAACATGAATAGTTGCACCTGAGTCAATCCACCATGTATGAGTGGAAAAATCTAAGTACAGGGATTCATCTATGAATGTAATTTGATACTTACCATTCTTGTTCAGCCATTTAAGAAACTGAACGCAGTCCTTCATGTAGTGCCCTTTCTGATTGCAATGTCTACATGTATCCTTGTCCACCTCTGCTGGACCCTTGCCTTTGCCTTCATTAGGCTTCTGGCCAAGGGAAAACTTTTTATTCTGAGGTTTTCCCTTATTCTTAAAGGAAGGCTTAGATTTGCTCTGAAAATTGCTCTTTTTATGTGGAGATGACTTGAAATGATTGACATGGTCAAGCCTCTGAGCTCTAAGCCTCTCCTGTTCTTGAGCACACATAGCCATTAATTTTTCTATACTCTATTTTTTATTTATGGAGTTGTAATTTACTGCAAAAGTCTCATATTCCTTGGGTAAGGAATTTATGATAAATTGCACTAAATATCCTTCTGAAATCTCCATTTCCATGGTTTTCAGCTTAGTGGCTATGTTGCTCATCTTCAGAATGTGCTCTCTAATGTTACTTTGTCCATCAAACTTCTCATTTGCAAGTCTTTGCATAAGAGTGCTTGCATACATCTTAGTAGAGCCAGTGAACTGACTCGAACTTTGCTAAGGTATTCCTTAGCACTGCACATTCTGGATAGCACCCCATATACCTTCCACGATGGAATTCTTAATTACCATCATGCATTTTCTGCTCGAAGTTTTCCCACTTCACACGCCTAAGTCGTATGCCATTCTTACAGTAGATTATTTTCAAAGACCGGTTGACCATCGAGGATCAACGGGGCTCGATGGGACGATCATGCATGATTGCATAATCAATATCCGAGAGAGCGAGTGCCATCTCAATCTTCTCCCTCCAAGAGGGATAATTCCCCCATTCAGGCTCAATAGTAAATCGACTTAGAACATTTGAAGTGTTCGCAGCTTCAAAAGAAAATATAACTTAATCAGAATACTAAAATAAAATGCATGAATTAATTCAATGTTGGTTCAATTAAAACATGCTCTTAACAGGAAAAAAATTCTATTTCTAAATCACCGTTGGGCAGAATTAGAAAAGAACAAATTTTAAACTTAATATTGTGGCAAATTTTATCATCAACGTTGGTCAGAAGATAAAATTCCCACACTGAGAATAAACTTAATAATTTTATGGCAAATTTTATCATCAACGTTGGTCAGAAGACAAAATTTCCATACTAAAACAGACTTAATATAATTTTCTAATTAAATCTTCACGTTGGATCCAATTTAATCAGAAAATGAACTTAAGTTTAGCCGCGGAAATGTAATTTTAACTCAGTCTTTAAACTAATCATTTGCTTAAACTTAAAATTCTTCACAGCAAACAATGAAAATTAAAATTTTCACTGTGCATGGCCACTGTTCAGACCGAAAAACTCGGCCCAAAATTGGCCCGAAGGCCTTTTCTTTGCGCTTGGAACACCAGGCCTTCGCAACTTGGGCTCGGGCAGCAAAGTCCATTTCTTTGGGCCAAAATGGCCCACTGAGTCAAGACACTACTCCGCGCCATCCGATCAGCATCGACGGCCACGATTTCTTTGCGGCGAGAACAAAAGGCCGGAAAAAACGGAGAGCCCCGAAATCCTAATTCATTTCTTCGCTTGCCTCCCGCCCGCCTCGTCTCCAATGCATACGCTGAGAGAGAGCGACGGCAATGGAGGAACGGCGGCGCCGCCAAGAGTTCCTCTCGCCCGGCTTGCGCGCGATCGCCCGTGGGTGGACGCGGCGCCGCCGAAGCGGCCTGTGGCGGTGCCCTAAAAAAAACGCGCGGATGGACTCGGGAAGGAGAACACGGCGGCGCGGAGCGGATTCTACCCATGGCTATCTTCTTCCCGTGGTGACAAGCACGGCAAAGCCAGGTAAGGGTTCTTCCCTCTCTTCTTATTCTTATGATTTGGTTCTTCGGGATTTCTAAAAGAAAAAATGCGCTAGGGTTTCGGGAATTGGGGAAAAATCCGATCTAGGGTTCACAAACTTAGAGTAAAATTTGCCCTTCCTCTCCTTCTTCTTGCTGCGCACTGGATCTAGCCCAAAAGGGCACAAACCCGAATGGTTTCTACATCTAGGGTTAGGGATTTAGGCACTAATACGGGCTCTGATACCATTGTTAGGACTTAAGGATCTTTAGCGCCCAAATTAACACCTAGATGAGGGGCTTAAGGAGAAATACCTTCGGGTTTAGAAGAGGATGAAGACGCCATTGCCGTCGGCGATAAAGAGGAAGCAGTGGCGTCAGCGTCCCGCCTCAGCTCCGAGTTCTCCTTCCCTTTTCTTCACGTTCTGTCGGAGAGGAAGAAGAAGGAAGAAGATGGAACGGCGGCGGCCTTCCCGTCACTTCCTCGCGCTAGGGTTTAGATCGGGTTTTGGGTGTATGTGAGGCACAGAGAGTCACGGCGAACGTTGGTTCGCGTGCCCTTGTGCTTCCTTTTATATAGCGCGAGCGTGAACAGGGGGCCACAACCATGAAGGGTGATGCGCCCCCGATCAGGGCGCGTAGTGGGCACGGACTTGGTCTCTAACCGAGTCACGTGTGAGATCAACCCAACAATGACATGATGGCCCTCGTCGAAGGTGAGTTGGGCCGTCACAACATACCATAGCCCCAAGCTCATTGGGCCACGGCATGGCCCAACTCCCACCTCTACTCCAGAGTATTTAGGTAGTTTTATATGCATTTGCTTAAAGATAGAGCTATTTTACGGTATAATAAATTCAATATGCACCGTTCATTCTTTTTGAGCCAACAGATCAGATTAGTTATTATTTATTTATACTTACTCATTTATTTATACTTACTCTTATAGTAGAGTAGTAAGAACAATTTCAACAAATTAATAGCTAGATATAATTTCTACTACCTATCATATACTATCGATATAATGCACCGTAAAACTTCTCTAAAGATAATGGGATCACCCTAAAAAAGGCTAATTGTCGGCGTATTCCGCCTGACAGGACCCCGTCAATGAACAGAGTTGACTACTCCCAGGATGGAAGGTATGGTTCGGTAGAAGAAGACTTCGTGGCCAGAAACCCTAACGATTCTCTCACGATGAACCCCGGGGATCAACAGATCAATGGACACGGTGATGTACCCAGGTTCAGGCCTCCAGTGCGGGTAATAGCTCTACGTCCTACTAGATCTTTGTTGAGGAAGTGTGGAAGCGATTACAATAGCTCCTCCAGTTTTTTTCTTCTTTCTCCAAGTCTTAGACCTATCGACCAACCCCCTCCTCCATGCACCGAGGCGCCCTTATATAGACGGGCTGGCCCGGGCAGATGAGAAGGTGACGCTATGCTGATCTACGACTCATTAATTACACCCATCATTCGAGCCTTATCTCACTGACCCATGACTCATTTATTACGCCCGTCGATGTAGCCTTGTCCTTCAAGCTCCATTTAATGCCGTTGTGAGGCTTCGCTCGGTCCGCCCGGGATATGACACTCCTGTGACGGGTTTGGTGAGAGGCGTCAGAGAGATGGGCCATCGTCGTGTCGATAGCAGCATTCTCCGCAATTAATGGCCCTGACACAGCATGTCAGGGGAAGGAGACTTCGAGGCGAAGTCTTCTCCTCATTCCTTTGGTTGCCTCCGTGGCCTGACAAGCGGGGCCTGATCGCCCACCCACTCGCCAGGCCACCACGTGGGCTTACCGCCTGGTGAGCAGGATATGATCGTCCACCTGCTTGCCAGGGCGCCAAGCGGGCTCCTCGTCCGGCGGGCAGGGCGTGATCGCCCATCTGCCCGCCAGGGCGTCACGTGGGCTTACCGTCCGGCGCCCGACGAGTAGGGCATGATCGCTCACCTGCTCGCCAAGGCGCCACGCGGGCTCCTCGCCCAGCGGGCAGGGCGTAATCGTCCACCTGCCCGCTAGGGCACCACGTGGGCTTACCGCCCGGCGAGCAGGGCATGATCGCCCACCTTCTCGCTAGGGGGCCACGCGGGTTCCTCGCCCGGCGGGTAGGGCATGATCGCCCACCTACCCGCCAGGGCACCACGTGGACCACTTGCTCGCGTCGGCGTATGCGTGTCGCCCACCGCCGTCAGGCGCCACGGCTTACCGCCCGGCTAGCAGGTCATGATCGCTCACCCGCTCGCTAGGGGGCCACGTGGGCCACTCACCCGGCGGGCAGGGCGTAATCACCCACCTGCCCGTCAGGGGGTCATGCTGGACCAGACCGCTTTTTGGGCCTACAACTTCAGCGGTGGAGAGGGTATCTCGGTGCAAAGTACACCAACACTAATGGTATGGAGGTAGATCAGTTAAACGTGAACGTTTGATCTGAATTAAAAGTAACTTATAGGTCTCCGTTGCCAGCCGGTGGATCGAACCACACGAGTTTTACTGTACACGCGAAGCTATAAATTAAATACAGTCAAAATCAAGTATGTAGTTACTCTCTTGATAGATATTATTTTAGGTTTTTACAATCCCACCAAGATACATCTAAAAAAATGTATTCCACCGCTTCCTCATATCTTTGGATAGTATGTTTTACTCTAATTTAGATAGTAAATGATATTAAAAATAACTAAAAGGGAGGAGTAGAAGAGAAGAAAAGGTAAAACGTTACATCGAAATCGTAGAATAGTATATTTTTAGAAATAAAATTTAAGAGCTAGAATGTTATGTATTTGAAAATGGTGGAGTTTTTTAAGGAATAAAATTGTATAATAACATGTATTTTGAACAAAACGTCAGCTCGAAACTTTTTTTACACCAGTTGGTTGCACGAGTTCGATTGTACGTGATGTGGTTAAGCCAGCTTATCATCATTTCTCCGTCCTGCCTTTTTCGCTTTAGGTTGCCTACTATTAAAGGTTAGTGACCTTCTCACGAGAAAAAACAATTAAAGCAATCGTAGTACTGATGTAAGTGGTCGGTGAAATTAGACACATGGCACGAGATTTAGGGCTGGTGTGGATTAGTACGTGCTAGGCTAGCTTTCAGCTCTGCTTTCTGCGTCGTCGTCTGACTCATTTGCATGCTGTGATTGTGCCGGCTAATCTCATGCTCCTGTATTCTAAAATATTAACATTGGGGAAGTACTTTGTCAAAAAAATCTAATAATGATAAGTTTTTACAAGCGCAAACCAAATTATTAGAATAATTATGCATGGTTTATGTTTACAAAGCTTGGTCCCAGAATTATTACGTGCTAGGCTGCTAGCCTTATATATCCTGGAATCGATAAGGTAGTTTGTTTGTAACATTATAGGGCGACGAGTGGATCTTGATGTATATTTCCACTCAATATTAGTTTACCTTGAACACCTGGCATCCATCGATACGTCTTGTAAACAGAAACTTGAGTGCAAAACAATCTCCATTGGGCGCAGATGCATCATGCATGATTTCAAATTTCACCATCTTCCCTCAACTTGAACTTCATATTGTCTCACCCTACATTCTTAAGTGCAAAGTATTGTCTTGCTATTTTTACCATAGAACATTCCACCCTTTACTAGAATATTGCAACTACATATGGCAAATTATATGTCGATGTGTTGCAACAAAACCTTTTCTTTATTTCTCTTTTAAGAAAAGGTTGCAACAGAACCTTTTAAGTTCATGCCCCAGTGGCAGCTTGTTCGAAGGTGCACTCTAAGAATAGACAATTTTCCTACTATTACCTCCTGATTGTTTCAACTTTAAAGTCACAATGAGAACCCTTTGGTCATCATCTCAAAAAGAAAAAAAGATGAATATCAAAGCTTTTATTGTTGAAACTTTGATTTGTAACCCCTCAAGTTCAAAATCATGAAATAAAAAAATTTAAAGAAAATTTAATTAAACCCTAATCCACCTCCATAATGTCCCAAAAAGTCTCAGGGAAATTTGAAAGCATTTAATACATTTAGAAAATAAAAAACTGTAGCAATTTAAAAACAACAATAACACTGTCATATTTTTATAAAACTATACAAGTTTGATAATCATCTAAAAATTTTATAGTGCCATTTTTAAACCCCTAGGGTCTCACATAAAAATTCACCAATGAATTGAACATAATTTGGTATCTCATAAAAATCAAAATCCAGAAACCCTTAATTGAGACAGTGACCTTGTCAGAATTTTATAAAATTGTACAAGTGTGATCATGGTCTAAAATTTTTATGGGATTATAAATATTGCCTTAGGATCATACAAAAAAGTTTCAAAAATTCTAAATTACTTTTTGCCTTAATTATATACAAGAGATACATAACAGCCAAGAAAAATTGCCCTAGGGTGTGATTTAATTTGGTATTGATAGTTGAGGGTGTTAAATAACTGGTTTTATAGTTTAGGGGGTTATTTGGACTTTTTTTATTGTTCATAAGTGTAAAATGGACTTATTCCAATTTTGGATGAGGGTGTGTACATAAATTTTGGAGGAGGTAGTCCTAGCTCCATGAGCATAATAGTGCTCTCATCAAAAGCACCTCCACTAGAAAGATCATGAGGAGGATCGGCTGGAAGTCGAGGAGGTCAAGATTCATCCACGGTTGTGTATCCATCCTCATCTTCCTTAGCAAAATTAGTATCCTTCAAGCATGTTTGTAGTGGATCCCTAAAAGTGTTGGTGGAACAAGCAAATTCTATATGCACAGGGTCCCCTTGTAGTCTCACTGGGGTTGAAGGATGGTCAACAAAGTTAAATTCAAATTCAATCTTTTCATTCTCGAGTTTCATAATGGATTTCCCTTCTCCTATATCAATATTTGCCTTTGTTTTCACTAAAAAAAAGTCTTCCTAGAATTATTCGATCATTGGCACAATTCAACATATCTAGGATAAAGAAATCATCATGCATAATATGTCTCCCAATTGTTATAGGTATATTATTAGAAGGACCAAGAGGTTTTCTAGTTGATCTATCTGCCATAGTGAAAAGCCTAGAACTAGGAACTAAATCATGCTTTGAAAATATGTTCTCAAAAGTATGTTGGGGGAGAATACTTACATCGGATCCCAAATCACAAAGAGATTTTTCAAAAAGCATACCTTGTATAGTGTATGGAATGTGTGGGTATCCAATTGATTGCTCCGCGACGAGGGGACTCGTCACTTTGCACACTTTTTGTAGTTGAAGAATTCATCAAGTGTCACCTTTGTCACAAGATGGTCTATCTGGTCACTAACTCGACTAGACTTTCTTTTGGAGCTTCTATCTTTCAACATATATGGTTCATCATACGGCCATCCTTCATCAAACGGTCCAAATTCCAACAAAGGAATTATCCCAACCTCAGGTTCAAGCAAAGAAGGCTTTCTTTTGGTCAAGCTAAGAGGAAGGATGATAAGGCTAAGTCTCCCAAGACGAAGCCATTCCATGTTAAGAAGAAACTCTTCAAGAAGCTTCATAAGGATGGTAAAGATGAGGCTCATATTAGAGAGTAGGGATTTCGAAGAGGGGTATTTGGGTTCTGACTCATCCGATGATGAAACCCCTTCCAAGAAGAAGGACTCACCGGAGTCACTATAAAGGAAGCTATATCACCATTCATCACTCCTTTTTGTCTTATGGCAAGAGGAGATACGGTAAAATCCAATGATGATGATGAGCTTATGGACATGTTTAAGGACTTAAATGAGTAACTTGGTAAGGAGAAATCCAAGCATAAGGTCATGAGGAAGGAATACCTCTCACTCAAGAACTCTTATGATGAGCTAAAAGGTGCTCAAGAGACTCTCATTCTCAAGGATTATTCAAAGTCCTTGGTAGATGTAGGAGTTTCTTGTGATCTTATTGATTCTATACCTAGAGTAAATGAGTCTTCTTGCAATATATCAAAAACTAGCATAGTAACTTCATGTCATGACTTGCTTACCATGCCTTCTAGCTCAAGTTGCATTCTTATCCATGATAGTAATTGTTTACTTGTTGAGAATGTTGAGCTTAAGGAGCAAGTAATCAAACTAAGTAAGAGCTTAGATCAATGCTTCAAGGGTAAATAACCCTTAACAAAATTCTAAGTGATCAACGATGCTCCTACAACAAGGAAGCCCTTGAGTCCATTCACAAGAAGGGTAAGAAAGTGAGCCATAAGGCTCCAAGGTTTGGGAGGCCTAATAGGAAGCTTTGCTATAAGTTTCATGATGTGGGACATATAGCAAATGATTGTCTATTAGGCAAAGCTCCTAAGAATAATATTTATGATTCATGCAATGTTCTTAGAAAAACTAGTAATGGTAGAGTAATTGCTAAATTTGTTGGCACTCCTATACTTGATGTCAAAAATAATAACATTTGGGTGTCCAAAACCTTAGTTACTAACCTCCAAGGATCCAAACAAATTTGGGTACCTAAAAGGGTTTGATTTTTCTTTTGTAAGTGAACTACAAAACCAGTGGACAATATTGAGTGTTAGATAGTGGTTGCACTCAACATATGATTGGAGACCAGAAGATGTTTACCACGTTTGAAGTTGAGAGTGGTCAACATGACAAGATCACATTTGGTGACAATAGCAAGGGAAAGGTAATAGGGTTGCGTAAAATTGCTATCTCTAACGACCTTTCCATTTCAAATATTTCATTAGTTGAAACTATAAATTTTAACTTGCTATCTATTGCTCAAATATGTGATCTTGGTCTTAATTACACATTTTCTAAAGATGGTGTTGTAATCTCAAAAGAAAATGATAACTCTTTAGTGTTCAAAGGCTTTAGATTTAAAAATCTTTATTTAGTTGATTTCACCTCAGATGAGCCATGCCTTTATACTTGTTTAATTGTGAAAACCTCATTGGATTGGTTATGGCATAGAAGGCTAGCGCATGTTGGGATGATTCAACTCAAAAAGCTTTTTAAGTATAATCTAGTTGTGGAAATGAAAGATGTGAAGTTTGAGAAAAATAAATCATGTAGTGCATGCTAAGCCATTAAGTAAATTGCTAGTTCTCACCCTTTCAAGAGTATCATGTTCATATCTAGGCCACTAAAGCTTTTATATATGGATTTGTTTGGTCCAACAACCTATAAGAGTATCGGAGTAATTCTTATTATTTAGTCATTATAGACGATTACTTGAGATATACTTGGGTTTTCTTCTTATATGACAAATCCGAAGCCTCTGGTATTTTCAAAAATTTTGCAAAAAGTGCTCAAAATGAGTTTGATTTTAAAATAAAGAAAATCCACAGTGATAAGGGTTCTGAGTTCAAAAATATAAGAATCAAAGATTATTTTGATGAACTTGGAATAAAGTATAAGCTTTCTTCTACCTACACCTTGGAACAAAATAGAATTGTAGAAAGGAAAAATTGGACATTAATTGAAATGGCAAGAACAATGCTTGATAATATAGTACTTTTGATAATTTTTAGGCGGAAGCTATAAATACCATTTGCCATGCCACAAACCATCTTTATTTGTATTGTCTTTTGAAAAGGGCTTCCTATGAGCTTCTTATTGGAAGAAAACTGAACATCTCTTATTTTCATGCCTTCGGTTGCAAGTGTTATATTTTGAAAAAGGGTGTTATCTTTTAAATTTTTAAAGCCTGTGTGATGTTGGATATTTACTTGGTTACACTTCGAATAGCAAAGCATATCGTGTCTTCAACCAAACCAAAGGTTTAGTTAAAGAAACGTGTGATGTTAAATTTGATGAAACTAATGGCTCTCAAGAAGAGCAAGAAAATTTGGATGATGTATGTGATAAAGGATTGAGACAAGCAATGAAGAATATGATTCTTATAGACATTAAACTAAAGGAGGACCAAGACGATCAACCTTCATCCACTCAAGTTGAGTCTTCTACTTCGCTACACCAAGTCAAGCTCAACCAATAGAAGTGAAAGAAAAAGAGGGTGATCAACAACTCCAAGCCTTACCTCTAAGAATTCACCATGCAATCTCAAAGGATCACCTAATGGATCAAATATTGGGTGATGTTAGTAAGAGAGTTTAAACTAGATCTCGTGTTACTTCATTTCATGAATATTACTCTTTTGTGTCTTCTTTTGAACTCTCTCATGTAGATAAAACTTTAAATGATCCAGATTGGGTGAACTCTATGCATGAAGAACTCAATAACTTTACTCAAAATGATATTTGGACTCTAGTTGAAAGACTTAAGGATCACAATAGCATTGGCACAAAATGGGTTTTTTTGGAACAAACAATATGAAAACAGTATAGTGGTAAGAAAGAAAGCAAGATTGGTGGCACAAGGTTTTACCCAAATTGAAGGTTTAGATTTTGGTGAAACATTTGCACCCGTGGCTAGATTAGAAGTTATTTGCATCTTGCTAGCTTTTGCATCTTGCTTTGATATTAAATTATTTTAAATAGATATGAAGAGTGCTTTCTTAAATGGATAAATATTTGAATTGGTATTTGTAGAACAACTTCCCGGTTTTGAAAATCCTAAAAATCCTAACCATGTGTATAAGCTCTCTAAGGCGCTATATAGACTCAAACAAGCTCCTAGAGCATGGTATGAGCATTTTAGAGACTTTCTACTCTCAAAAGAATTTAAAATTGGGAAGGTTGATACAACACTTTTCACTAAAATAATTGATGGAGAATTCTTTGTATGTCAAATTTATGTTGATGATATTATATTTGGTTCTACTAACCAAAATTTTTGCAAAGAATTCGGTAATATGATGTCTAGGGAATTTGAAATGTTCATGATAGGTGAATTGAGCTATTTCCTTGGACTCCATATCAATGATCAACTCAAGGATGGGATCTTCATGAGACAAATCAAATACATGAATGATTTACTCAAGGATGGGACCTTCGTGAGACAAACCAAAAACTTTATCGTTCTAGGATAGGTAGTTTAGCATCTAAGCTCGATATCATATTTAGCATTTGCATGTGTTCACATTTTCAAGCTTATAAAGAGTGCCATTTAGTAGCCGTTAAAAGAATTCTAATATATTTAAAGCATTCCTCGAATATTGGCTTATGGTATCATAAAGGTGCTATGTTTGATTTAATTATATACTTGGATTTGGATTACATGGGTTGCAAAGTGGATAGAAAGAGCACCTCCGAAAGTTGTCAATTCCTAGGTAGATCTCTTGTCTCTTGGTTCTTTGAGAAACAAAATTTCATTGCCCTATCCATTGCCAAAGTCTAATATATATCCATATGTAGTTGTTGCACTCAATTGTTATAGATGAGGCAACCTTGATGGATTATAGAATAAATTTTAAAAGTGTACCTCTTTCATGTGATAATAAAAACACGGTTAAAATAGTCAACAACGCAGTCCAACACTCAAGAACTAAGAACATAGATATCCGCCATCATTTCTTAAGAGATCATGTGAGCAAAAGTGATATTGTAATTAGCCACATTAGAACCGATGATCAATTAGTAGATATCCTTACCAAACCTCTAGATAAAGTCCACTTTTGCAAATTGAGGAATGAATTAAATGTTGTAGATATCTCTAATATTGCTTGAACAATTTGCACCATAGTTGAATCTTCATTTGATTTTATTCACTTTCTTTTGATTCTTTGATCCTATGAGTTGGCAACATATTTAGGGGAGTATTATAACTTGTTCATGTATACTACATCCGTAAAATGTAAAAATATCAAATAAGAGCAAATAAATATTTAAAAGAAAACCAAGATCTTACTGGATCAAAGTTATTTGATCATATTTAGAAGTGTTTGCAAAATCTTTATTACAAAATTCTCATTTCCAACATATAAATATATAAATCTCATCTCTTATATATACTTGTCTAAATAAATACCCTTTAATTAATAATAAAAGCAAAATGCATTTGGACAACATTTTATCCTTTAACATCCTCAAAATCCAAAAATTTGGTCTATATCAACCTAATTAATTCACTTAGTGAGTTATAGCTTTTGGAACAAGAATCTTGACATCTCTAGATTCCTAAAAGTACTTTGGACTCAAATAATTCAATTGAAATTGATTCTCTTGTTATTTGGGATCTTTTACATCAAAATGATATTTTAAAGCTCCCAAAATATATTTTGATTAAAAACTACTTTAGATTTGTGTTCTTGAAAGTTTAACTAGTTGGAAATGCTAATATATGTCTATCTCTGAGAAATGATTGCATTTGAGCTATTTCCCAACTCTTTATCCTAAGTTTCTGGTCAGACTGGTCAGGGCCGGCACTACTGGTGCTTGCACTCGGTAGTACCGCTTGAACAACACTACCACTCCTTAAGAGCGGTAGTACCAGATCTGTCGGGTGGGACCAAATAGGGTAGTTTCCTTGAGAGGCCGATGGTTTCCTTGTTTTCTCCTATTCCCAACCGGCTCTACGCCTCTCTCACCCCATTCTTTCTCTAAGTCTCAATCCTCCTTTTATTTTCCTTCTCTCTCCCTCTCAAAACTCTAATCTCCACAGTTCATCAATCTTCACATAAACTTTTGGTTCCATCTTCAATTCTTGTGCTGAGGTGATTCTCTCCTCAAGGTGACCTCTCCCCTCTCTTTTCTTTTCTCTTCTTTTGCCCTAGGTCTTTTGCTCATCTAGGTTTTGATTGAGAATGTGGGAATTTTTAGCAACTTAAAGGTTCAAATTTCTTGTCAATAATATGGATCATGATACTAGAAATCAGAGTACGCAATTCAAATTGCTTGATCCATAGATTAATGAGAAATTAGAAACTAAAATTTTGGGGGATTCACTAGTCAGCAGCACCGCCTGTGCGCTGGCTGCACTACGTTGGCACTACCAAGTTCCCAGAGTAGTAGTGCTGCCCCAGCATAGTTAGCACACTGAATGGGTTTTCCCGGCTACCATTTTGGTTAATTTCCCAAAACCTCATTGTGATACCTCATTCAAGATCAAAACTTAACCATCTCCTTGTTTAAACCTCATTCAATCTCTATCCTTGTGATCTAAAAATCATGCTAAGATTGAATAATCCATCCAAGATCAAGGCACCTCGTGGTGGGGGCACTGTCAGGAAGTCTACTCGAAGTGCTGGGGTTCCTACTCCTCGGCCTGACAGTGGCAGCGATAGTGAAGATTCATACTCACTTGCTGCCATGGATGAGCAGATAAGGAAAATGGTGTAGCAAGAGCTAGGAGGTGGTAGCTCTTAGGCCAACAAAGGCAAGGAAAAGCAGTTGCATTTGACTCGAGTCTGAGGAAGAGGAAATGGAGAGAAGTGAAGAAGAAGAGGAGGAAGTAGAAGAGGAAAGTGAGGATGAGAAGATGTCTAATGTTGGTTCTCACATGGATGGTCTCTAGAGAGATAAAGGGGATAAGTACTTTGCTCTTAGAGGTGAGAATCAATAACTCTTGCCGTGAGACACCATCGAGTCCAGATTTCTCGCCTTGTTTCAACAAAAAATATTCTATTAAATTTACAAGGACAAGGAATTTGTGAATCTGAGGTGGGTCGGCTAGGAACATGTTAGGGAACAGCCCATGTTTGTGGGTGTTCCTGAACTCTTGGAGGAGCTGGTATCTATCACATGCTTGGAACAAGATGTCACTATGTTGAGGATCTGATCAAGAAATTCTATGCCACTTTGTACATTCCAGATTCCTCTAACACAATCACTTGGATGATGGGCTCTACCATCCACTACCTCTAAGGAGGAGTTTGAGTATGCATTGGGTGTTTTTCACAATGGCTTCCCAAGAAGTCATGATGATCCAGTTTTGAGGCTAAGTCAGATTGTAGAATTTTATAATCCCACTAGAAGGGCAAGCAAGGAAGCTAGCAGGGCTTCTACCTTAACCCGGTCTCATCAAAAAGATCATCAGAGTCTCCATCCATCCCAAGAGTGGGAATTTTGATGAGATTTGGAGCTACACTTGGAACTTAATTGCAAAGATCATGCATCATCAGAAGTTCAATGTTGTGAATTTCATTATGAGGGAAATGGCTTAGTTTGCTTGGGAACATGGTAAGACCATTTATTGTGCCCCTTATATCATGCTTTTGAATAGAAGGAAGACATGATACAATTATCCAATGCCTACTCCTCACAAGCCTTGCAAGCCTAGAGAGGCCCCACCTCAAGTACACTATCACTTTGCCTAGCAGTAGCTCTAGGCCGAGTTAGAGTGAGAGCATGCTCAAGCTCAAGCACAGGCTCAAGATCAACTACTAGCACCAAATGCTATACTAGCCAGTCTTTGTAGCTTGCGCACAGACATGATTGGTCAGTTCGCTCAAGTTTATGATTATCAAGCTCAGACTCGTCGGATGGTTAAGGAGATCAGGCAACACATGGATGGCATTGAAGCGAACGTGGATCTTCTTTGTGATGAGCTTATCCCTGTCTCCTTTCTTCATTTTGGCCATGGTCGTGGATGCAGTCGTGGTACTCCTCCACCCTCCTAGACGTCTCATGAAGAACCCTCTATTGGTACTTGATGCCAAAGGGGGAGAAGTGCTATGTGGGTAGTAGTACTAAGTAGAGGTGCTAAGTGGGGAGTTTGGTAGTTTATTCTGAGCATTAGCTTATTATCTTATTTGCATTATCTCTATGTAAGCTAATAACCTCGTTCGTTTATGTGCTTTTGGCTAATATTTGTGTTTGCTATGTAATGGATGTTTAATGATGGTTGTTTAATGTTTTCACTTCATTTTAGTTGCTTATTTGGTGTTTGGATCCTAATTGAGCTTAAATGCATTCACATATTGTATCTTGTTCCTTAGATCCAAGAATATAGTTGAAACTTTGCAAAAATTTCACATATGTGCATCAATTAAACTCATTATCTTCATGCACATATTTAGGAGGAGCTTCAATTATATCTTGTTCTTAAAATGGCATTTTACTCAAAACCACTTTCTTTCCTCTCAATGAAGTAAAGTGCCATTTAAAGCAAAAACACTTGAGTATACAACATGTATGAACTTGTAGTGTACTCAAGAAAAATCCCAATCCATTATTTATGTGAAGGTTGTCATCAATTACCAAAAAGGGGGAGATTGAAACATCTAGGCCCTTAATTTCATTTGGTTTTAGTAATTAATGACAATCAATGTTAAAGACCAATAATTTGCTTTGAGTGTGCAAAAGTAGATTGGTCCTTGTCAATGAAAATGGAAAAGTGAAATTCGTTAGGATAAAATGAAGACAAGATCAAGGTCAAGGTATAAAAGGGTTAAGGACATTTTCCGTAGCATTTTGCCGATCTTGGTGTTTGGAAAAGATCAAGTTGCTAGATTAAGTACCATACTATTAAAAGAGACTCTTGATTAGTAGCTTGGAAATAAGTTAAAATAATGGCTCAAATTAATGTTTTAATTTATAATCATGCATTGCTCAAGATTGCACTAAAATTGCCTCCTATCTTGTTGAGTGTAGCACTACCGGCCAGAGGAGTGGTACAACTAGAAGTGCGACAGTACCGCCCCTTAGATGGTGGTAGTTATCTAACAGAAGGCCTATTTTTGTGCAATTTGTGAGGCCGACACTATGGGCCAGAGAAGCGGTACTACCAAATGTGCGATAGTAACGCCCCTAATATGGCGGTAGTTATTTATCAGAGGGCATGTTTCTTGTACCGCCCCTAATATGCCGAAGGTGCAGCAGTATTGCCCCTTTAGATGCGGTAGCTCTTTTCCAATAAGGCACTCATGCTCCTCTCTCGAGTCTGGTACTATCAGAGTCCAGGAGCGGTGCTACCAATGGTTTGTGAAGGCTAGAGCATGCCTACTCGAAACTGAGAAGAGCTACCGATAGTGATTGAGGGAGGCTCATTTGCGCAAGGAGTCAGGGAAGTCTCTCACCCCGAGTGGCTTGCCAACCCTGTACTTGTCAAGAAATCCAACGGGAAGTGACGGATGTGCGTCGACTTCACCGACCTTAATAAGGCCTACCCAAAGGATCCTTACTCCTTGCCGAGCGTCGATCTCATTATCGACTCGACGGCAGGGTGCAAGCTACTGTGCTTTCTGGACGTGTACTCCGGGTACCACCAGATCAGCATGGCGACAGAGGATGAAGAAAAAACCGCTTTTGTAACCCCGATGGGTGTTTATCGTTATATCAGAATGGCTTTTGGGTTAAAAAATCCTGGTTCTACTTATCAACGTGCCATGCATATTTCTTTTCGTCCACAGATAGGGCGCAATCTTGAGGTGTACGTCGATGACCTGGTTGTGAAAGTTAAGAAGAGTGAAGACCTAATCGAAGACCTGAAGGAAACCTTCGCTAACCTTTGGAAGAATTGCTTAAAGCTCAACCCCGAGAAATGCATGTTCGGCGTGCCCTTTGGGAAGCTGTTAGGATTCCTTATGTCCAGTCGGGGCATTGAAGCCAATCCTGACAAGATAATGGCCATTGAGCACATGAAGCCACCGGTTCGGCTCAAGCAGGTGCAGTGCCTTGCTGATCGCCTGGCATCCCTCGGCGATTTATCGCCCGATTAGGAGAAAGAAGCCTGCCCCTATTCAAGCTACTGAAGAAGACCAACCACTTCAAGTGGACCGAAGAGGCCCAGCGAGCATTTGAAGACTTGAAGCAGTATCTCTCCTCTCTGCCAAGATCTTGGTCGCCCGAACTGGCGAACCATTGCTCAGACATCGCCGCCATTCTCTGCGGTGGTGGCCTTGATCTTGGTGGCGAGAGGAGGGTGTCGTGGCCGGTCTACTACGTCAGCAAGGTGCTACACAAGGCGGAGACCAGGTACCCGCAAGCACAGAAGATGCTGTACGCCATCCTAATGGTCTCCAGGAAGCTGCGACACTACTTCCAAGGGCAAGAGATCATGGTGGTCACTGCCTACCCTCTGCGAGAGATCCTTCACAACCGGGAAGCTAAAGGCCGTGTCGCCAAGTGGTCGGTGGAGCTGGTGGAATTCTGCCTCAAATTTGTACCCCGCATCGCCATCAAGAGCCAGAAGCTGGCGGAGTTCATTGTCAAGTGGAGTGGTCCTGGTCTCCCTCAGGCTCCTTCAGGCTCGAAGGCGCGGGGGCTGGAGTGGTCCTGGTCTCCCTGACCGGCGACATCCTCTAGTACGTGGTCGCCTTGGACTTCAAGGCCACCAACAACATCGCCGAATATGAGGGCCTGCTGGCAGGGCTGCGCGCCGCCTCGGCGTTAGGCGTCCGGCGCCTCCAAGTCAAAGGCGACTCCCTGCTGGTCATCAATCAGGTGAGAAAGGAACTTCAATGTTCTGACCCCACCATGGCCGCGTACTTGGCGGAGGTCAGAAAGATGGAACGCCACTTCAAAGGACTGGGATATATCCATATCCCTCGGCGCGACAACCATATGGCGGACGGGCTTTCACAGCTCGCGTCATCAAGATCTGCTATCCCAGTCGGGGTCTTTGAAGAAAGACTAACGCGACTGTCCGTCGCTACCCCCGTTCAAGGTGGGGACGACGGTGCTGCCGTCATGGCCTCCGACTCAGGTGGGGAGGGCGGTGCAGCTATCGTGGCCTCCAACTCAGGGAGGGAAGGCAGCGCGCCCACCTCAGCCCCTAGGTCTGGGAGGGAAGGCGATAGTGTCACTGATGCGGCACCCGGAGAAAAGCAAGGCCAAGCGGAGTACCCGGGCGATCACCACGTGATCACCACACATGGCCGGGAAAGGCAGTGGATGGATCCTATCCTAGCCTTCTTGTGAGACCAAGTGATCCCCGACGATGATGACTCAGCTGAGAAAATTGCACGCAAGGCTAAGTGCTATACTCTGGTAGGTGGGGACCTATATTGCCGGAGTAGAAACAGAATTCTACTGAAGTGCATCACTCGGGAAGAGGGGAGTAACTTGCTCTCTGACATCCATGGAGGCATGTGCGGGAGCCATATGTCCGTTGACGCCGGTCGTGAGCTGCGTTCGCCAAGATTTTATTGGCCTCTGCGCCTCCAGATCGCTTGAGAGTGGTGAGGAAATGCGGCGTGTCAATTCTTCGCCAGGCAAATCCACCGACCAGCCCAAGCTCTGCAAACCATCCCGCTCTCATGGTCGTTCGCAGTCTGGGGGCTAGATATCCTGAGCCCATTCCCGCGAGTCATAGGGGGCTTCACCCACCTGTTCGTCGCCATCGACAAATTCACCAAGTGGGTCGAAGCCGAAGCAGTACGTGCCATCGCGGCTTCCGCTGCTATCAAGTTCATCCATGGGATCTTCACTCATTTCGGAGTCGCCAATCGCGTCATCACCGACAATGGCACTCAATTCACCAGGACGGCCTTCCTGGAGTTTTGTGATAAGATGGGCACCAAGGTATGCTTTGCTTCGGTGGCCCATCCAAGGAGCAATGGCCAAGCGGAGCGCGCCAACGCGCTGGTGTTGAGGGGCCTTAAAACCAGAGCATTTGATCGGCTCCACAAGCGAGGGGCGCGGTGGATAGAAGAACTCCCGGCTGTGTTGTGGTCACTCCGAACCACACCCAACTGGGTGACTGGAGAAACACCTTTCTTCCTGGTCTATGGAGCTAAAGCTGTCCTTCCATCCGAGCTGTAGCTCGGCTCCCCACGTGTCTCGACGTTCAGCAAGGAAGGCCAAGAAGACCACCGCGCAGAAGAAGTCAACCTTCTGGAGGAGGTGCGCGACCGGGCGGCCTTGCGTGCTGCTCGGTACCAGCAAAGTCTCAGGCGGTACCACGCCACCCGGGTCCAATGAGAGAACACTGGTAGTGGGCGATCTGGTCTTGCGCAGAATTCAAACACATCTCCCCTATGGGAGGACCCCTTTAAGGTGGTCTCAGTCTCTCAGCCCGGGGCGGTCCGGTTGGCCACTGAGGACGGTCAAAAGCTGGCGAACTCCCACAATGTGGAGTTGTTGTGGAAGTTCTACCCATGAGAGGTTGTAAGCGTCAGGCTGCTCGCCTTGGCCAGCTAGGGGAGGAACTCCCCTTCTGAGAGCTAACCAGCGACGGCCTATAATCGAGATAAGTTGTTTGCATTGTGTATTATCAGTCTGTCTGTCGTATATGTGCCTTGTTGGGTCAAATTGTGCATGGTTGTCACGGGCGTCGGTAACCTGACGGCTCCTTGCTGATAAGGGAAACCCCCAGTGTTAGTGTCGTGCAAGGACGGACGACCGGAGCGCGAGTTCGGCATGGTGCCCAAACACGGCTAGCACACCTCGAGTTGTCACCGCGAGCACTGCTAGCCTAAAACCACCCCTGGGGACCTGCTGCCTTACCGCGCTGCGCTGCGGTCCTGTTCCAAGAGATCACTAGGATCTAAGTTCTGAAGGGCCATAGGCCAGTGACAACCCCACGCAAGGACTTAAGACTATATTTGTCTTTTGTACTTGTGCCCCGATGGGTAATAATTGGCTTGGGTGTCATTGGTACCGATAATTTGGTGGCTCCTTGTTGATATGCGGTAACACCTAGCGTTCGCGTCGGGTAGGGACGGGCGACCGAAGCGCGAGTGCGGCACGGTGCTTCAAAGCGGCTTGCACCGCGAACACCGCAAGCCCAAAACCACTCCTGGGAACCCGCTACCTTGACATGCAACGCCGCGGCCTGGTTTCGAGAAAAATAATAAGGGCTTAAGTTCCAAAAAGAAACGGTCCATGACAACCCCGCGCGGGGACTTATATTCTTTTAGCCTATTTCCCGCGTGCCCCGCGTAACATCTACTTGTGTTTGCAGCGGCTGTGTGCAATCACATATAAAGTGCCCAGGCGCTGAACTAATCTAAACGTTTGAGATTGCATCACAACAAGCCTGGGGACTGGTCGCCCGACGATGGGATCAAGCAAACAAAAATGAATACGATCAAACAAACACGCAGGTAAAGCCAAAAGACGCTAAGTTCATTTTGATTACTAAGGAAGTTTTTGCATATAGAAATGCAAAACAAAAAAGAAGAAAAAATGAAGAAAACAAGGGAAGTGGCCCGGGCCATCAGTTGTCATTGGCAACTTGGATGTGCTTGTCGACCTCTTCAGCTTCCTCCTCCGGTAGTGCAGCGTCGGTGCCCGGGTCTTCCACCTCCATCAACCCGGCCACGTGCTCCGCTACCTTGCGCACACGCGCCTACGCCTGAGCCTCGTCCCCCTCGATGTCGGCCACAACGACCATCAGGTCAAAGGAGGCATCGCGGCTGGCGCAGCATGTCAGCATGAACACCGCGGTGGGAACCGCGACCTCCCGCCCTTCTCGGGCGGAGCGAGCGGCTAGGGTGACGGGCAAGCCGCTGAGGGCTTCGGCAACCCGAGTGGTGCCCTGGGCGTACTGCAGGGCCGAAGGCTCCAGCGGCTCGCGGAGGTCCACCGCCAGCGGCTCTAGGGACTTCGCCATGCGCCGGTAAGTTGACCGGAGCATGATGGCGAGGTTGCGCAGCGTGCGACGCTGCTCCTCCACCGCTTGCCTCTGCGCGCCGCCGGCCTCCGTGCCCAGCGGCGGGGCGCTCGATCGCCCTCTCTCTGGGCGATGGTGCCTCCCCTTCTCTCACTCCTGCGTCAGCTCCTCGTGCAGCGCCGCCATCTGCTGCGTCATCTGCGCTTCGCGCTAGATGGCGGCCGTGAGGAGAGCGCCCGAGGATGCCGCACCTCGCCAAGTTCGGTGAGCAGCGCACCCAAGCCGGAGGCGCGGGCGGTGGCGACGATCGAAGCAGAGTGGGCTTGAGTGCTGGCGCCGGCGACGTCCACTTGGGCTGCTTCGGAGGCATCGGGTGGCCCTTGGGCAGAAGTCCCCGTTGCACCTGTTGGCGCAGCATCTGTTGGCGCTGTGGACGTCTGCTTGGCCGGAGCACCTTGGGCGGCTGCCCTTGGAGGTGACTGGAAATGGAAGGAGGCCACCGGAAGCGTGAGCCCGCCTTGGCGGGCGGTGGCAAAGAATCGAGTCGGCCACGACGCGAGGTGGCGCGTGGAGGTTTGCGGTGGAGCGGTGCACAGAGCCGTATGGAGCAGGGCGGCGACGCTGTCGCCGGAAGAAAATGCCACCACTCCGGGCGCACTTTGAGAAGCGGCGGAGTCGGTGGCGGCAGCAATCTGGGCGGTGTGCAGGCCGCTGGGGTCCGCACCCGAGGCGTCCAGAGCGCAGAGCCGCTTGCCTACGCTCCGATCATTGGCTGGGGCAGGGTCCTTGATCACCAAGGGACCACGGGCCGGCAGCGTCGCGGGGCCGGTGGAGTCCATCGCTGGAAACATCTTGATGATCCGGAGGCGCTCCGCGGACTCCAGATCGCAGAGCGGCCGAGCCGCAGCGGGGAAATCTAGCACGCTCAGCATTGGTGGGAGTAGTCCGGACAACCATTTGAAGACGGCGAGGCCATCCAAGTTCCCTGCGCCTGGTGGAAAAAGAAGACACAATTGTCAGTTGATGGCAACCACAAAAGGAGATATATATTCATGAGAAGAGTAAAGAACTTACGGCCCGGATGCGTGCGGGTCATGTCGTCATCGCCCGTGTACTGCCATGCAGGGTTGGCGCGTCGATGAAGGGGGTTGATCCTCTGGGCTACGAAGTCCCGGACTACCAACGCCCCGATCAGGCCGGCATCCCGCAGTCGGTTGATGTGGGCCGCCATCGCCAGGAGCTCTGCTGTCTCCTCGACGGCGAAGTTCCAATGTCATAAACTTCCGCCTGCATGCAGGGCATCCCGAGGAGGTCGACCCATTGCCATCGCCGACGAGAGCGATCGCTCGCCATGCCTTCCAGTTGGACCTCGGTGGAGGAATGTAAGGGAGCCAACCTGTCATGAGCGAAATGGTAGCTCCCGCAATCCGCCGTCATGAGCTACGGAGGATGTAGAAGTAGCAGAAGAGTGGGAGATTGGGCATTACCCCTACGAACATCTCGCAGAGGTATGCGAAGGTGGAAAGAATTAGAATGGAATTGGGAGTAAGATGAAGATGGTGGATTTCGTAGAAATGGAGGACTGTGAGGAAGAATTCAGAGAATGGCGGCACCAGGCCCGCCAGGAGTCCCCAAGCGAAGATGACGATCTCCCCCGGTTCGCACCGTGGTGCGAGGGTTCAGCGGCGAAGATGGAGGGAACCCTCGGGCGCCATCTTGGAGAGCAACACCACCCTCTCCTTGTCAACAGTAGAAGACGGAAAGGGTTACGCCATGGGAGCAGGAGCAAGGCCTTTAGACAAGGAAGATGAAAGGGCAAAGAGCAAAGTGTATAGGAATCAGAAAGGAGCATGAACCGATGGACGTGGGTGCGCGTATATATAGGCCCCTCGCACAGGTGGTTCGCGAAAGGGCACGACGTTTCGGGTCTGGGAAAATCGGCAGAAGTGGGAGGACCGAGGCGGTTACGTGCTCAGAAGTGGTGGGTCCATCTAGGAACGCACCGACATTAAATGAGGCCGAAAAGAAACTGGCGCGCGTTCTAGGACGAACCCGGAGGCTACTGTTGGCGTACTTTACGCTAGGGTACCCTCTCCGCCGCAGATAACTAAGACCACGTGGCAGCCTGGCGAGCAGGCGGGTGAACCAGGCCCCTCTCGTCGGGCACCATTACGTGGTAGCTGGCGGCGAAAGGGCGAATCGAGCCCTCTCGTCGGGTGAGCGGCCCACGTGGCGGCCTGGCGAGCAAGCGGGCGAACCAGCCCTCTCACGAAGGCCACGTACGTGGCGGCCGACGAGCGAGTAAGCAATCAGCCCTCTCGCCGGGCGAAGCGCTCCACGTGGCGCCATGGCGAAAGCGGCAGCGATCAGCCTCTTCGCGGGCATCGGCCTACGTGGTGGCCTGGTGAGCAGACGGGCGAACCAGGCCCCTCTCACCGGGCGCCGATCCACGTGGCGGCCTAGTGAGCAAGCTGGCGATCAGGCTCCTCTCGTCGGGCGTCGGTCCACGTGGCGGCCTAGCGAGCAGGCGGGCGAATCAGGCCCCTCTCATCGGGAGCGGCCCACATGGCGGCCTGGCGAGTAGGCGGGCAATCAGGCCACTCTTGCCGGGCGCCGGCCCACATGGCGCCCTAGCGGGCAGGCTGGCGATTAGGCCCCTCTCGTCGGGAGACCAGCCGCGTGGCGGCCTAGCGTGCAGGCGGGCGATCAGACCCCACTAGCCAGGCCACGCGGGCGACTAAAGGGATGAAAAGGTGGCTTGGCCTCGAAGTCTCCTTCCCCTGACACGCCGTATCAGGGCCATTGATTGTGAAGAGATATGCTGTCGACACGACAACAGCCCATCCCTCTAACACCTCACACCTAACCTGTCGCAGGAAGGTCATGTCCCGGGCGGACCGGGCGAAGCCATACAACGACATTAAATGAGGCTTAAGGAATAGGATGACATTAATGAGTGTAAAAAATGAGTCATAGATCAGTATGATGTCACCTTCTCACCTGCCCGAGTCAGCCCAGTCTATATAACGAAGCTCTGGTGCATGGGAGAGGGGGATCCGATCCGAGCCCAGAACAAAAAAAGAGAACGAACTAAGAAGAGCTTTGTAACCAGCTCAATACATATCAACAAAGATCTAGCAGGAAGTAGGGCTGTTACCCACACCGGGGGGCCCGAACTTAGGTACATCGCTGTGTTCTTTGATCTATTGATCCCCGGGATCCCTCACGCGAGAGCCATTAGAGTTTTCGACCGTGAAGACGTCCTCTACCGAACCATATTCTCCGTCCTAGGAGACACCTGTCTGCTGATTAGTGGTCTGGCAACAAAATCGCCGAGCAGTGCAAAGGTATTGAAGTGGTTGGCGTCATCCGTATGTGACAGGCACCATCAGTGACGTGCATGGCTCGTATGTCTTGCTCCTGCCATACCATAGCCCCGCCCCATCAACCAGCTCCATCGCTTCCTCGCCTCCTTGCCTCCCCCCATAAGCGCTTCCCTCAACCTATTGACATCATACATCCGAAGCGCTCAAAGAACACCACCACCTATCTAAATGCGCTTCGCCATCGGAGATCGCCTGCGTCGCATCGACGAGATCAGGAAGGTCGTCAATTACCTCCGCTCAACGGATAAGCTCAAAACATCTTCAGGAGAGGCAAAAAGCGGTGGGGTTATATAGATTCAACAACCGAAGATATATCTATGGAATCCAGATTAAGAAATCGATGAATAAGCAAGGCAACAAAAGGGAAAGAGGTGAGAAGAGACCCAACTCCGTGAATCGGAGCTCTGCTTCCTTCGGAAAGGAATCAATCAATCCAATCCAAAAAGCACTGGGAGCAATCACCGCCAATTCGAATGCCAAATCAATAGGAGAAAGGAAAGTAAGAAATGAGTCATGCATATTCATTTACCTTCCGCGACGGGATGATCCAACCCAATCTACTGGGGTGGCCACTGTCCGCTTCCCACTTAGCCACACGGATGTGCACACGTGTCGGGGTGAGGGTAGAGAACGGACGTACCACCACCAACTCCTAATTAGAATTAGTAGAGATAGAGATAACAAACTTATCTAGTAGCGTCAAGCATAGCCGTGCGTATGCTGCTGGCCGGCCGGAATACGTGATTAGATAAAAAGAAAAGATGATCTTATCTACACATGCAAGTAAATATTTAATAGGAAGGATGCATATGGCAACTCAAAGGCACATGGTAACTCGAAGTCAGTATCGGCAAGATATGGAAAAAGAATCGGTCGTGCAGTATTTGGAAATAAAATTGGCTGATTGAGATAAGAGTCTAATGCACCGCAGATCACGCACGCATGCATATCCAACCGAATTAAAACTTTCTTCGTTCGCCAATGTATTGAAGATCGGGACAATGACGGTTTTGTGGGTATGCTAGGGGAAGAACGGACCACCGCCACCAACTCGTAATTAGAAGTAGTAGAGATAAGAGATACATTTGGGTCCTTTAGTAATGTTGAATTTTAAATAAAGTCCAATATTTTGTCCCATGGACTAACTACAAGCACATTTAGCTAATATAGTGAAACATTGGCTATAACGTTTATAGCTAATATAGTGGAACATTGACCTATAGTTTCATGTTTGGGATCCCAAAAAAAGCTATATCACAACTATAGTGTAGATATAGCTAACTATTTAGAACATTACAACTAATCATTTTGAGATAATTGCACTATATAAGACAACTCGTGAGTGCATTTTGCATAGAAAGATTGATTAATCATACCCAAGGGCTATATGGTGTAGAGGCGGTTAAAATCCACACGATTATCTATGAGAATAATGCAGCTTGCATTGCATAAATAAAGAGTAGCTATGTTAAGATAAACATGATAATACATATTTCTTTTAAGTATTTCTATTCCCATGAGCATCAGGAGTTGGAAAATGTTTAAATATAGAAGATTCTAGGGAAAACCTAACTTATCTATTTACCAAATCCTTACCGACTTCCATTTTTGACAAACATGCGAGAGATATAGGTATGAAAAGATTCACAGAGTTGAAGTCTTTAAGGGAGATATTTGAACTTCAAATGTGATCATCTTTGGGATGATATGTATTACTCTTTTTTCCTTAATTAAGTTTGGTTTTTAACGAGGCAATGTGTGCAATGGTATAAGACATACAAGGTATGTACTCTTTTCTTCTGTCTATTTTTTCTCACTGGATTTTCATAATGAGTTTTTAATGAGGTATGAGTATGTCGTTGGAAAAGTGTTCAAGGATGAGTGTTGTAAAAATTCAATTCTATATTTATGTGAACACTTTTCTAAATGAATTCATAAAGTTTTCTAATTAGGTCTTAAGAGTCCTAATAGAAAGTCACCTCCTCTATTATATACTTACTCCATCCAAAATTATAAGGTGTACTAGCCATGTGCTGACGATACAACGCAAACTCAATTTGCGATAAAAATTTATTTGCAAAGAGCACTAACCTTATCTGAATAATAATGTTCACTCTGAATGTGCAATGGTTAAATATTTAAATCAATTCATCTAAGCATACAAATTTCAAGTAATTGTACTCTGAATGTGCAATGGTTAAATATTTAAATCAATTCATCTAAGCATACAAATTTCAAGTAATTGTTTACAAACTCGAACTTAAAATTATATTTAATTTCACAAACTTAAATAATAACATCACATCACTTGGGATTGTAAATTTGTAATGCCATAATTTGAGATCAATTGATCGATCGAAAGAGGCATCACCTGCTGTCCCATGGGCGCAAAGGCGTTGAAGAGGTAGGTGTTATCCGTATGTGGCTGCTACCATCAATGGCGTGTGTGGCTCATACGCCTTGCTTCGGCCATATCATAGCCCCACCCCATCAACCAGCTCCACCACCTCTTCGCCTCCCCCCGTGAGCGCCCTCTCAACCTATTGACATCATCCACCATTATGCGAGCTTCAAAGTAGCCGCTTGATTTTATCTCACCGCCCAACACCGCGACACCTTCGCTAGCGCATCAATGAGATCAAGAAGGTCACCAATTACCTCTGCTTAATGGATAAGCTCAACACATCTGCAGGAGAGGCAAGAAACAGTGGGGTTATATAGATTCAGCAACCGAGAAGATATCTATGGAATCCAGATTAAAAATCATCGAATAAGTAAGGCAACAAAAGGGATAGATGCGAGAAGAGACCCAACTCTATGAATCGGAGCTCTGCTTCCTTCGAAAGGGAATCAATAAATTCAATCCGAAAAGCACATGAGCAATCACCGCCGATTCGAATGCCAGATCAATGGGAGAAAGGAAAGCAATAAATGAGTCATGCATATTTATTTACCTCCTGCGACGAAATGATCCAATCCAATCTACTAGGTGGCCAGTGCCCGCTTCCCACTCAGCCGCGCGGATGTACACACGTATTGGGGTGAGGGTGGAGAACGGACGTATCAACATCAACTCCTAATTAGAATTAGTAGAGATAGAGATAACAACTTATCTAGTCGCGTCATACATAGCCATGCGCATGCTGTTTGCCGGCCGGAATCAAGTCCATACGTTATTAGATAAAAAGAAAAGATGATCTTATCTACATATGCAAGTAAATATTTAATGGAAAGGATGCATATGGCAACTCAAAGGTATATGGTAACTCAGAAGTTGTATGTGTGCAGTATATGGAAAAAGAATCAGTTGATTGAGATAAGAGTCTGATACGCCGCAGATCTCACATGCATGCATATCCAACCGAATTAAAACTTTCTCCGTTTGTCAATGTATAGAAGATCGGGACAATGACGGTTTCGTGGGTATGCCGGGTGGGAGGGGAAGAACGGATCACTACCACCAACTCGTAATTAGAAGTAGTAGAGATTTCATATTGACACATAAAACAGGAAGACATTGAAAATGACTAGATTATCCCTAATTTTTACCACTAACTACTATACTCAATGCATACATGCAGAGAATATAAAGTAAAGATGGGTATTTATTAGGGGTATAAAGAGAATATCATACTAATTTTGCGTTGGAATATAAAATACATCTTATATTTTTATAGACAAGATCATTCAAAAAAGAAACTTTGTAAATTTAGACGAAGGAGTAATATATACGCAGAAACATAAAGACACATTATACAATCACAAAAAAAATATCAAGAAAGAGAATAACTGTGGATCTATATCCCGTATTGATGGGTCAACATTACATTAGATAACAGGGGTTTCCTTGCGACGTTAATTACTACTGCAGTACTGCTTCCTCCCGGTCCCGGCCCCTCCACTGCAATAATTTCCGCTTTAAGTCGGGCGAGTCGGTGGTGCTCGCGAAAACAATGCACCGCCGCCCCCGCAAAAGAGAGAGAGAAAAAAAAAACAATGCCTCGAACACCCCGATCTCCCTCAAACCCTAGCTCCTAATCCCCGCAATTCCCGGGTTCACACCCTTGCCTTGTCGCCAGATGCCTCCAATCGGCGCGGCCTAGACGGTGACTCGGTGGTGTGTGCGTGTTTGCTTGCGTGCGCCGGCGCCGATGGAACCACGCGTGGGCAACAAGTACCGTCTTGGCCGCAAGCTTGGGAGCGGCTCGTTCGGAGAGATCTACCTCGGTTTGTGCTCAACTCCGCTCAAAGATTCTGTTTTTATGTGAAAGCTCTCGCCTTTATGCTGTTCTGATGGATTGCTGATTTGGTTTGGGGTTGCCGGTGCAGGTACTAACGTGCAGACCAACGAGGAGGTCGCGATTAAACTGGTGAGCTGATGCAGTAGCCCTTTTGGATCCCCCTAGTTGTGTTTATGATTTTCATTGGTTGCAGTATTGCTTTTAGTGCGGGTGTTTTCGATTTGGGGTAGTTTATTGGAGGATTGAGTGTTGTCCCTGAAAAAAGACCTGGGGATTTTGAGTGGGGACATTTAATCTTTTCGTAGTCTAATAATAGGTGTCCAATAACAAAAGTTTTATCCTTGGTTCTTCGAGAAGTTTATGTTTGGCGAATTGGTAGCTCTCAGTTTAATTCGTGTGCCAATTCACTTTCATATCGCACTTGGATTGTTAAACAGTTTGTAGAAAAACTAAGCTGTGTTGGAAAATATTTTCTGCTTTAAATATTACAGGAAGCTTTGACAGGGACTGAGCTGCGTAAGCTCTCCTGCACTCGCATGATAGTTCATTTTAGTTCACAAGAATTATACTCCATAGATGGATTTTCATTTTTCAAGTGATGGAAGGTGCAGCTGAACCATTTTCATTGGTTCACGTCCATCCAATGTTATCCGTTATGTTTATGGACATTTCAAGGTTTGTCGGTTTTATTGAGCCGTTTATTTCGTTTAACGGCCATTATCGTTTAACATGCCTGTTTTATCAGGCCTTTTATTTGGGTAAAGTTGCAAGATTGTTATATGATATGGAACATCATGACATACACGAGATAAATGCTAGCTTTGCTTTTTTTATTACCACTTGAGTTGTTCATTCATTCAATTATGATTCTTTAATTACATTCACATCATGTCATCTTTTTTCTTCGTGTTATTGCTGTAGAATTGTTGATAGCCTGGTAGTTCCATTCTATATGCATGAAAGAGGATGAATCAGATGCTTATTTTGTTACTGCAAACACATATATATATTTCTCTGAATTTTAAATAGTAAAACTGTTGACAAAGCTGTGTACTGTATAAACACTAAAAAGTGGTGGTCGTTCATTAACCGTTTGCCATTATTTAGAACTATGCGTCCATGAAGCATCAGCAAGAATGTACTTGTTTGCTTTGCTTCTAATTGTAATTCCTTTTTCATGGTGTGCTTTGCAAAATGTTAATCTACATTATTGATGTGAGAGTAATTGTTGTTATGATGTCTCGTTCAGTCCATATCTCCTGACTATCTGTTTAAACAACTTCAGGCTTTGGTCTGTTCAAACTGATAAGGCCGTTCTCTTTCCTTGTGTTTTGTCCAGGAAAATGTGAAGACAAAGCATCCTCAGTTGCTGTATGAGTCAAAGTTGTACAGGATACTGCAGGGTGGAAGTAATACATGTTTCTTTTCTTTTTTTCTCCTGAATTCAATATATTCTTTTTCATAGAGATGCCAACCTACATTTTGTTTGGTCTTGCAGCTGGGATTCCAAATGTCAAGTGGTTTGGTGTTGAGGGTGACTACAATGTGCTGGTAATGGACCTGTTGGGGCCAAGCCTTGAAGACCTTTTCAGCTTTTGCAACAGAAAACTGTCTTTAAAAACTGTTTTGATGCTTGCTGATCAAATGGTATGCTATACAATAAATGCAATGTATCCCTGTCCTTTTGTTATTATATATAATCCTATCTGGTTAAATCAGTTTCATTGTTTTTAACTTCTTCAATTTTTCTTAGATCAACCGAGTTGAATTTGTACATTCAAAGTCCTTCTTGCATCGAGATATTAAGCCAGACAATTTTCTCATGGGCCTTGGAAAGAGAGCTAATCAGGTAAGTTATTTAGGTGCTGTTTATCTGCTTATAGTTCTGGGGCTTAATTGTAACATTAGGTAGGTGCACTTACACTTTCTCTTTAATCTGTTTGCAGGTATACATGATTGATTTTGGACTGGCAAAGAAATACAGGGACAGTTCAACACACCAGCACATTCCATACAGGTAATACGTCATAATCCATATATTTGTGAGGCTGATACTTAACCTTTTGCTTTCTTTATTTTCACCATCTTACACTTTTTACTTTTACATTATTTTACTGGAGTTGATTTGGTACTATCTGATGTTACCTCACTATGCAACATAACCATATTGTGTTTATATATCAAATTTCATCAATAAATTAATAGATATACTAATTACCAAGCATCCTTATCTTACTGAATTGAGATTTCTATACCGCCCTACTTAAGAGTCCATATGACAATTGTCTATTGAAGTGCAGAGAGAACAAAAATTTGACTGGGACAGCTCGATATGCCAGTGTAAACACCCATCTTGGAATTGGTAAGTCCACTTTGCATGTTGAATATTAGATCCATTTATCCATCATGCCTATATTCAAGTGCACAATTTTACTTTCTTTATTAATTTTCTCGTGCCTTTAGATGCACCATCTTGTTTAAATAATAAACTTCAATTTTCTGCTTTTCCAACAGAACAAAGCAGGAGGGATGACATGGAATCTCTTGGATATGTACTCATGTACTTCTTAAGAGGAAGGTTGGTTATTGGTGCTGGAGCTTCATTTTGTTTTATTTGTGCCTCTGTGGTCTGTTGTCGACTAACATTTGCCCTTGTTACCAGTCTTCCGTGGCAGGGTCTAAAAGCTGGGACCAAGAAACAGAAGTATGAGAAAATTAGCGAACGGAAGATAGCCACTTCAATTGAGGTGATTCTTCTTCCCTGAAAATTCAGTCATGACTATTAACCAACTGGTGCTTATTATCTTTTGCTCAATTGCAGGCTCTCTGTCGTGGATACCCTTCTGAATTTGCATCCTACTTCCATTACTGTCGTTCACTACGTTTTGAAGATGTGCCGGACTATCAATACCTGAAGAGATTGTTCAGAGACCTTTTTATTCGAGAGGGTTGGTTTTCTATTTATATGTTGCTGGCTAACGTTTTGCATAGCAATGTTTAAAAAAAATGCTATTTTTGAGACACTTCTGATGGGAAATTTCTTCTGTATGTAGGCTTCCAGTTTGATTATGTTTTCGACTGGACCATTCTTAAGTATCAGCAGTCACAAATGACCAGTGTTCCACCACGTGCTATTGTCAGTACAACTCAAAGCACTCTCTTTCTGCGCTTCACTACATGGATGACTATCTTATGTATGTTAATGCTCCGTTGTTTTAGGCCGCAGCAGCAGGACAAAGCTCTGGGATGGCTCTGATAGCAAATAATAACAGACAGACAGGTATGTCTATCTTGTAATCGATATGATGGTAGCTGCTTATTTCTCTACAAATATCATGAATAATTATAGACCCTGATATGTGATGAAATAGTATTAGGATTGGATGCTTAATGCAAAATGAGCTGCAACACCAATTGGTGCTTACAAAATGACAATAACTACCATAAGATATTTACGTAGGAAGCAAGGTCTTTTCTGTTTCCTTATCACATAGTATTTGCGTAATATACTCTTGCAAATAATTTAAAATCATGGTATACATCCCCATGCAGGTGAATTTTCAACAGCATTCTTCTGTTGTATTACCATAACTTATCACATATGTTTGCAAAATCTGCATTTGTTGTCTCTATTGTGTTTTTATCTGGTTAATTCATGGGTTTACTAGGTTTTAAGGTTGGCTAACTGTCTCCTGAATTGATTTAGCGACTGAAGAGGGAAGGAGAAGTGGGTGGTCAGATGATCCTACACGACGTCAGGTTCCACCTCCAGGAATAAATGCAGGCAGCTTATCAAAACAGAAGTCCCCAGTTGGACCAGATCTTTCCACATCGAGAGATGCTGTGGTGAGTTTTTAGTTTCGTTTAGGTTTTTTAACTTGCTACTGTGATGACTGCCTCTGTGGATGCCTGAAGTGATTCGGTTTATCTTTTTGCTATGCAATTTCTGACCCTCAAATGACCTGTAGTTCTCCAGTTCGACTTTTTTGGGTCGGTCAAGCAGATCCTCAAGGCGACCTGCTGTCTCTAGTAGCCAAGAACTGCAAAGCAGCGAAGCTGAGCCATCACGGAGTCGTACACCAGATGCAAGTCCAGGGACACTCCAAAGAAATGCACCTCCACGGAGGAGTTCACAGATGCTTGACTACTCTGACACCAGGCATTCATCATCTGGCAGGCAAGCGGCTAACAACAAGAACTATGAGTCCACTATAAGGGGCATCCAAGGCCTAAATTTCGATGCCAATGATAGGATCCACTACTAGTATGTTTGGGATCCAATGGAGCGATTATAATCTATGATCTCTTGAATTTAAAATGGGGAGTGAGGACATGCTTTCAGAGCTACACTCCTATCTGATGATCCACAAGCCACAAGCTGGAGCGGTGAGGTGGCCAGCTGACCTAAAGTACTGCAGGTTGGCTGGCGAAATAAAAAGGTTTGCCAGGTTCTCCAGCGGCTATGACCTTAAAAACGGCGTGTCATGGCTATGTTTTAGGCCCACTACAGGTTCTCATCAGTTCTTAATTGAGCTTTGAGATGCTGCTTAGTATTTCCCTCGTAATATCGTGCTTTGAGATATTTTTCGGCTGGTTCACGTCTCATGTGCTTACTTTGGAATGCAAGTTCTGTTTGGAAAGATTTGGAGATTGCAAGTAAACCATAAGTGATTATTGTCGAGGTATTTGGGCGAGTCGTGTTATTGTGGGCTGTGCCTTTTTGCATCTCATCCTGTGGAGCAAAGGAATGCATTGTCTAGTAGCGAGGGTGTAGCACTTGTCTAACTCTCAGGAGTTACTTTACATGTTCCATGTCTGTCCTGAAATCGTGTTGGAGACTGTGAGGCTACCGTTGCTCAGAGAACTACTTGTACATATGTATGGATCTCAGTGATTTGGGGAAACAAGTGCTGAGCCCAAACCTACGCAGCCTGTTTGTTTTCGCTTTTGATTCTGCATTCTTGCTCTAAAAACAGAATAAAAAATAAATGGTCTAATTTTAGGAGTTGATTCTCACACTTCAGCCAATATATATACATTAGAATCTACAATCTACTTTATATGTATTTTTGGATTCTAGTTTTTGGAGAACTACTTATCTACAATTACAATGCAGAATCCAAAGCAAAAATAAAGAGGCACTCAGTCGAATTAAGGACTAGTCACATTAAAGAAATCAAGAGCTAAGCCTATGCATTGCTCACTTTGTTATAGCACACATTTTGTCCATAATAACATGAAAACCGGCAGGGTGTCGTCACAGTATATATTATGCATGGATGAAATTCGACTACAAGCGCGCGTTCCGCGCTGCGACGGCTGTCGGCGGCAGCGGAGGAGTTGCTCCGCGTCACCGGCACGGACCGGGCCTGCCTCGGCCGGAAGCACTTCCACCGGACCATCATATCCCAGCCGTGGACGTTGTCCTCGCCGCCGCTCGGGACCCAGCACCTCTCCCAGAGGATGATCGTCTTCGCCCACAGCGTACTGTCCTCCGGCTCACCGCCGCCACCGGAGGCCCTCGCCTCCTCCCCACCGCCTTGATCGTATCCTCCCAGCCGATCCGCGGCAGCAGCGGGTCCGGCACGGGGAACACTGGCGCGATCGGGTCGTGCGTCCCGGCGTCGATGACCGTGACCGGGCCGGCGCCGTCCTGCCCGACGTCGAGCCCCCCGCACGCCACCTGCTGCTCGTCATGCCCCCCGCAGACGGCGACGACGGCCGTGATCCACCCGGCGTGGAGAGGGCGAGAGAGAGAGAGAGAGGATCGAGGAGATCATCGGCACCCTGTGCTTGAACATGCATGCAAGTAGGATGCGTTCTCGCCATGGGAGCTGCCGAGCTGGTGATCACGTGTAATTCTCTGGTACTGTTGATCTATGTTTAATTTGTTGTGCGCCTTGACCCTGAGGAGGATCGAGCAGAGGAGTTTCGAGAATAATCAACTGCCGTGCATGCATGGCTTCAAAGGACGGAAGGAGAGATCCGGGAAAGGTGGCGAGAGGATACGTACGTACGTGCATGGTGAACACGTACGACGTACACGCCTAGGTTAGTTTGGCCAATTCATTCAGCTGCATGCATGTTAAAACGCGCGCGAGACAAGGCGATCGACGTGCTTCGTTTTCATCTCAGGCCACCGGCGGATCCACCTCCCCGACGGCCCGGGCTCTCCGCTGATGCTTGTAGTACGTACAGCTTCGTCATCACAAATACTATAAAAATTGAGTTTTTTTTTGGGTTAATTGGATATATGACATTGTAGAAACCGCTTATTTGAGATTTAACATCGTTCCTTTGATTTTTCGAACGATGCTATTATGAAACCGTGCTTATTCGAAATATGCCACCGACCGTGTCCCGTCCGGTCACGACTCAACTCATTCGGACGATTTTGCCCCTCCGTCTATTTTGTTTTATATGTAATTTAAGGCTAAAATGGTATTAATATTTTATGAAAAATTTTATCAAGATCTGAAATAGTATTATTAATCTTATATAAAGTTTTAAAAATTTTATCTTTTATATTTTAATTTTAAAAATTCTGGCATTGCTATTTTCAACTTTATTTGTTTTCTATTTTTGAATTTCCAAAAGTTTCAATTTTTATATTTTTACCAGAGGTAGATGAGGATCTCTCGTTACCAAGGTAAAAATCTTAACTTCAAATCTTCTTTGGAGATTTCTACGAAATTCGACAAGACCGTGCACTTTGGTTTGACCGGACGGGATACATGTCATGGCGGTGGCATATTTTGAATAAAGACGATTTCATAATGGCATCGCTCAAAAAGAAAGCGAACGATGGTAAATCTCGAATAAGCGGTTCCTACAGTGGCCTATATCCAATTAACCCTTTTTTTTTTTTTACAATCTTCGTCATGACCGTTAAGCAGTTAGATTTGTCCAAACCTTTAAAATTTCTTTTGGCTCGGCGCCGCTGATACAGACCGATCGAGATATCATGAGTTCAACACTCCATTCTTCTGTCTGAAGTAGTAGTCAAAATACAGATGGTCCAGATCAATCAAGAAAGAGATCAACGACTCCGAGCTGCATGCGCCAGATCAGGATCTCGCGGGCATCCCTAAATTAGACGTTTCGTCAAATAATTAAGTATGGTTAGATGGATTATTTGTGTTGACTTTTTAATTATAAACTTATGATACATGGGCAGTAAGCCCTTAAATAATTACACTAGCCAATTTCTCTTAACCTAAATAAACAAAGTTGGAAGCCTTGAAAACAGGTAGACTTATATCACTTAAGACACAATTTTCGTCCCTGGAAATATTTTTTTTATCACATGCATCCCTCTCAACCTTAACGTGAATCGGCTAGTTTGGGTGTGTCGACGTCGTGGCCAAGTTGCCTGCAGCCTGACGATCTGCAAGTAAAGATATCGAGCTTTGCTGACATGTTTGATACTCGTGTTTGGCTAGCTTATCCATTAGAGGGACCAGAAGTCCATCTAATCTCACTTTCTTGGCATCGTTCTTCAATGCTTTATGGCGTCCGCTCTCACTGGGTCCACTGTGGGGGTGGTGCCAATCGAAATCGTCCACAAACTGTGACTCATGATAATATCGACCTTGTCTGTCGACTCATCAAAACGTCATCTTTAAAATCATCAACACATCCTATTTTAGAGTAAACTTCTATTATTTCGACCAGTCTGTCGATCTGAGTTCTTAAATCCCAACTTTCGTGTGACTGTCCCCTGAATTTGTTTAATTGTGCCTCCTAGGCCAATACCTCTTATCTAGTTTCAAGAAACACGAGTACAACAAAACAAAACAAAGGCAAATTAGGTCATGTTTGTTTAGGCTTAGGCTTTTTAGCTTATAGTTTAAAGCCAGCTTTTTGGTTTAAACAACTTAAAAATTAATGACTTTTGTACGTGATAGAGGTGGATAATTTTATCTAACTTTAGTATTAATTATTAATCTAAAACCAACTATCAATAAACCAAATAACAGGTGGCTTTTGGTTTTTAGTTATATAGAGATTTATGGCTTTTGAAAAACTCAGATAAAAAGCTATTTGTTTGTTTAGATTTTAGCTTTTTGGCTTTTAAGTCGGTGAAAAAACCCAAATAAACAGGACCTTAATTAATGGACCTAATCAGCACAGTAATAAGCAAGTGCTGACATACTCCATCCAATTGTTTACAAGGTTTATTTTTTTTAATGATTTTGTCTATAAATATAAGTCGTATTTCATATTCTAATGCAAAAATAGTGTAATATTCTATTTATACCCCTAATAAATATTCATCTTTACTTTATATTTTTCCATATGCATGCATTAAATGTAGTGCTTAGTGTAGACGGAGGTAGTAGTAAAAAGATTACACCATGCGCGAGCTGGCATGGAAACGAATGATACTCCCTATACTTGCGTTATACTATCCTCAATCTCGACATCATCTATCCATGCTACTAAAAGAAGATATAATCTTGTCTCTTATCGCCGCTTGATTTTGTTGCTCACTCGTTTGCATCTTTCTTGCGTTATGCATGTACCCTTGGTATCGACGGAGCAGGAGACACAACAGCGCTCTTCTGGTGCCTAGCGGACTCATCCAATGCTACCTCACTACTTAGCTAGGGAGCTCCTTGTCACAAGATTTTTGCCCTGAACGAACGGCAGATTCAGGGTGTCCAGGCTGCTTGCTGCTAGCGCTACCTATATATCTTCTGTTATATATATTGCTCTGAAATTGATAACAAATTAACAAACTTGTTAAGTTGTAACTTCCGCGAAAAAATTGGACACCGAATATGCACCAAATTCGTGTTTTCGTATTCACTGATTTCGGAAAAACTCGAGAAGAAAGGTTTTAGGCTTAGGTTTGTGGTTTGAAATTAGAAAGATTGAGTTCTTTTAGGAGGTAGTAGAAATTAAAGCTTGTACGTTGTAACTTCCGCGAAAAAATTGGACACCAAATATGCACCAAATTCGTGTTTTCCTATTCACTGATTTCGGAAAAACTCGAGAAGAAAGGTTTTAGGCTTAGGTTTGTGGTTTGAAATTAGAAACGTTGAGTTGTTTTAGGAGGCAGTAGAAAGCTTGTGATTTGAAATTTGCAATGTTTCGAGGATATAAAATACTACTGTTAGCACAGTAATTAACAACATTTTCAAACCAACTATGAATGGAAAGAAAATTGGAGAGCTCGATCAGGGCTAAACCCATGGCTGGCTATCGAGATTAACGAGTTTTTTTAAATTATCATAGTTTGATATAAAATAATTTTATTTACTATTTAAGTGGTTATTTTAAATTCAAGCTAACAAGCCTATATTGAGTTCGACTTTATTAGCTTTTTTTTAATGGATCGATTTCAATTTTAAACTCTTAACTACGGTATTCGTATAATTATTGCTCGAGCCCTGACAAGCAAAAATTTTTTTTTCCAGCTTTAAACCCTTGCCGGCCCTACTTACAAAAAAACCCTACCGCCCACTCTCTTCCCCTTCTTTCCCCCGCCTCGCCGCCGCGGCTCTCCCCCAACCTTCTCCCACACCACCTCGCCGTCGCCGTCATGGCCACCTCCCTCTCCTCCCCCTCCCAGCTCCACCCTTCCCTCTCTCACGCCCGCTCCTGCCACCACACCCTCCTCTCCTGCTCCCGCCTCCCCTTCCCGCGCTGGCGCCACAATATCTACCGCCGCGCGCTCTCCGCCCGCGCCTCCGCCTCCCCAGAGGGAGCAAGCGCCGCCGCCCAGGATCCCGCCGTCACCTTGCGGCGCTTCCCCGCGGCGCCGGCCAAGGCCGGCAAGCTCGCCGGCGTCAAGAAGATCATGATTCTCGGCGCGGGCCCCATCGTGATCGGGCAGGCGTGCGAGTTCGACTACTCGGGCACGCAGGCGTGCAAGGCGCTCGTCGAGGAGGGCTACGAGGTGGTGCTCGTCAACTCCAACCCGGCCACCATCATGACCGACCCAGGCCTCGCCCACCGCACCTACATCGGCCCCATGACGCCGCCGCTTGTCGAGGGCATCATCGCCGCCGAGCGCCCCGACGCGCTCCTTCCGACCATGGGCGGCCAGACCGCGCTCAACCTAGCCGTCTCGCTCGCGGACTCCGGTGCGCTTGACCGGCTCGGCGTGCGCCTCATCGGCGCCTCCCTTCCCGCCATCCGCGCCGCAGAGGATCGCCAGCTGTTCAAGCAGGCCATGGACCGAATCGGCATCAAGACGCCGCCCTCCGGCATCGGCACCACGCTCGAGGAATGCCTCGACATCGCGGAGGACATTGGGGAGTTCCCGCTGATTGTGCGCCCAGCGTTCACGCTTGGTGGCACTGGGGGAGGCATCGCATATAACAGGGCGGAGTTCGAAGACATTTGCAGGGCTGGCCTTGCTGCGTCACACACACAGCAGGTTCTTGTGGAGAAGTCCCTGCTAGGGTGGAAGGAGTACGAGCTGGAGGTGATGCGTGACATGGCCGACAATGTGGTCATCATCTGTTCGATTGAGAATATTGACCCCATGGGCGTGCATACAGGGGATTCAATCACGGTAGCGCCTTCGCAGACGCTTACTGACAAGGAGTACCAGAGGCTGAGGGACTACTCGGTTGCCATCATCCGGGAGATTGGTGTGGAGTGCGGAGGTTCGAATGTGCAGTTTGCAGTGAACCCTGCAGACGGGGAGGTGATGGTGATTGAGATGAACCCCAGGGTGTCGAGGTCATCAGCTCTTGCATCGAAGGCAACAGGGTTTCCGATTGCCAAGATGGCTGCGAAGCTCTCAGTAGGTTATACTTTGGACCAGATTCCAAATGATATCACAAAGAAGACTCCTGCTAGCTTTGAGCCCTCCATTGACTACGTGGTCACAAAGGTATGATTTTTATCTCTGTTGCTCAGCTTTCTTGGGGCAATGTTATTTGGTTTATTGTGGATGTTCGCATCCCACCCCACATTAATTAGCAGCTTGCGAAATTACTTTGATTTGTGTGAACGAAGCTTGCTGCAACTTTCAGCAGTAAATGAACTAATTCTGTATCTCCTGACTCCTGAGTGTGCTAGCTTATTTAGAAGAATTGTGTAAATGAAGCTTGCTGCAACTTGCAACTGTTCACAGATTTGATCACAATAATGAACTTATTCTGTATATCCTGTGTGCACTCCTCATTATCACTTATCAACTGCTAATGATGATTTGGTAAGTATAATATAAAGATAATTGAACAGGATAAGTCCAATTGCTTATCCTGTGTTTCCTGCCATGTCTGTATCGAATATGATAGTTTGAAGGAATTGTGGTATATGCACTGGTATCTACCTATTAGTAATACAATGAGGATTTTGTTTATTCGACTTAAAACAAACCACCCTTTTGTTAGCATATACTTGTCCAGTTACCCTGTATTGCATGGTTTACCCCATGTTGCTTCATTGTCATTTTAGCCAAACAACAGTAACATCTTGTTGACATATTAGTCAAATAAGGACCCAAAACGTCACATCAATTGTTTCCTATTTTATGCACATATCTTGGAGCACTGCATATTGACTATTCTGATTATTGCATTACCACTTCCTACCTCCGCCGGATATTCAATCTGTAAAGCATAACATGATATCAAGGACATTGTCTGTATCTGTAAATTTATCTACATACCATAGCTATTTTCTCATATATTATCTCTTGTTGTCCGCAGCATGGTACTTGACTATTCTTTCTGCATTTAAACATCTACAAGTTGGGATATGCTCTCGCAGAAGCCAAAAAAAAACCTGCATATTTGTTGCTTGTAGTACAAACCCATGTTGATACTTCAGACATGTTCTTCATGTCGTTCATCATTCGGAAGTTGTATTGGTAATGTAGCTCAGCTAATCTACTGTACTTACTGTGCAGATACCACGATTTGCATTTGAGAAGTTTCCTGGTAGTGAGCCAATACTAACCACACAGATGAAGTCTGTTGGTGAGGCAATGGCACTAGGGCGTACCTTCCAGGAGTCTTTCCAGAAAGCTGTCCGTTCATTGGAAACTGGCTTTGCAGGATGGGGTTGTACGCCCATCAAGGAACTTGACTGGGACTGGGAAAAGTTAAAATATAGCTTACGGGTACCTAATCCAGATCGTATCCATGCTATTTATGCAGCCTTCAAGAAAGGCATGAGGGTTGAAGATATCCATGAAATTAGCTTCATTGATAAATGGTTCCTTACGGAGCTCAAGGAGCTAGTGGATGTCGAGCAGTTCCTTATTTCAAGGAACCTAGATCAGCTGTCAAAAGATGACTTTTATCAAGTGAAGAGGAGGGGTTTTAGTGACAAGCAGATTGCATTTGCGACATCTTCGTCAGAAAGTGATGTGAGAGCTAGGCGTTTGGAATTAAGTGTCACTCCAACATACAAGCGTGTTGATACTTGTGCTGCTGAGTTTGAAGCCAACACCCCCTACATGTATTCTTCATATGAGTATGAATGCGAGTCAGCTCCAACTAACAGGAAGAAGGTGTTGATATTGGGTGGTGGGCCCAATAGGATAGGCCAGGGCATCGAGTTTGATTACTGCTGTTGTCATGCCTCATTTGCGCTCAGAGAGGTTTATTTCTTGCTTCATTTATTTCCTCCTTTCTTATTTTCTTCCTCCAATTGTGCTGTTTATATTCTTGTAAATGACCATGGATTATTGTTAAACCAGCATTGTTACATTACAACGTTTAGAGACAATTACATTCTGTTATACACACACACACACACACACACATACACACACACATATATATATATATGCACATATATATATATATATATAATGAGACATCTTTTTTTCCTTGTCTTGTCAGGTTGGATACGAGACTATAATGATGAACTCCAATCCAGAGACAGTTTCAACTGACTATGATACCAGCGACCGATTGTACTTTGAACCATTGACAGTTGAGGATGTATCAAATATCATTGATTTGGAGCGCCCAGATGGTATAATTGTGCAGTTTGGAGGGCAAACTCCTCTAAAGCTTGCACTTCCTATACAACGCTATCTAGAGGAGAATAAGCTTGTATCTGCTTCAGGCACAGGGTTTGTGAAGATATGGGGAACATCACCAGATTCTATTGATGCCGCTGAGGACAGAAAAAGATTTAATGCAATCCTTGAAGAGCTTGGGATTAAGCAACCCAAAGGAGGGATTGCAAGAAGCGAGTCTGATGCATTGTCAATTGCCTCAGAAGTAGGCTACCCTGTTGTGGTCCGGCCCTCATATGTTCTTGGTGGACGAGCAATGGAGATTGTGTACAATGATGAAAAATTGATCAAGTACCTTGCAACTGCAGTGCAAGTAGATCCGGAAAGACCTGTCTTGGTGGATAAATATCTAATTGATGCAATTGAAATTGATGTTGATGCATTGGCTGACTCAGCTGGGAATGTTGTGATTGGTGGAATTATGGAGCATATTGAGCAGGCTGGTATACATTCTGGCGATTCAGCCTGTTCCCTTCCCACTAGAACAGTGTCAGCTCAGTGCTTAGAAATTATCCGTTCATGGACCACAAAGCTAGCAAAGCGTCTCAATGTCTGTGGGCTCATGAATTGCCAGTATGCTATCACTACTTCTGGTGAGGTGTTCCTGCTTGAGGCAAATCCTCGGGCTTCACGCACAGTCCCTTTTGTTTCAAAAGCAATTGGCCATCCGTTGGCTAAATATGCATCTCTGGTCATGTCTGGAGTGACCCTGCCAGAGCTTGGGTTTACCAAAGAAGTGATTCCTAAGCATGTTTCTGTCAAGGAGGCTGTTCTTCCATTTGAGAAATTCCAAGGCTGTGACATTCTTCTTGGACCAGAGATGCGCAGCACCGGAGAGGTCATGGGCATTGACTATGAGTTTTCTGGTGCATTCGCGAAGGCACAGATTGCTGCTGGACAGAAGCTAACTTTAAGTGGCACTGTGTTCCTTAGCCTAAATGACCTGACAAAGCGGCACCTTGCTGAAATTGGACGTGGATTCCGGGAACTTGGCTTCAACATTGTTGCCACATCTGGAACTGCCAAAGTACTTCAGCTGGAGGGCATCCCAGTGGAGCCAGTTCTAAAAATACACGAGGGGCGACCAAACGCCAGAGATATGCTTAAGAATGGTCAGATACAGGTCATGGTGATAACAAGCTCAGGTGATGCCCTTGACTCGAAAGATGGCCTCCAACTGCGGAGGCTGGCCCTGGCCTACAAGATACCGATAATCACGACCGTGGATGGGGCACGGGCTACCATGGATGCCATCAAGAGCCTGAAGAATAAATCAATTGAGACACTTGCATTGCAAGATTACTTCCAGACTGCTGATGCATCGCAGAATTTGCAAGCTGCACAAACCACATCCTAGGGTCATTCCCTTCAGTTTTTTTTTTAATCTAATGTATTTCTTCTAATATCAACTGTAAACTCATGCTATGTAGGATTTTGTTTACTTTTTAGCATCATCGCACCTACTGCATGCGCAGATGTGTTGGATTCAAAATTGGTGTTGGGGATATGCATGTGCTCTGTAACAGAATAAGGCCTCTAGTTGCAGCTCGGTGGTATCACTTCCACCCTATATCTTGTATCCCTGTGGCACAAATTTGTGCAACTCATCTATATTGTATGCGTCTCCAAATTCTGTGATAATGATTTATCTGGCATGTTCTCTGTTATCCAAATTTTAGCAAGTTAGATTGTCATGCATTCGCCACAACCACGTGATGGGGGTTCGTCTTACAGTTTATTTGCGCTACTACATAAGTCTATCTCTTACTTTTTTAAGGTCTGAACCACACAACTTTAAATTTGCTTTCCAAGTTTCTGGAGCCAGTAAAAATGATTCAGTCGATGTACTGCACTTTGGTTGACTGAAGAAATGCAAGCCAAATGCTTTGCGCTGTGCTCCTGAATTTTGGACCCGTTCCTTGTTATCAAGGACGCGTATGCATTAGGCGATCTCTCCTACGTAGACACGTTGAGATGATGAGATCAGGTGACAGCACAGACAAATCCTCCTACGTAAACACGTTGAGATGATGAGATCAGTTGACAGCACAGACAAATCCAGGATAATCGTCCAAGAATATGACCTGTACTTCTCAAGGTCTCGCTTGGTCGACTCGGTGCGGATTCACATCTACATTGCGGAAAGGTTCGGTGGTCAAACATAAAATTCTATATCCTTCAAGAAGAAAAAAACAACATAGGCGTCTGATACTGCTACTACTACTGTAGAACAAAGAATAATAAGAGCTAACATTGTGAACATTATGAGGGAACTGTGACTGTTTGGTAGGTAGGTAGGTATACTTGGTAGGAGCCCATGTTCGACTTCCAAAGCAAAGGCGATTCAAAGTGCTAATCTGAAACATTGCAAATTCTGTGATGAAACAACAGGGCATTTTAGGTTCTACTCCTCCAAATGTCCAAACTTGAAACAAGAACATTCAGACTTGAAAAGTGCCAAAACCTCCAGTTTCCTACTTCAAAACTCATCAATATTACATGAGTTTTGAGATATTTGGGAGCTTTTTGGTCATTCTAACCAGTTGGAAGCTTCAGAAGTATTGGCAAAAACAAGTTTCAACACCGCAACAGCTCATCACACAAAAAGATGGAATAGGGACGCGGAATGACTTTCAGAGATGTCATGCTCCGAAGTTCGATTTGAACAAGTTGACGCGGAAGTCACATCAACTCGTCGTCTTGCCAGTTGCCACTGCACTGTTCCATCTAAGAAGCAAAGCGCCAAACTAAGAAATGAAGGAAAGGTCAGAGAAACTTGTAACTACTGGTCTACTACTAGGTGCCCATTTCTTCTCCTGCCTTTTTTTTATTTCTGGCTTCTGCTACGTTGAGCCATGGATTTCCAGGTCACGGAGTTGAATTGACCTGCAGGGATTTGCCTTTCCCTATTGAGGAGGCTGGATTTTATTTTCCTTTTTGAAAAGATTTTTTATTGTCATGTACCTTCATGGGTCCTTTATTTATCATCTTGCGGTCAAGCTGCAGTTCCTATTCGTAATGGAAAACGTGTCTAAGGAGACTGAAAAGTAGTTCTGCAAGTACAAGTATTTGCTTGCTACTATTGGCAAACATGAGTTCAGACTATCTTTGAACACAAGAAAACAATCTTTTATTCAAAAGAATCCGCAGTTACATACTGTACTTGAAAAATTGCGACTTCGGACTATAGATACAGCTTTTAGTTTACACTGTGCAGTGGACGCACCTCAGGTCAATGAACAAGATGAAATACTGAAGAATGTTGGTACACAATTAAAGAACAAAACACATGGAGAAACTCTTATCTCTGATCTAGCTACAACAAACTGAAAATGCTGTTATGTCTTGGATGACAGCAGTGAGATATTGCGAGACCGCGGCACGAACAATGCCATCACATCACTTGGCCTTGTGCTTAGGGAGTGTGAGGGCCACTGCGGGTGTCTGAAAGCCCATGAACTGCTGCCTAGGAGACCTCCTGATCTCCGGGCTCGGGATTGGGAGCTTGCAACCGGTGGGAGTCGGAAGACCCATGTACTGCAGCCTGGGTGACATCCTGATCCTTGGGCTCGGGCGAGGAGATGGTATCGGTAGCCTATTGGCATTCGGAGAGGGCACCACTGTAGGTGAAAGATTGACCTGCTCAAGAGCCATGCTTTGGAGATCAGCTGGGTAGTCCCGGACACAGCCAATGCGTGCGCCATTAGCGGTTGCCCATTTGAATGACGGGCGGCTGGCCATCTTCGGTGCCACCTCAGAGTCCTCAAAATCGTCGACAACCACTTCCTTCACGATGTCTACCTCAGGCAGTTCAATTTGTGAGTTGCCCAGGGTCTCATCATGTGTCACTGCAGTAGGCTTCTCAGCTTCCTCTGGTGGTTGATCTGAGGTCTTCTTGAATGATGGGTACTCATCGTCATCGACTGAGCATCTCTGAAAAAATGCATTAGAGTTTTTCGTCAGCAAACATTCCTGGAACCTTGTTGGTTATCGAGATATAAAATATGTTTGATGGTAAATTTACCTTGACATTGGCTAGATCAACACTGTTGTGCTCCAGAAAACTGATGAACTCTCTAAAGTTCTCTTCTGTTGGGAGGTAGTGACCGCTATATGGCCATATTGCCTGAAAGAAAAGACGATTTGTCTAGTCAGAACTTGAAATATGGTAAGGTGAATGCAGAAGTAATTTAGCTAGTTGGTTGTAGGTCTGTGTAGAAAATTACCCTAAGAACACCATCTTTGGCAACCAATCTTCCAGCAGCTGTTGTAGCTGCCCCAGCTAGGAAACTCGAGTGCTGAAATTTACCCTTCTTCTTCTGCTCACAAGAGAAAAATACACTTAGGATCGATTCTCCTTGTTATCAAGGACGCGTATGCATTAGGCATCTCTCCTACGTAAACACGTTGAGATGATGAGATCAGGTGACAGCACAGACAAATCCTCCTACGTAAACACGTTGAGATGATGAGATCAGTTGACAGCACAGACAAATCCAGGATAATCGTCCAAGAATATGACCTGTACTTCTCAAGGTCTCGCTTGGTCGACTCGGTGCGGATTCACATCTACATTGCGGAAAGGTTCGGTGGTCAAACATAAAATCTATATCCTTCAAGAAGAAAAAAACAACATAAGCGTCTGAAACTACTACTACTACTATAGAACAAAGAATAATAAGAGCTAACATTGTGAACATTATGAGGGAACTGTGACTGTTTGGTAGGTAGGTAGGTATACTTGGTAGGAGCCCATGTTCGACTTCCAAAGCAAAGGCGATTCAAAGTGCTAATCTGAAACATTGCAAATTCTGTGATGAAACAACAGGGCATTTTAGGTTCTACTCCTCCAAATGTCCAAACTTGAAACAAGAACATTCAGACTTGAAAAGTGCCAAAACCTCCAGTTTCCTACTTCAAAACTCATCAATATTACATGAGTTTTGAGATATTTGGGAGCTTTTTGGTCATTCTAACCAGTTGGAAGCTTCAGAAGTATTGGCAAAAACAAGTTTCAACACCGCAACAGCTCATCACACAAAAAGATGGAATAGGGACGCGGAATGACTTTCAGAGATGTCATGCTCCGAAGTTCGATTTGAACAAGTTGACGCGGAAGTCAAATCAACTCGTCATCTTGCCAGTTGCCACTGCACTGTTCCATCTAAGAAGCAAAGCGCCAAACTAAGAAATGAAGGAAAGGTCAGAGAAACTTGTAGCTACTGGTCTACTACTAGGTGCCCATTTCTTCTCCTGCCTTTTTTTATTTCTGGCTTCTGCTACGTTGAGCCATGGATTTCCAGGTCACGGAGTTGAATTGACCTGCAGGGATCTGCCTTTCCCTATTGAGGAGGCTGGATTTTATTTTCCTTTTTGAAAAGAATTTTTATTGTCATGTACCTTCATGAGTCCTTTATTTATCATCTTGCAGTCAAAGCTGCAGTTCCTATTCGTAATGGAAAACGTGTCTAAGGAGACTGAAAAGTAGTTCTGCAAGTACAAGTATTTGCTTGCTACTATTGGCAAACATGAGTTCAGACTATCTTTGAACACAAGAAAACAATCTTTTATTCAAAAGAATCAGCAGTTACATACTGTACTTGAAAATTTGCGACTTCGGACTATAGATACAGCTTTTAGTTTACACTGTGCAGTGGACGCACCTCAGGTCAGAAAAGAACAAGATGAAATACTGAAGAATGTTGGTACACAATTAAAGAACAAAACATATGGAGAAACTCTCATCTCTGATCTAGCTACAACTAACTGAAAATGCTGTTATGTCTTGAATGACAGCAGTGAGATATTGCGAGACCGCGGCACGAACAACGCCATCACATCACTTGGCCTTGTGCTTAGGGAGTGTGAGGGCCACTGCGGGTGTCTGAAAGCCCATGAACTGCTGCCTAGGAGACCTCCTGATCTCCGGGCTCGGGATTGGGAGCTTGCAACCGGTGGGAGTCGGAAGACCCATGTACTGCAGCCTGGGTGACATCCTGATCCTTGGGCTCGGGCGAGGAGATGGTATCGGTAGCCTATTGGCATTCGGAGAGGGCACCACTGTAGGTGAAAGATTGACCTGCTCAAGAGCCATGCTTTGGAGATCAGCTGGGTAGTCCCGGACACAGCCAATGCGTGCGCCATTAGCGGTTGCCCATTTGAATGACGGGCGGCTGGCCATCTTCGGTGCCACCTCAGAGTCCTCAAAATCGTCGACAACCACTTCCTTCACAATGTCTACCTCAGGCAGTTCAATTTGTGAGTTGCCCAGGGTCTCATCATGTGTCACTTCAGTAGGCTTCTCAGCTTCCTCTGGTGGTTGATCTGAGGTCTTCTTGAATGATGGGTACTCATCATCATCGACTGAGCATCTCTGAAAAAATGCATTAGAGTTTTTCGTCAGCAAACATTCCTGGAACCTTGTTGGTTATCGAGATATAAAATATGTTTGATGGTAAATTTACCTTGACATTGGCTAGATCAACACTGTTGTGCTCCAGAAAACTGATGAACTCTCTAAAGTTCTCTTCTGTTGGGAGGTAGTGACCGCTATATGGCCATATTGCCTGAAAGAAAAGACGATTTGTCTAGTCAGAACTTGAAACATGGTAAGGTGAATGCAGAAGTAATTTAGCTAGTTGGTTGTAGGTCTGTGTAGAAAATTACCCTAAGAACACCATCTTTGGCAACCAATCTTCCAGCAGCTGTTGTAGCTGCCCCAGCTAGGAAACTCGAGTGCTGAAATTTACCCTTCTTCTTCTGCTCACAAGAGAAAAATACACTTAGGATTGATTCATCCTAACATAGAATGTATTTCGCAGAACTGCTAAAAGAAAACAGAAGGATAGTACATTCTAACTACCTGTCCGACATATAATGATCTCGTTGTGCTCAATACGAATATCCACTTGGAATCTTCAGTGGTGTTCACAAGAGCTCCACTTTGCCTATACAACAGCTTCCCTTCCTCCACAATAACTTCATATGCTGCCCTCTCGTTCTGCGATCGAAATAACATTTGGATTGGTAAGCATCTGTAAATTTATAGACTGCTAACACAGCCAAAGTAGAACTCAGATATTTTGAGAGGAAAAGGATGTTGAGGGCACGTACTGGTCCCAGGTACATGATCAATTGGGAATATAGCTTGTTTCTTGGACACTTCGGGTGATGATGGTCTTTCCCGGCTCCAATATCCAACCTGAAAACACAAAAGAAAGAACAATTTGTCAGGATCAACAAGAGCAACCTCTGATTGCACTCAACAAGGAAGCTTTGTCAGAGGAACTGAGTTGTTGCTTCAGACATGGGTGCTTACCAGTAGAAGAACGGCTCAGTGCTCGAACTCGCAGACCAGATATCGTAGTACAGGTGCAAATTGTGCCCGTAGCGATGCCTTGGGTCAATCTAAAGTAGCACAAAGATTGAGCACGTCAGTACCATTTGATGATTTGGAGACAACAAAAGCATGAGTTTTTCTGAAGCAAGGGAACGCACAGCTTCGAGCCAGTGCTGCAGTGCTAGTTTCTGGGCCTTCTCATCCTTGGAGAGTCCCTTGCCGACCTTGGCGATCCTCTTCCCCGCCCTCGACCAGCGGGAAGCTGCAGTCTCCTGCTTCGCCTCATCGAAGAACGAAATAGATTTGATGTTCAGGGAAGCTGAATCATAGGCCTTCCACCTGGAAACACAGAAAACAAGTCAAGAGCTAACTCTAAATGAGCAACCTGAAAGCATATTGAAACCTGAAAGCAAAGTGTGTATGACGAACGTGTGTTGTATTTACCAGAGCTCCTCGATGACAATGGCGCAGTCCGCAAGGCTCCGCCGCGTCCGGTGGCCCTTGAAGAGCTTCTGCACCTTGGTGGCCGCCTCGTCGAGCTCGCAGCGCGGCCTCGGGGAGATGAACTCGAGCACAGCCTGCGCCGACCGCGGGGACTCGCGCTGCCTGCTCCCGGGGCTGCTGCTCTTCAGCACAAGGCTCCGGGCCTCGCGCCTTTGATGCACCGGCCCGCCGTCTCCGGCTCGGCCGCCGCCGCCCCGCCTCCCAGTTCTTGAAGCTGAGCGACCTCTCGAGGGCGTTGCCACGCGCCATCTTCTTGGGCGGGCTGCTCCGGCAGGCTACCCTCGGCGACCTCAGCGGCGTGCCGCAGGCATCCCTGGGGCTCTGCGGCTTCGGGGAGAGGAGGTGGATTCGCTCTGTGTTGAGTGACCTTAGAGTCATCTCCCAGCTCCTCCCTCTTGCGGAGGCGGTTGGTTCGGAGTCAGTTTAGTTTCTGCAAATTGTCGAGGACAGAATCAGAGTTTGAACATAATCGCACACAAAACCGAAAAAAAAATGCAAGCTTTGTTGAATACGAGCACAAGAACAATGCTTGGCCAAATTAAAGCCCCGATTTCATAACCACCTCAGAAAATGCATCAACCACAACCCCAAGAAACCAAAAAACAACCATTCTTTTCACCAAGCTGCTCCACGCGGAGCCAAGAAACAACGACAAGCCCCAAAACCCCTCCCCACAAGCATCACCACGGCAGGAAACGCCAAAAGAAGAGCAGCAAAGAACAAGTCGAACAACCAGGAAACAGAGCAACGATGGCACAGGAGACGCTTCGTTGCAGGAATTCCATGATTCACGTACCGATTGCGCGCGGCAGGGAGAGGGGAGGAGGCGCTCAGGTAGGCTAGCAAGCCGCGATGAGGGAAGATTGAAGAAGCACTTGTGGTTGGTTACTTGGGGCTCTCGGTTCGTCCATTATATACTAGCAGGTAGCAGCGTGCGAGTAGGATTGGGACTAGGCAGTGTGGCCTGAGGTCGAAGACCGAGCGACCGGTCGCCCACGCGCGCGGCTGGTAAACGGATCGGAGGAGGAGGAAATCAGCCGACGAAGGATCCGCGTAGCCGCGCGGTCGATTTTTCTTCCCGGTTCTGTGCGCTTGCTCCTCCCCGCAGTTGTTTCTTTGGTTTGTTAATGCCTCTGCACAGCACAGGAGGCGCACAGTGGGCGATTTGCCACTGCTACTAGCGCTTTCGACTTGACAGAGACCGAAAGGGAGAGCGCGTTTAACCCGGAATGAATATCCGTACTGTACTGGAAGGACAAGGGTTGCTGAAGAAATCAACCACCCAAACTCGCTCGGTTGGGAGTAGACCTGGTAATTCTGCCGTATCACAAGGGACACCGACGCGGCTCGTCTTGGAAATCTGGCTGTTTGAGTTTGGCCGGTACCATGGACTGTGCAGGATCTGAGAATTAGGCTAATAGATGGCGTGGTACAATAGCTTAGGTTGGTACGGCATGGAAAAGCCTACTATAGTTATAAGGCTAGCATATTAAATATAATAATCCTATAGCATCACTATATCATTACTGTGAATGCAGAAGTAATTTAGCTAGTTGGTTGTAGGTCTGTGTAGAAAATTACCCTAAGAACACCATCTTTGGCAACCAATCTTCCAGCAGCTGTTGTAGCTGCCCCAGCTAGGAAACTCGAGTGCTGAAATTTACCCTTCTTCTTCTGCTCACAAGAGAAAAATACACTTAGGATCGATTCATCCTAACATAGAATGTATTTCACAGAACTGCTAAAAGAAAACAGAAGGATAGTACATTCTAACTACCTGTCCGACATATAATGATCTCGTTGTGCTCAATACGAATATCCACTTGGAATCTTCAGTGGTGTTCACAAGAGCTCCACTTTGCCTATACAGCAGCTTCCCTTCCTCCACAATAACTTCATATGCTGCCCTCTCGTTCTGCGATCGAAATAACATTTGGATTGATAAGCATCTGTAAATTTATAGACTGCTAACACAGCCAAAGTAGAACTCAGATATTTTGAGAGGAAAAGGATGTTGAGGGCACGTACTGGTCCCAGGTACATGATCAATTGGGAATATAGCTTGTTTCTTGGACACTTCGGGTGATGATGGTCTTTCCCGGCTCCAATATCCAACCTGAAAACACAAAAGAAAGAACAATTTGTCAGGATCAACAAGAGCAACCTCTGATTGCACTCAACAAGGAAGCTTTGTCAGAGGAACTGAGTTGTTGCTTCAGACGGGTGCTTACCAGTAGAAGAACGGCTCAGTGCTCGAACTCGCAGACCAGATATCGTAGTACAGGTGCAAATTGTGCCCGTAGCGATGCCTTGGGTCAATCTAAAGTAGCACAAAGATTGAGCACGTCAGTACCATTTGATGATTTGGAGACAACAAAAGCATGAGGTTTTCTGAAGCAAGGGAACGCACAGCTTCGAGCCAGTGCTGCAGTGCTAGTTTCTGGGCCTTCTCATCCTTGGAGAGTCCCTTGCCGACCTTGGCGATCCTCTTCCCCGCCCTCGACCAGCGGGAAGCCGCAGTCTCCTGCTTCGCCTCGTCGAAGAACGAAATGGATTTGATGTTCAGGGAAGCTGAATCATAGGCCTTCCACCTGGAAACACAGAAAACAAGTCAAGAGCTAACTCTAAATGAGCAACCTGAAAGCATATTGAAACCTGAAAGCAAAGTGTGTATGATGAACGTGTGTTGTATTTACCAGAGCTCCTCGATGACAATGGCGCAGTCCGCAAGGCTCCGCCGCGTCCGGTGGCCCTTGAAGAGTTTCTGCACCTTGGTGGCCGCCTCGTCGAGCTCGCAGCGCGGCCTCGGGGAGATGAACTCGAGCACAGCCTGCGCCGGCCGCGGGGACTCGCGCTGCCTGCTCCCGGGGCTGCTGCTCTTCAGCACAAGGCTCCCGGGCCTCGCGCCTTTGATGCACCGGCCCGCCGTCTCCGGCTCGGCCGCCGCCGCGCCCGCCTCCCAGTTCTTGAAGCTGAGCGACCTCTCGAGGGCGTTGCCACGCGCCATCTTCTTGGGCGGGCTGCTCCGGCAGGCGACCCTCGGCGACCTCAGCGGCGTGCCGCAGGCATCCCTGGGGCTCTGCGGCTTCGGGGAGAGGAGGTGGATTCGCTCTGTGTTGAGTGACCTTAGAGTCATCTCCCAGCTCCCTCCCTCTTGCGGAGGCGGTTGGTTCGGAGTCAGTTTAGTTTCTGCAAATTGTCGAGGACAGAATCAGAGTTTGAACATAATCGCACACAAAACCGAAAAAAAAATGCAACCTTTGTTGAAATACGAGCACAAGAGCAATGCTTGGCCAAATTAAAGCCCCGATTTCATAACCACCTCAGAAAATGCATCAACCACAGCCCCAAGAAACCAAAAAACAACCATTCTTTTCACCAAGCTGCTCCACGCGGAGCCAAGAAACAACGACAAGCCCCAAAACCCCTCCCCACAAGCATCACCACGGCAGGAAACGCCAAAAGAAGAGCAGCAAAGAACAAGTCGAACAACCAGGAAACAGAGCAACGATCGCACAGGAGACGCTTCGTTGCAGGAATTCCATGATTCACGTACCGATTGCGCGCGGCAGGGAAAGGGGAGGAGGGGAGGCGCTCAGGTAGGCTAACAAGCCGCGATGAGGGAAGAAGCACTTGTGATTGGTTGGTTACTTGGGGCTCTCGGTTCGTCCATTATATACTAGCAGGTAGCAGCGTGCGAGTAGGATTGGGACTAGGCAGTGTGGCCTGAGGTCGAAGACCGAGCGACCGGTCGCCCACGCGCGCGGCTGGTAAACGGATCGGAGGAGGAGGAAATCAGCCGACGAAGGATCCGCGTAGCCGCGCGGTCGATTTTTCTTCCCGGTTCTGTGCGCTTGCTCCTCCCCGCAGTTGTTTCTTTGGTTTGTTAATGCCTCTGCACAGCACAGGAGGCGCACAGTGGGCGATTTGCCACTGCTACTAGCGCTTTCGACTTGACAGAGACCGAAAGGGAGAGCGCGTTTAACCCGGAATGAATATCCGTACTGTACTGGAAGGACAAGGGTTGCTGAAGAAATCAACCACCCAAACTCGCTCGGTTGGGAGTAGACCTGGTAATTCTGCCGTATCACAAGGGACACCGACGCGGCTCGTCTTGGAAATCTGGCTGTTTGAGTTTGGCCGGTACCATGGACTGTGCAGGATCTGAGAATTAGGCTCAATAGATGGCGTGGTACAATAGCTTAGGTTGGTACGGCATGGAAAAGCCTACTATAGTTATAAGGCTAGCATATTAAATATAATAATCCTATAGCATCACTATATCATTACTCACCAAGTCCTATCCATATACCTCTCTCCCTTCGTTCCTCCTCCTTCTCTGCCTCCTCTTCACCTCTCCCATGTCACCATCACGGCTACTCTTTTGTGCTTATACTATTACCTCCATTGACATTGTTCACCGTTACCGATGCCACATTCCTCTTCTGCTACCACCGGCCAAAAACCGTCCATATGCATCCCTCCCCTCGTTCCTCCTCCTCTTCACCTCTCCCACGGCACCACCACGAACCGTTGCCGATGCCACATTTCTCTTCTAAATCCACGTCGCCATCTCCATCAATGCCATCCACTACCGTCCATGGTTTCCTCATTAGTATGCCATGTTCGTGCCAACCTGAGTACCTTATACGAAGACAGCCTTATGTGTCGACAAGGCATAGCCCGTTGGTCAACAGCCCATAAGAGGTATGTTGTTTTTCTCTTTAACGCAGTGGCTAGCATTTTTGCCTTGCTATTTTTATATAGTAATTAACCGCGAATTTCTCTCTTTTTAGCAACGTAGATTCGTTTCACCGAGGTTCACCGAAGAACCCTTCCCATTCAACCGTGGTGCTTCAGTGCTATATATATATATATATATATATATATATACATATATATACACACACCCTACTAATCATATCGTATCATATAGATACTATTATTTTTGGCCTGCGTGGAGCGGTTCGCACGGCGGTATCACAAGCACGCCTGTAGCTCATTTGGTTAGAGCGTCTGGCTGGAACAGGCAGTCTTCGGTTCAATTCCAGGAAAGCGAGGCATTGTAGCATTTTCCTGGGGAGCTACAGTAAGCTCGAGGCACTGTAGCATTTGCGCTGCAGAGTTTTTTTTTTTGAGAAAATAGAAAAGCAATTCATAGTTTGATTGAAAGTGATGTTGTAAATTTTTGAAACTTTTTAAGAATTATCCTCTAAGTATGCCTAACCTACCATAAAAATGCGGATCATGATCAAATTTGTATGATTTTTAAAAATACCAACAATGGTACTAATACATTCAAAGTGATTTCGTCGATTTGGTTGAGCTGCTAAATTTGTGAGTTATTGAAAATTTTTTAGTATCATGAAAATATGCCTACGCTACCGTATAGATTTCAAATCATGATCAACTTTTTGCGATTTTTTTTAAAAACTGACGATGTTGCTGACGCACTTCAAGCAACTTCACTTATTTAATTGAGCTCAAAAAATTGTAAATTCTTTAAAATTTGTTAGAAGGGTCCTGAGAGCATGCCTGAGCTACTAGAGAAAAAATGAATCGTGGCTAAGCTTTTGCGATTTTTAGAAATTATGACAGTTTGGTTCGTCTCCCCGGTGTTCTTAAAAAAGATTTCCTTTCTTTGTCAGAATCTCTTCCTGTGTCGGCGATTCCTTCTGCCCGTGGCAACGCACGGGCCTAAAGAGCATCTAGTTGCAATCAATACTATCTCTCTTCTCTCGTACTGACACATCACCTCTATTGCTCAGAACCTTTAGGTGAAAATTGAGTATCATAAATGTTTTATATTTATATTGTCTTCTAATTATTTTAGGCTCTACCAAGTGTCACTTTTTTCAAATATTACAACCAATAAATTGATTTTTACAAATTTTCACTGTAACATTGGAGTATCATTCTAATTAGGGCAAAGACGATTCCCATAAGTATCACATTCTCTCACCTGCTACTAGATGAGCAAGCCTCTAGCTTCTCTCCGATCCAAAGTCGAAACCAAAGCTGGAGTTTGACTAAACAGATATATTTTATTTGTTTTTTGGAATTGCTAAATAACAGTCGACTAAAATTTTGAGAAAATTAGTCAAATTTCTCACCTCTCGATTTACGCAACGATCCATGCTCCGGCTCACCTCCATCTCCATGTCCAACGAAAATTTGGCCAGTTAGGACTTGAGTCCACTAGAATCCTCAACTATAGAGAGAGAGGGAGAGGGTGGCGGTGAGCAACGGTGGCACTACCGACCACATGATCAGGGAAGGGCGGTGGTGATGGCTAGTGGGTAAGATAGTGACTTCTTCAGGGAAATCTCAGCCGATGGAAGGTGATGGAAAAGTAGATCCAATAGCGGTGAGCCACTGGAGTCGAAGAAGAAGAAATGTTTGGGTGAGGTTGAGGTGGTAGAGGGACAGGGATGAGGTGGGGGTGGTGCCAGTGCCGATGGTAGCCGCGGTAGGAGGCAGCGATGGTAGAGAAGCTTCTTGCCGGTAGGCTTCATCGGTGTCAAGAACGTCGCTGGCAAGACGGTGGCGTCGGGGTAGGGGTGGGCTGTGTAGTGGGTGGCGGTGTGTATTGTGTCTAAAGAGGTGCTTCTATCATAAGAAGGGCGGGGAGATCTGGACTGTTTCAATGGCCCATAATTCTGATTGGTTTTTGAAAAAAAATTCGATTGATGCATTGATACTCCCTTTTCTTTTGCGAGGGGGATAAATTAAGTACTCGGATTCTAACTTTTTTATTTTATTTTTACATGATTATATGCTATTTCTTCTATTTGTGCTTATTCTACATGATTATATGCTGCTTCTTCTATTTGTTCCAAGGATATTTTTAATTTCTTCTCCTAGTTGTGCTTTGTAGGAAGTTCTGTTTGCTCAAAATTTTCTTATAATCTTTCCATGTTCAAGAAAAATACCTTGTGCTATGGCCCAAAAATAGTATGAGGGCGGCTAAGATACTATCATCAATATCTTTTTTTTTAAAAAAAAAACGGAGATTGTCAAGCCATCTCCTAGCTAATATTGTGCAAGAAAATCGTCTAAATTTCTATCATTTATATCTAGATTACAAAAATCATAAATAGTACTTCATATCCATGGCACCGATTGGGGATCCGGTTGGTAGATGACTACAAATGACCACAGAGCAGTTTATTTTATTATTGTGTTTTAGGTCATGACTAGTATAATGTAAATAATTAGTCAAAATTCCATAACAAATTAATGCATTCCTCGTTTGAAAAACAAATGAGAAGTGGAGTAGATGCAAAAATTTAAAAGGCAAAAATGCGGCAACCCAAGCTTACTACTTGCGGTGGCTAGGATCAAATGTGATTTTCAAAATGATTTGCTAAACAATTTTCAAAATTTGCCAACCGGTGGTTGCTCAATCGGCAGGGTATCCGTGTCACATTTCGAGCATGTTAGGTAGGTTTGGATTTTTCCATGATCTGAAAAATGACTTTAAAAAACGTAAAGTTTTCATAAGAAAAACATTCATGTTCTTATAAGAAAATCTGAAAACTTTCGAGGCATTTGCTCTAGCACGGTCTTTTCGTGTCTCTGTCCTCTATGTCCATTTGCTCTAGGATACTGAGATCATTAAGAGCATGTTTAATAGAGCTTCATATTTTAATTTTTCAGCCTTTGCTCTTAATTCTCGAAGAATCTATTCCTCTAAGATTATGGAGCTAGCTAAAACAAGCCTTTGATAGAAAGTTGGCTCTCAAAACTCTAAAATAGAGGATTAGATGCACAAAAGACCATGCTACCCATGGTTTTAACATTGTCTATTTTTTTTAATCTTTCTAGGTGTACACAAATTTTTCAACCTCTTTAGAAGGTTGCCAAGTTCAGATTCAATCACAAAAAATTATCAAACAGAGGGCCACGACGACAATAAAATTCATTGCCTTTATTGCATTCTATCAAGATCACTAGCCAAGGTTGCGTGTTACGCTGCGCAGTGTGAAATTTGGTCCAATGATTATTTGTGAAAAAAATGGTATGAGGACTTAAACATAACTTTAGTTTTTCTAAGGAGTTTTTCAAAAAATTTGCTAGCTAGGAGTCATCGGCGAATTTGGGGGCCACGGGCCCTTTTAGTAAAAACCAGTGGAAGTCACGTCGGTGAATCTATGAAACTGTGGGGTATTTTTTACAACGCCATGCGAAATTCAGTCCAGCAGTTATTTTTGAAAAAAAATGGTATGAGGACCAAAATGCAATTTTTTTGTGGGGAAAACACAATTTTGTTTTTTGGAGGGTTTTTTAAAAAATTTGCTAGCTAGGACTTGTCGGTTAATTTGCGGGGCTAGGGGTCCTTTGAGTAAAAAAACTAGTGGAGGATCCATCGGCAAATTTGTGAGACTACGGGGTTTTTTTATAAAAGAGTTGATGGGAGGATCTAAACATAAATTCAGATTTTTTTAAAAAGAAACGAGCAGAGGATTCGTCGGCAAATTTACAAAACTGCGGGGTCTTTTCAAAAAAGAGCCAGTGAAAGAACTCAAACATAATTTGGTTTTTTTTTTAGGAACCCTTTCACGGAGATGCTGAGATGGCATAGCTGGGAGGGCTCAAATCCCTTCAGCTTTAATATAAGGTAGGTATACATTACACCAGCTTTATATGCGTAAGTGCATAATTATTGAAGTTACCACAAATCCTCTTGGAACCAGGACACCATCTGCACCTTGAGAAAAACCGGTGTACCTCAGATACTAAACATGAACGCAGATCATACCAAATGAACAATGCTTTATAATATTTAGTTTTTGATAGCGTGCCACCTTCAGTAGTCTCTGTGCCTTCTCATAGATGTCAGCTATAAACCATCGATCCTTCCCAAAATTATCATACCGGTAACGGATACTTATCCGATATGGTGATCCTCTGCGATCCTTCCCGATACAGTATCAGAAATGATCAGTAAAATTCAATATTTAAAAGTATTAAAAATAATCTCGATCATTCTCTGATACTCCGCGATACTCCCTAATACTTCTAGGCCAAAAACACAAAACTAAGCCCAATCCAAACCATCTCTTATAGCCCTAAAATTTCTCTCTCTCTCACTCATTCCACCCAGTTATCTCTCCTACAACTGACTCTTTTAAAATCCCAAGACCTGGTAGTTACTGCCCTCCACCTAGATGACTGATAACTACTACTAGCCTCCACCTCCACTTCAGTCTCCGCCGAGCCGAGAGGCCGCCACCGCCGCCTCCCTTTGCAATCTCGCCATCATCGCCTCCCCTCCTCCTACCGCCAACCCGCTAACCAACCTGTTAACCACTGCCATTGCCATCTTTCCCTATACAATCTCACCATTGTCGTCTTCTCCTCTTACTTTTTTTATTTTTTTAAATAAGTATATACTCATCGTATGTCAAATTCTTGTTTTTTGAGAAATTGCATATCACCGTATCGCCGTATCGATGTCGTGTATCGGTGATACATAGGATGTCAGGTAACTGCCAGCAGCATAATAGTAGAAGAACATTCAGATAAGCAACAGGATTAGACCACGACAACCACTCTTCAATGATGGTGTCGGTGTACTTTGCACCAGGGTACCCTCCCCGCCGAAGAAATAATAGGCCCAAAAGCGGCTCGTTTGGTGGCTGGCGGCAGCCGGCGATCACGCCGCTCACGGGTGAAGAGCTCCGCATGGCCCTCGACAAGCGATCGGGTGATCACGCCCTACTGCCGGGGCGGCGTTTGGGGCGCTGGCGGGTGGCGGACGATCACGCCACCGTCGGCGAGGAGTCCGCATGGCCCCTAGCGGCGATCGGCGATCACGCTGCTCACGGGCGGCGGCCTCTGTGGCGCCTGGCGGGCAGCGAGCGATCATGCCTCGCCGGCCGGGCGATCACGCCGCTGCCGACGAAGAGCCCGCGTGGCCTCGCGGCGAAGCGGCGGCGGCCTATGCGGCGTCGACTTATGAGGCGGCTTTGGTGAGTGGGCGCGTTGGGCCCCCTCGTCGAGCCACGAAGGCAATCAAAGGAACGAGGAAGGAAGCGCCTCAAGTTTCCCCCGGCACCTCGTGTCAAGGTCATTAATTATGAAGGATTTCGCTATCGACCGTCGACGACACGTCCCTCTGACACCTCTTACCAAACCCGTCGCAGGGCGTCGTGTCCCGAGCGGACCGGCCAGAGACCACTCACCGACATTAAATGGGGTTTGAAGGACGAGGCAGCGGGCGCAGCATAATAAATGAGTCGGGTCGACGTGGAAGTTGGAATGATGACTGTAATTAATGTGCTATAGATAAGTATAGCGTCACCTTCTCCCCTGCCCAGGCCGGCTCGTCTATATAAGGGCGCCTCGGTGCATGGGAGAAAGGAGGAAGTCAGTCGGTCAATCATCGAGAACTCACAGAAGTAGACATAGAAGAGAACCCCTGTAAACACTTCCACATATTCTTAACAAAGAACCAGCAGGACGTAGGGCTATTACCCACTCTGGGGGCCTGAACCTAGGTAAATCATGGTATCCACCGGCTTGTTGATTCCCGGATCCATCGTTGAGAGACATTAGGGTTTTCAGCCATGAAGATACCCTCTACCGAACCAAACCTTCCGTCTAGAGAGTAGCCAACTCTGTTCATTGACGGAATCTTGTCGGCGAAATACACCGACAGATGGTGAAAGCAAGAATATGACACAACTTGTGAAACCTCATTTGCAGTCTCTTTTTCTAGGTCCGAAGCAGGGACCCAATCGATTGCAAGCCTTCTCTGGCTGTAATCGACGCATGAAGGAGCGCCCGAAAGGATAAATATCTCGATAAATGCAAAACTATTATCTGTGGAGACAGGAGACTGAAGAGTAGCACACCATTACCAGAATCAGTCAACATCAAGTATCATATGCAAATGCCTGAAGAGAACTGAATAGTTGCCAAGATCATCATTCACCTGGAGAACGGAGAGGTATGCATCGGAAAGACGGGTGTAGTTTGCAACCACTACTATTCTCACCTGCATACTACTTACTACATGCTCCACAGTAAAACGAAAGTATAGTGGATCCCCTAGCAAAGCTGTAAATTGGAAGCGTCCTGTAGCAAATACTACGAAAGTGTCATCTATCAAAATAAAACGAAAGTATAGTGTTCCACAGTAAAGCTGCAAATTGGAAGCGTCCTGTAGCAAATGCCACCGATTTGAGTTCCACAACCAATTTTGAAAAAAAAAAAAAGAAGTGAGAGAGAGAGGAAATTTGATACGTGGTTTACTAACCAAAAATAATAAGCTTTTAAGTCTGCACATGTCCTGGGGCTAATTCTGCTGTGCATCAGCTATCATCTTGACATTTCTTCGGGCCAATCATCTTGATCTGCGTATGAAACTAACATCTCTCAACTGTTAAAGACTTCAAGATACACAGTGGCTGCTCCGGAGGTTTCCACTGTTCAGAAACAGAACCAGCTGCAGGTTGACTAATTGGTGTTTCGTTATTATCAAGGATGGGGACACCACACGACGGGCTGCGTCCTGATGCGTTTCTCTGCATTCAAAGTTCAGTTCTCGATCCGTTCTCCCGACTGAGCAAACGTACCGCCGCTGGAACCTCGCGAGAAAGTTGCAAGCCGTCGTTGCTTAATTGCTAGGTCCAAATAATTCAGTTGATGATCATCATCAACCAGCAGCCACATTCGACTATGATGTCTCATTTATGGCGATGATGGAAACGGGAAGCTGCCTCATGAAACCTGCTTGACTTCGTGTATCGATGGACCAATGGCGAGCTCTCTATATGTCTTGAAATGATAACTTCTGCTTGATGATATTTTTCAAGGGTTCAACGTGATGATTGCGAGAAACAAGAAGACCCGTAGGATGGAAAAACTCTATAGTAGGTCTATTCTGTGATCACTTCGATGGGATTTATTGACAGATAGAAAATGTTGTATTTGCATTAGGGCATGTACAATAATAGTGTGATATCAGCTATCTATATGCTTTGCTACGTAAGATTTTTGCTGATATAGAGGAGAGAGAGCTAGCTATCTCTTCGTGAAAAGACGACTATATAGACATTATAAAACTAGATTATATGAGTTATTATCTACAATAACACATTTTTATACTATAATTTAAAGATTATAGGATACCATAGAGACAACCTTGATGGCATTTATTGTAGAAGTTATAATCAGTTTTATTTTTAGATAACATGGAAGGGTATATATCTGCTAGTGTACATGCACTTATGGGGATAGTAACATAATTTTGACCATGGTTGTTGGGATTTGTATCATGAGTAGTTAGGATTGTTTTTTGATCCACAAGGATCGAGGTCGTAGGTTTGGATCTAGAATCATTGTAGGACTGTAACTAGGGTTTATAAAACCATTTTGAACCAGAAATTTGTAGCCCCAGTAGTGGTGAAACCCGTGAAAAATCACTTAAAAACTGCGAAAATTGAACAATATGAAAATTCAAACCATTTTGAAATCTGGTCAAACCACTTAGCAAAAACCGCTCAGTGTTGGCCGAAAACCGAGTATTTTTTTTGGGAGAAATCACTAGAAACAGGAGCCGGTTGAAAAAAATTGGAAAAAAGGTAAAAAAAGGGAAAATTGCAAAAAAAAAATGTTGTAACATTTGTAAAAATCCATTAAAGACCAAAAAATAGGGAAAATGTAAGAAATATATATAAAAAAGTATGTAAAAACACAAAAAAAATTCCGGTATGATCTCTCCTAAATATGGAAAAATTTCGACATGGCCTTTGCTATATTTTAGACAATTGAAAGTTGTAAATTAGGCATTTAGCAATAATATATCAACAAATAATCTTTCATTTCAATATTACTCATATATCAATCCAACAAATGCAAAAATAAACATTTAGCAATAGCATATTAACAAATAATCTTTTATTTCAATACTACTCACATATCAATCCAACAAGTGCAAAAATAGACATTCACATAATGATATGCCAATACCATTCATGTATCAATACCATTTACATTTTAATATCTTATAGAAATTGCTTGTGTAAATAATTTACAAGAAATTGCTAGTGTCAAATTACACGTTGTACAACAAATAAATACATAATATAACTAGTGGTATAGAGTACAACTTTCATACTAAAGTTTTGGTAATTCATGTATGCATACAACGAGAAGTAAGCTTTTCAATATTGGATAATATTAACATATTAAAATATACCATATCAAGATAATTTTTGTGTATACAAATATTGCTACTTGAATAAATAGTACCATTTTAAAGTGCCGTTCATTCTTTGCTAAATATACTTCAACAAATATTGCTACTAAATATAATTAAACAAATATTGTTACTAAATATACTTCAACAAATATTACTACTTGCATAATTGAATAAATATTGTTACTTGACATACTTCAACAAATATTGCTACGTGACATACTTGAACAAATATTGCTACTAAATATAATTGAACAAATATTGTTTCTAAAATATGTTTAAGTAAATATTACTACTTGACATACTTGAATAAATATTGTTACTAAATATAATTTAACAAATATTATTACTAAAATATGTTGAAGTAAATATTTCTACTTGACATACTTGAGCGAATATTGCTACTAAAATCTTCTAATTTCTTTTTTTTTTTGGCTTTTCTATTTTCTAGATTTCAAATGGCTGAAGAACATCTCCAAACTTCATTTTTTTTAAAAAAAATCACGCCAAAGGTCATAAAGAAATTAATACTAATTTTAGAGAATTTCTGGATAAATTTTTTCAAATTTTTTGAATTTAAATTTCACCGGTAAACCGAGCGATTTTACTTCTTGAACCGGAACGATAAAGTCAAAAACAGCGGGTTTCGAGCAGTAAACTGCAGTAGTAACTATCCTGAAGATTTGAACGCGTGGATCCTACGCAACTTTTAAAAAAATGTGGATGGCTATTTTATACGAATTTACTGAAGCTAGATTTCGGCTAGCGAATGGAACAGATCGACATGTTCAAATGATCAACAGAGTAGTACAGGTCGAGATCCCGAGTTCCGGACAACCTAGAAATTAACAGCTTGAAAATGGCAAGTTGCTATTTCGATCCAAAAACAAATTGACAAGTTGCCATGAGAACTATATGTACTTGTGAGAATTACGCAGCAGGTCCAATCTACATATGACGTCGGAATGGAGCACCACGAAGAAGTCTAAGCTCCATGATTTGAAATGTACAAATCCAAGTTATATCCGGTATATTTTTTGAAAATTTTAGTTTTAGGTATAAACTCTGTAAGTTCAACCATCATTAGTTATGGTTTTGATGTTAATGACAAATCTAATCTTGTGTTAATGACAAATCCAATTTTAAGTTTATCCCCTAATGCGATATTGTTATTGATGACAAATCTTATATCGAGACTAATTTGTTTATTTAGAATATCTTTGTTTAGTCTCATCGCATTGAAAAATGGAAAACACAAGGTATGTTTGCATATTCATTCTAGTATTAGTTGCATACTTTGGAGTCAAGTTAAAATATGAATATCCCCGTTATATTAACCACAAAACGTGCATCATGTTCCCAATCCATACATTACATGGATGCACACACTTAGGGGGAGTTCGTGGTTTAACTTGATAGTTTCATTGTATTGATCTATTCTTTATTGACACATATAAGGATCAAGACAAAGAAACTAAATCCTTGAGTATATGTTTGAATTGCCTAGTTATAAGTATACTCATGGTAATATAGGATATACTCCAATACGATCAAATTGGATATGTGCATATTATGTCCAAGTCAATTATATCTATGCACATATACATGTGGGTGTATTCTATAGTTGATGATTTAGAGTAATGATCATTTCCATATAGTTTACATATAATGGATCATTACTTTCCATCAACATGAGTATATGAAAACTTGTGTAGTTAATATATACTCATATCAATTTAAATGATAATTTAAATTGAGTTCATTTGTCTTAATTAATTATTAACGAACACTTCATCATGTGTTGATGGTGTTCCGTGATTAATTGAGGACAAATGAATAGTTCTTAAGTATAATAAAGCATGAGTTGCATTATTGTACTTAAGACACACTTAAATCATTTCTATTGATTTAGGGTTGTGCTCAATTGATCTAGAGGCATCCATTATGTGTTAATGGAGTGCAAAAGATAATTGAGACAACCATGCATCTTGGACTAACAAGTTTTTATGAGTTGTGATTGAGTTAGGTCCAAAGATGGATGAGATGATGAAAACGGGACAAGGACGGCATCATGAGTTGATGGGGGTCAAGAGTGGATCCCGAAGAAGAAGAGGAGTCGAGTGATGATCCCGGGGGAGTATCAAAGTGATGATCATAAAGACCCCAAAGGGGATTGCTTGTGTGCAGCGGCGAAGGTATAACTAGATAGGCTAAGGACCTTTGTAGTCTTTGTGTCTAGTTCTTTTATCGCCGTTCTATTAAGAGGGGTCGTTCCCTTTGCTTGAACTTCATCATGTGTTGGTGATCTCGTTCCGCGTTCACTCAAGCTCAAACCATTTGGATTTGGCTTTTGCATAAGGGTTAACCATTTGGCATGTGTTGCGAATGGGTTAAACTTATGCTTGGTTGCATTTGATTTTCGCATTATGCTTTGATTTGCATGTGTTGCAAGATGTGATAAGTTAATGCGTTGGCTTTTGCGTGGAGTTCACTTTTGTATGTGTTGCATTAGTTGAAGCTTCACGTTTTGGTTTCGCAAAACAATCTTTCTAAAACTTGTGTGTTTGTATGGAGCTAGAGGCTTGCATGTGTTGCAGTAAAGAGCTCATACGTGTGATTTGGTTTTGGTTTGAAGTTTGGTTTTGGTGTTGCATTGAACTAGAGAATTGCATGTGTTGCAATTAGAGAGTTCATGCATCTTGATTTGATGTTGCTTGGAGCTAGACTTTTGCATGTGTTGCAAAGAGTAGTGCTCAAGCATGAAATGGTTTTATTGTGTTATTTGCAAGTTCGTTGTGTGAATAAACTGAGGTTTATGAGTCGAAATTCGAGAGCGTGTGAGTGGGGCTTGCAACGGTGTTGGCAAGTTGACCGGGTCTTGTGTTGACCTTCACATGGCTAGGGATTAATCTCATAAACTCGAGTTTGATTTGCTTATACGTTTTGCAAATAGATCTTGAGTTGATTCGAGATGTGTTTTCGCAATTTGGTTTGAATTCTTTGAGCATGAGCTAAGTTGGTGCAAATGTGTTTTGCACGTGTGTATGATCATGTGTTGATCATCTACATTGCTCAAAGAATAAGTTTGGTTTTTGGAGAAATGATTTTGGAGCTAATCTGGTTTTCTCTCGAGGTCTTGATCCTACTATCGGGCAATGTGGGCTGTAATACCGAGTCAAGCAGTACTACCGGGC
>CM070501.1:22730022-22831991 GCA_036346375.1 Guadua angustifolia
GTCTTCTCCTCTTACTTTTTTTATTTTTTTAAATAAGTATATACTCATCGTATGTCAAATTCTTGTTTTTTGAGAAATTGCATATCACCGTATCGCCAGATCGATGTCGTATCGGTGATACATAGGATGTCAGGTAACTGCCAGCAGCATAATAGTAGAAGAACATTCAGATAAGCAACAGGATTAGACCACGACAACCACTCTTCAATGATGGTGTCGGTGTACTTTGCACCAGGTACCCTCCCGCCGAAGAAATAATAGGCCCAAAAGCGGCTGGCCGGTTTGGTGGCTTTGGCGGCAGCGGGCGATCACGCCCTGCCCGCCGGGTGAAGAGCCCGCATGGCCCCCTGACAAGCAGTCGGGTGATCACGCCTACTACTCGGGCGGCGGCCTCTTGACGGCGCTGGCGGGCGGCCGGACGATCACGCCGCCGTCGGCGAGCCCGCATGGCCCCTAGCGGCGATCGGCGATCACGCTACTGCTCACCGGGCGGCGGCCTCTGTGGCGCCTGGCGGGCAGCCGGCGATCATGCCACGCCGGCCGGCGATCACGCCCTGCCGCGACGAAGAGCCGCGTGGTTCCCTGGCGGCGGGCGGCGGCCTATGCTGGCGTCGGCTTATGAGCGGCTTTGGTGAGTGGCGGGCGTTGGGCCCCTCGTCGAGCCCGAAGGCAATCAAAGGAACGAGGGGAAGGCTTCGCCTCGAAGTTTCCCTCCCCTGGCACCTCGTGTCAAGGTCATTAATTATGAAGGATTCTGCTATCGACACGTCGACGACACGTCCCTCTGACACCTCTTACCAAACCCGTCGCAGGGGCGTCGTGTCCCGAGCGGACCGAGCGAGACCACTCACCGATATTAAATGGGGTTTGAAGGACGAGGCCGCGGAGGCGTGCATAATAAATGAGTCGTGGGTCGACGTGGAAGTTGGAATGATGACTGTAATTAATGTGCTATAGATAAGTATAGCGTCACCTTCTCCCCTGCCCAGGCCGGCTCGTCTATATAAGGGCGCCTCGGTGCATGGGAGAAAGGAGGAAGTCAGTCGGTCAATCATTGAGAACTCACAGAAGTAGACATAGAAGAGAACCCCTGTAAACACTTCCACATATTCTTAACAAAGAACCAGCAGGACGTAGGGCTATTACCCACTCTGGGGGCCTGAACCTAGGTAAATCATGGTATCCACCGGCTTGTTGATTCCCGGATCCATCGTTGAGAGACATTAGGGTTTTCAGCCATGAAGATACCCTCTACCGAACCATACCTTCCGTCTAGAGAGTAGCCAACTCTGTTCATTGACGGAATCTTGTCGGCGAAATACGCCGACAGATGGTGAAAGCAAGAATATGACACAACTTGTGAAACCTCATTTGCAGTCTCTTTTTCTAGGTCCGAAGCAGGGACCCAATCGATTGCAAGCCTTCTCTGGCTGTAATCGACGCATGAAGAGCGCCCGAAAGGATAAATATCTCGATAAATGCAAAACTATTATCTGTGGAGACAGGAGACTGAAGAGTAGTACACCATTACCAGAATCAGTCAACATCAAGTATCATATGCAAATGCCTGAAGAGAACTGAATAGTTGCCAAGATCATCATTCACCTGGAGAACGGAGAGGTATGCATCGGAAAGACGGGTGTAGTTTGCAACCACTACTATTCTCACCTGCATACTACTTACTACATGCTCCACAGTAAAACGAAAGTATAGTGGATCCCCTAGCAAAGCTGTAAATTGGAAGCGTCCTGTAGCAAATACTACGAAAGTGTCATCTATCAAAATAAAACGAAAGTATAGTGTTCCACAGTAAAGCTGCAAATTGGAAGCGTCCTGTAGCAAATGCCACCGATTTGAGTTCCACAGCCAATTTTGAAAAGAAAAAAAACTTTTAAGTCTGCACATGTCCTGGGGCTAACCAAAAATAATAAGCTTTTAAGTCTGCACATGTCCTGGGGCTAATTCTGCTGTGCATCAGCTATCATCTTGACATTTCTTCGGCCCAATCATCTTGATCTGCGCATGAAACTAACATCTCTCAACTGTTAAAGACTTCAAGATACACAGTGGCTGCTCCGGAGGTTTCACTGTTCAGAAGCAGAACCAGCTGCAGGTTGACTAATTAATTGGTGTTTCGTTATTATCAAGGATGGGGACACCACACGACAGGCTGCGTCCTGATGCGTTTCTCTGCATTCAAAGTTCAGTTCTCGATCCGTTCTCCCGACTGAGCAAACGTACCGCCGCTGGAACCTCGCGAGAAAGTTGCAAGCCGTCGTTGCTTAATTGCTAGGTCCAAATAATTCAGTTGATGATCATCATCAACCAGCAGCCACATTCGACTATGATGTCTCATTTATGGCGATGATGGAAACGGGAAGCTGCCTCATGAAACCTGCTTGACTTCGTGTATCGATGGACCAATGGCGAGCTCTCTATATGTCTTGAAATGATAACTTCTGCTTGATGATATTTTTCAAGGGTTCAACGTGATGATTGCGAGAAACAAGAAGACCCGTAGGATGGAAAAACTCTATAGTAGGTCTATTCTGTGATCATTTCGATGGGATTTATTGACAAATAGAAAATGTTGTATTTGCATTAGGGCATGTACAATAATAGTGTGATATCATTATCTATATGCTTTCTACGTAAGATTTTTCTGATATAGAGGAGAAAGCTAGCTATCTCTTCGTGAAAAACGACTATATAGACATTATAAAACTGGATTATATGAGTTATTATCTACAATAACATATTTTTATACTATAATTTAAAGATTATAGGATACCATAGAGACAACCTTGATGACAGTTATTGTAGAAGTTATAATCAGTTTTATTTTTAGATAACATGGAAGGGTATATATCTGCTAGTGTACATGCACTTATGGGGATAGTAACATAATTTTGACCATGGTTGTTGGGATTTGTATCATGAGTAGTTAGGATTGTTTTTTGATCCACAAGGATCGAGGTTGTAGGTTTGGATCTAGAATCATTGTAGAACTGTAACTAGGGTTTATAAAACCATTTTGAACCCGAAATTTGTAGCCCCAGTAGTAGTGAAACCCGTGAAAAATCACTTAAAAACTGCAAAAATTGAACAATATGAAAATTCAGACCATTTTGAAATCTGGTCAAACCACTTAGCAAAAACCGCTCAGTGTTGGCCGAAAACCGAGTATTTTTTTTTTTGGAGAAATCACTAGAAACAGGAGCCGGTTGAAAAAAATTGGAAAAAAGGTAAAAAAAAAGGAAAAATTGCAAAAAAAAAATGTTGTAACATTTGTAAAAATCCATTGAAGACCAAAAAATAGGAAAAATGGTAGAAGCATATAAAAAAAGTATGTAAAAACACAAAAAAAATTCAGTATGATCACTTCTAAGTATGGAAAAATTTTGACATGATCTTTACTATATTTTAGGCAATTGAAAGTTGTAAATTATGCATTTAGCAATAATATATCAACAAAGAATCTTTCATTTCAATATACTCACATATCAATCCAACAAGTGCAAAAATAGGCATTTAGCAATAATATGTTAACAAATAATCTTTTATTTCAATACTACTCACATATCAATCCAAAAAATAGACATTCACATAATGATATGCCAATACCATTCATGTATCAATACCATTTACATTTTAATATCTTATAGAAATTGCTTGTGTAAATAACTTACAAGAAATTGCTAGTGTCAAATTACACGTTGTACAACAAATAAATACATAATATAACTAGTGGTATAGAGTACAACTTTCATACTAAAGTTTTGGTAATTCATGTATGCATACAACGAGAAGTAAGCTTTTCAATATTGGATAATATTAACATATTAAAATATACCATATCAAGATAATTTTTGTGTATACAAATATTTCTACTTGAATAAATAGTACCATTTTCGAGTGTCGTTCATTCTTGCTAAATATACTTCAACAAATATTGCTACTAAATATAATTAAACAAATATTGTTACTAAATATACTTCAACAAATATTACTACTTGCATAATTGAATAAATATTGTTACTTGACATACTTCAACAAATATTGCTACGTGACATACTTGAACAAATATTGCTACTAAATATAATTGAACAAATATTGTTTCTAAAATATGTTTAAGTAAATATTACTACTTGACATACTTGAATAAATATTGTTACTAAATATAATTTAACAAATATTATTACTAAAATATGTTGAAGTAAATATTTCTACTTGACATACTTGAGCGAATATTGCTACTAAAAATCTTCTAATTTCTTTTTTTTTTGGCTTTTCTATTTTCTAGATTTCAAATGGCTGAAGAACATCTCCAAACTTCATTTTTTTTTTAAAAATCATGCCAAAGGTCATAAAGCAATTAATACTAATTTTAGAGAATTTCTGGATAAATTTTTCAAATTTTTTGAATTTAAATTTCACCGGTAAACCGAGCGATTTTACTTCTTGAACCGGAACGATAAAGTCAAAAACAGCGGGTTTCGAGCAGTAAACTGCAGTAGTAACTATCCTGAAGATTTGAACTCGTGGATCCTACGCAACTTTTAAAAAAATGTGGATGGCTATTTTATACGAATTTACTGAAGCTAGATTTCGGCTAGCGAATGGAACAGATCGACATGTTCAAATGATCAACGGAGTAGTACAGGTCGAGATCCGGAGTTCCGGACAACCTAGAAATTAACAGCTTGAAAATGGCAAGTTGCTATTTCGATCCAAAAACAAATTGACAAGTTGCCATGAGAACTATATGTACTTGTGAGAATTACGCAGCAGGTCCAATCTACGTATGACGTCGGAATGGAGCACCACGAAGAAGTCTAATCTCCATGATTTGAAATGTACAAATCCTAGTTATATCCGGTATATTTTTTGAAAATTTTAGTTTTAGGTATAAACTCGTCTATAACAATTCAAATGAAACACATGCCTCTGAAAAAGCATACTCGAATTCAAAGATTTAAATGGTTTTATATCACATGCTTTGCTGATTTATATACAAAATCAGCACATACCTACAATCAAACTATCATCAAAAAGAAAACTCTAGTTTAAATTTCATTTCAAACCTGTTTGAATTAGTTAGTAAACTAGTTAAATTCAACATCTTAGAAATTTTAAAAAGTTTCACATGCAATACATAATGAAATATACTCCGCCTAGGCTCCAAGATGCCTCATATATATATATATAGAGAGAGAGAGAGAGAGAGGCTAATCTGCTCTTGAGAGCACAGCCAAACGGTGCTTTCGCCGTTTCTACCGTGCAATCGGATCACCCAACGGCCGGATATTTCTTGCGCGTATCGTCCCACACGATGGAAACGGCCGTCTGCTCCTAACCCCGTTCGTCTGCTCCGTCTAACGCCCGATGCTTGTGGCCTCCGTTCCCAATCAATCTGTGAACTCCGCCTCCGTTCCCAATGAATCGTGCGAAGTCCCTTTGCCTCTCCTTGCAGCGCCCGCCGTAGGTCAAGTCAGATCCGCTCCTTGCAAACTCCGCCTACCTCTCGTCGTCCTCTTGCTCGGTGCTGCTGCCTCTCCTTGCTTACTTGCTTGAATGCGTGCTGCCGCTTACTGGATCGCTCTCCTTGCTGCGGCGCCCCTGTAGATCGCTTAGCAGCTTGACACGGCTTGCTGGTGTGTGGCGGTGGTGAAGGTGCTTCCTTTCTTCGGCTGCTTCCTTTCTTCCATTCGTGCTTTCGAGAGAGAGGGCCAGCATATTCAGCTCATCATATTCAAAGTAGTAAATTTGGGCTATAGTTTGGTTCAAGCTGCTCAATGTTTTATGTGCAATCGCAAGTATCCACGAACCAAATGTTTTCAATTATCGAACATTGCTAGTGGCTATCTTTGTCTTTATATTAAAATCATTTATGCAAATGCAATGCATAGCATTTTTCCGAATCTTGCCCTAACTGGTGGTTGGTAGTTTGAATGTACATGTTGGGGATTGGAATGTTTGCATTTTTACATTTTAAAAATCTGAAATCTGAATGTCTTCCTAGTTCCTACATCACGTTATTTAACTTTGCAGTTCATACCTGAACTAATTTACAAGGAATGTGGTTCATAAGTCACCGGAATATATTCGGCTCGGTGTTTTTACTTCAAGATATATTCCTCTCCTCACCTACGATGCTGATCTTTTGAACTTAGTGAATGTTCTTTATTTTTGTTTCACTTATTTATGGAGTGATGCTTCTTTGGTGCTGAATTGGTGACATTTTGGTTTGCGCTAATTCATTGAAACTTTGCGGTATCAAGTTCTTTAGATAAGTTAAAAATCAAAGGTGCAAGAGTGGAGATTCGAATGGTCCCATCAAGGTTGCACCACAACATCGGGAGGAAAACCTGGCATACGCACATGGCTGCGTTGATCTGGCTGATGCTAGGCGGGAGGGCTTCGTGTTGAGATTAATCTTGTGCATAAGAATGTCGGTTTGGTTTTGGTTAGAAGTCGATCGATTTTGTCTTGTGCATAAGAATGTCAGTTTTGGTTTTGGTTAGAAGTCCAGTCAGTTTCTATCTTGTGCATAAGAATGTCTGCTGGTGTTTAGTTCAGAGCCCAGTCGTTCTGAAGTTTTGTCGGACAAGGCATAGTGAACTTTGTCTCAATTTGGGAGTTTGAAAGTTTAATTTTGAGTGCAATTAGTTTGTGCAATCCGGATTGTATTTTGTAAATGTATTCAGTACAAGGTCCTGTAATCTCTGACTATATAAGTAAAGTTTTGGCAGCACCAAATTGATTGAGACTTGTATTTGTTGTGTCATTCAGACTGGTCTTGTTTCTGATACTGTTTGCCATATTGCATAGACTGCTTGCCAACTTAGAAAATATATGCATTTTGGTTTTCTTTTTCCTGTTAGGACCTCCTGTCTTCAGTGCTGACATGAATTTCTCGCCTCTTGTTTTTTCACCAGTTGTTCATTCAGATTATAGTGTCTGTTTCTGAATATTGAATGAAAAATGCCTTTTCCAAAATCCTACTCCATCACTTGCAGATAATGGTCTTTCAGCCAGGCGAATATCTCAATGTGAAGGTCTGTAGAAAATTTTGTGTGTCTTGTGATATTTTCAACAATGCCTAGTATCATGGGACTACTGTGTTTAAAATGTTTTTGACATGGGCTGTTTTCATGAAAGAGGTCATATTTTTGTTGTGACATATCTTCTAGAAGATGTGTATAGAGATTCACTACCAATTTACGATTGAACATAATATTTATAAATATATTGGAATGTATAATATGCATAGAAGCATTACGGATCGTTTGGCACACCATGTCAACATCCAAACCTTCTTAGCAAAAACCACGACCAAAAGAGACTAGTCCGGTCTCTTTGTTGCAGCATTCAAGCAATACAGAGAAGCAATACAGCATTCAAGCAATACAGAGAAGCATTCCAGCAAAGACATCTGACAACTTGTTAAGTCAAATTTCAACATTGTGCACCCACATTGAGCCAAGTTTCAGTTTATGTGGAATCAACACCTGTTGTATTTTTGTTATGTGACTACAACGAAAACCAGCAGGTTATAAAATCATGCTATTTAGCATTCTTTTGTAATTCTTGGTTGGCAAATTGCATCATCATCTTCAGATCCATCATACAAAAACATTTTAAGCAGTACTTGCATCATCATCCCTGTACAGTTCAATATCTTCAGATCCATCATCCAAATCCGTGTCTTCGCATTCTTGCGGGCTATTCTCTTCTCCTTTTTTTCCCTTTCCTTTCACGTTCCTTTGCTGGAAAATCCTAACAAAGTATAAGTAACAATTCAAAAAAATATATATGAAATGTCAACATGCAAGTTAGTAACCAGTACCGGGCAAGTTCTAGCATTGTGCCCTCCTCTCTTGCTGCCACAAATGCCACATGTTCGTGGTTTCTTTGCATCCGAGCTGATTCAAGGTGGCTTAAATCTCTGTGGTTGCTTTCTCTTTCCCTTGCATTGCGATATTGGTGGATCTAAAATCTTTTGAGAATCTACAGTTGCACATGTGCCAATCTCACATGTTTGGGTCTCTTCATGAATAGGCAGCCCTTCCATTTGCGCCTCGGCAACATCCAATATTTCCTGAAATTGTCTAAAAGTTTCACTAGACTTTGATGCCATTTTCAGTAATTTCATCACCCTAGGCTTGAGTGTAGCAAACCTAATTTCTTCTTGCTCTTGAGTACCCCCGAACTCCATGCTCCTCTCCAATTTTGATCTTTTCACGCTTGAATTAGCATCTTTGCACCACCGTTTCATTACATATCTAGTAGGTAGATGAAACATATGTACATGATGCATGACCTTAATGGCATGTGAACAAAGCAAACCCTCAAACTCATAACCTTTGCAACTACAAGAAACTAGCTCCTCTGATTTGTTGATATGTACCATGTAGGTTTTTGGAACCATTTTTTCAATCATTGGATGGTAATTAATGATCACCTCATACATGCCTTCCTTTTCAATCTCTCTAATTTGTCAAAGCTGGGAATTTTTTAAATTTTCCTTGAACACTCTGAACATTTTGGTTGTATAGAACTGAGATGCATCTCTCTCAATTCGATGTAGTGATGAAAAACTTGGTACAACATTGAGACAAGCAATATCCTCATCACTTTCTTTTTGCCAAATACCATCTATCATCTTCTCAACATGTAAGACAAGTTCATACATAGATGTATGGTTGTTGGTCCACAATTTCAAGGCAGAATTGGCACTTTCACTTCTTTGTGATGTTGACATATTAGCAAAAAATACACCTCTAAAGAATGCTGGAACCCACTCGGACCGCTTTTCATACATAACCTTCAGGTGTCGATTATTCACTAAACCATGATTTCGAATCATGGCTGTCCAGCCCTCCTCAAATTCGGATCTTTGTGATGCTACGGTTTATAATTCGCCTAACTCATCTTCAAACCCGGCTTCATGTTATAAAGGATTCCCAAATGATCCCTTGCTTTTCTCATCACATGCCATTGGCAACATCGATGTCTTGTGTTGCAAAAGACCTCTTTGATAGCGATTCTCATCGCGGCATCTTGATCGGTGATAATGGCTTTTGGTTCCTTCCCATACATGGCTTTTAACTAAGTTTGGAACAACCATACAAACCTGCTTTGTCCTCAGACCTTAGCATTGCAATCCCAAATATAATAGACATTCGATGATGATTCACACCAATGAAAGGTGCAAGAGGCATGCTGTACCTAAAGTTAGCATAAAAAATACTTTAATGAAGAATTCTATAGATCTAAAATCAGTAGTAAAGAACATTGATCATATTTTGTAACAATACCTATTTGTTTGATAGGTCGTGTCAAAAGTGACAACATCTCCAAATTCTTGGAATGCTCTTCTTGCTCGACCATCAACCCAAAACAAATTCTTTAAATGACCACTTCCATCCACATCAACATCATAAAAAAATTCAGGATCTTCTTCTTTTTTCTTCTGAAAATGCACCAATGAAGCTTCTACATCCATACCAAGAAGTTTTCTTTTTTCACATGCTATCTCATTACTCACATCCTTCTTTTTGAATCTCAGATTTTTCTTACCACCATGCCTAACACCCAAGTACTCATGTATTTTTGTGGTCTCAATATTTTGAGCACGCAAATCTTTTATAACTTCCTTATCCTCATCATCCATGTATCTATGGGAGCGTAGGTTCCTTTTTTTCGAAGGAGAGGTGACCATTGGATGGTTATGATCATCTTCAAAAACACTTATTTTCCAAACTCCATCTTCCAACTTGATACACATCGTGCCTTGCGGCCGTTTGCGTTTGTAGTTTGCACCTTGTTTTTCGGGGTTTTATGACCAAGACAGTTCTCAATTGAATTTTGTGGCGCGATGGTATTTCTTGAATAGCGCCTTGAGCAAAACCACCTCTCGGATGTGACATCCCCTGATTTGGATTTAGTGACTTGCTTTGCGAACACTAAAGCCCATTCAAAAGCATAGTCATTGTAGAAAATCTTTGCATCATCTTTTGATAAAAATTCCTTGCCCACAAAGGGAACAAATTCTAAGTGTTCATGAGGATCAGTTTTGTCTCCAAGTTGTTGTGTGCCGATGTTCAATTCTTCTGTGACAATTTCATCAATAGCCTCCATGCTGCACAAATTTATTACACGCAGATCAATATATATTGGGGATGTATTGGACAGGTACAGGCTAGCATCAATTAAGATCATTCATTCTGGCATGGTAATGTCAAAGTTGTCAAATAATTTCAGGAGATGTTATCAAAGCTTTCTATAAAAAAAAGACAAGCTACTTCAGTGACAAGACACAGATTCAGAAATCTATTACTGTTTCACATGTATGTATAAAGAATAATTTAAAATGATGAATATATCAAATAGAAATTGACAAGAATTTATATTAATCTCCATTCTGTTTTAGAATGAAGAGGCATTTAGATCAGGTCAACATATAACTAAACATTGTTCGTCAATATGTACATTTTAATTTAATGCAAACTAAGCGTTTTAACACAAATAGCTCAATTTTTAGGGCTATTGATCAGAGAATTGTTTGGCAAATCTGGAAATACATTCCCATATCAGTAATTGACTAGAAAATAGTACAAGAAACCGAATATGATTTGGAAAATAAGGCCTGTCTATATCTATTCGCTAATCCCCATGACTTAGCTTCAGATATGTGGTTTAGAATCCTAATCCAAGCAGACCATAATTGTAGTTTCGTACTAGAGATCACATTATGTTAAACACAACCGAGCTGTGCTCTTGATTGCTTGTGAACTTACGTATCTCTCCGCTGCCATGGGAAAGCTGCTCCAGCTCGGGAGGAGGACGCGCCATGTGACGGCAGCAGCGGCAAGCCGGCAAGGGTTCTTCTCGCGTCGGTAGAGAGTAGACGGAGCGTCGCATCGCGAGATTGATTGGGAAGCGAGGCCACAAGCATCAGGCGTTAGACGGAGCGCACGAACGGGTTAGGAAGCGACGGCGTTTCCATCGCGTGGGAGGCGTCGTTTCCATCGCGTGGGACGATCTGCGAAGAAATATCCCCGTCAGGCGTCCGATCGCCGCAGTAGAAAGGCGAGAGCACTGTTTAATAGTGCTCTCAAGAGCGGATTAGCCTTTCTCTATACATATACATATACATATACATATATATATATATATGTATATATACATATATATATATATATATATACATACATGTATATACATATATATACATACATATACATACATATATACATATACACATATACATATACATATCTGAGATACATATACATATATACATACACATATACACATATACATACATACATATATATACATACATATATATACATACATATATACATACATACATATATACATACATACATACATATATATATATATATATATATATATATATATATATATATATATACATATATATATATATATATATATATATATATATATATGTATACACACACACACACACGGTAAAAGGTAATTTTCACTGGATATGTTGCCTATATATACACATATATATACATACATATACATAGACATACATATATAAGGAAAAATACATTCTACTCCCTGGAGTAGTTACTCCCACCTTTGAAATACCACTTAAATGAACTTAAAATACTCATTTATCACTTTGGGTACACATATACTAATTATAAGATATTTCAATTAAAACCACATAAAAATTTTTTAAGGGTATTTTACAAATACCTCCGTATACATACATAAAAAGGGGTATGTCTAAAATAATGTACATACAACTTTTGAAAAAATGTAAATAGCACCTAGCTAGTCTTCTATACTCGTATACTATATGTACATACTCTCTATTACACGAAATACTCTATACATTGTGAGATATGGTATAGAGAGTGTATATATACACACATATAGGCAACATATCTAGTAAAAACCATCTTTATCGTGAAAGCTCCGTGAAATCCATATATACAAGTTTTGAAAAATTCTCAAAAATTACCATACGTAGGGGAGGTGAGTCTCTATAATTCAGCAAAATTTGAAGATCAAACTCAATCATATTTAAAAGAGATACAAAAGACAAATTAAGCCTAAATAGTAATTGTTCACTGTTTAAACACTATTTATTTTGTTGTTTGTCTTTTTCATATCTTTTAAATGCTTTTGAGTTTGGTCTTCAAATTTTGCAGGTTTGTAAAAGCTCACCTCTGCTATATATGGTAATTTTTTGAGAATTTTTCAAATCCTATATATGTGAGTTTTACGAAGTTTTTATGGTAAAGATAGTGTTTACTAGATATGTTGCCATACATGTATATATGTATCTATGTTGGCCCCTGAAGAAAAACAGAACGGACCGGTGCGTATCATCAGAGCATCAGACTGTCGGTTCGTAATCAAAGTCATGGTTACTACTTAGTATTGCAGTGTGCATGGTCGATATCAATTCCTGGGGGCAACGCGTGCATGTCGTGCACTAGGAACAATATCGTGCAAAGACGAAAAGAGATCAAGAAATTCCAGGACTTGACCGGCTAGCAATTAACGGTCCAATTTGTTCATTTTTGACGAGTGTCTGCACGAACTCTATATCGCGTATTACAGGTGTCTAGCTAGCTTTTGAAACATCTTGATTTCAAGAAATTGAAGGACTTGACCGGCTCGCAACGGTCCAATTTGCTCATTTTTGACGAGTGTCTGCAAAATCGCGTATTACTGGTCTGATGTCTAGCTAGCTTTTGAAACCTCCTTGATTGCATGTTGTGCGGCAGAACTGATGTAATTAGCTAATATTCATTTCATCCAAGTTCATAAAGCATATTTTTTTGCACATAGATCAAGAAAACATTAAAAATAACTAGATTATCCCTAATTATTATCACTAAGCAATATACGTTATCCATGCAATATAGAGTTAAAACAGATGTTTATTATGGATATAGAGGGAACAACGCACTAATTTTGCATTAAAATATAAATACGTCATATTTTATGAATAAGATCATTCAAAAAATAAAAAAATTATAAATTTGGACAAAGTAGTGCCTAGGTTAAAGTGTTGCAATTCAATGGTTCATCATAGTTAGGGATGAAAACGGAAACGGATTTCCGACCATTATGAAGAAAGATAGAAAAGAAAGTCTTTTTTAAAAACGGAAACGGAAAATATCGGTACGAAAATAGAAACGAAAACAAAAACGGGAAAGCCATTTCTGACAGAAATAGAAATTTCATCAAAAACTTGGCCTGCTTAGCCCAAAAAGGAGAATGGAGAATTTATATTTATTTTCCAATTAAAATAATTTTAGAAATACAAATAATTTTATATAAAATATCAAATAGAGTTCAAAAAATTCAGAAAAATTCTCAAAAATACTTTAGAACATTTTGAACCTACAAAAAATATTTCTACCATAATTTTAGTTTTATTTTTTATAATAAATTAATTTTATAAATCTAAAAATAGCAAAATGGCACTTTTAAACTCCGAAAATCTAAAATAAATATTAGAAAATCATAAAAGAACATTGAAAAATAATATGCAATTTTAGGGCATTACACATTTATAGTTAGAGGAGTAAGATGATGTCGTAGATAATGATATAGAGGAGAATATTATGGTCGGATTTAGGGGACCAATAGTAAGTCTTTAACTGATAAACTTGAAAAAAAACTTTCTAGTGAAATTGATAAATATAGCATGTTCTTGTGTCCGTCTTGGAGGTGAAATGAGCTACATTGTTTTTGCAGTCATATATATTGTGATCATGCATGTATCATGTTTTTATAGAATTTTTCACTTTTATTTTCGTATCTGCTCCGTTTAAATTTTCAAAGTTTCGGATTTTGTTTCTGACTGATTCCATTCTGTTTTCATTCCTAATCATAGTCCATATCGTATTTCCAGTCAAAGTGAAAACCTGGAATTTTTGTGGAAACTTGGGTCGCTGGCGTGGCAAGATATACTCGAGAAAGCAGTCAAGTCAAAAGCATGCATGCCCACTCAAGAAAGTTCTATTTTGTAATGTATTGCCCGCTATCTACTTCACGTAGGTACCTAATTAATCTGCAAGATGGAGCTGAAAGATTTCTTCGAAGGATGCAGCAGCACAGTGCAGTCTGCACTTCAAATTTCATAAGATGTATTTTTCAAATAACCTTGTCCATAAATATAAAATGTATTTTATATTTTAATATAAAATTAATGTGATGTTCTCTCTATACTACTAATAAATGTTCATCTTTAGTTTATATTCTTTATATGAATGCACTGAGTACAGTGTTTAGTGATAATAATTAGAGATAATCTAGTCATTTTCAATATCTTTTTATCTATGTGTCAAGAAAAGTACATCTTATAAACTGAATTGATCACTTTTTAGCCCTTTTTACCATTTTTTTTACAAATTTGTCTCCTTTCTAGCCTTGTTCCCGATCGCGGAAGCGCCGGAAGGTGACATGTGTCATCTTGCGTGCTCTCCTACTGCAAAGGTCAATACCATGCCTCCCGCATTCGATGGCCACGGCAGCACGCCTCCTGTTGTGCTCCTCAGGCATGGTAGCTCCGGCTTCTACGCTCCTCGGGCATGGCAAAGAATAGGTATCGCCTATCATGCACACCTTTTCATGGTAAGAGAGAGGACTAAATCTGCAAATACTTTCACGGAGAGGCTAGATTTGCAAAAAATAAGGTATAAGACTACACAAGTGATCTCTTATAAATTTGGATAGATGGAGTATTTAATTATTTGCCATCCCAATAAGGGTTTATTTAGCAACCGGCCCGGGATTCAGAAGATCCCCTCGCTGCTATCACCCAAGGATCAAATCCAAGATGAGATAATCCAACAAAAATGAAGAACAGAGATGGAGAAATCTGATATTTGCCGAAGCATCAAGAAATCAAAAGATGAATATGCTGGAGCACACGCCAAGGGGATGCTGCGTCTGGATGTCGATTTGAAGGTAGCAAGTGAGGCTGCTCAACGGTGAGGACACCATTGCAGAAGCATCGAATGTGTTGTTGGTGCATTGTACCCCAAGCTAACAAAAAAAAAACGCGGTTGGTGAGCCCACCAGTCTTGCTAGATGGCAAAAGCGAAGGAGCTGTGACCAGCCTCATTGTATCAACTACACCAATTTCCTCGCCATAGGCCAGTTGACCAGACGATGTGACCCAATGACAAGACTCACAACACAACCACCCTTCTTCTTATGCTCTGGATGTAGAGGTGAGAGTTGAGCCGTGCCGGCCTGACTCGTCTCCAGTGAGACCTAAGTATGGCCTAGGACATGTCGTGTTAGTACAAGCCTTGTCTTATTAGGCGTGTGGAGTTGTGAACGTCATCACCGTCAGTCCATCTATATGGACGGCACCATAGTTATCATGGTGTTGCCTAGACGATGCCTAGTCGTAGCGATAATGGAGAGGGATGACAGGATAGGTCACCTCGACCGGAGTCATGCAACGAATTGAAGGAAAGGGAACCCTAGCACATCAAGAGTGTCCGAGCCTTCTGCCACCACCTCTGTTGCCTCTACCACCAATAGGCAGGAATCCACCTCCACTGCTTAGGAATCCACCTCCACCGGTCGATTTGAGATCCATTGCCGATAGCTCTCTCCCTCTTCTGTTGCTATTGCTCTCTCTCCCTTCTCTATTGTTGCTTTTCCTCTCTCTCATCTGCTATTATTGCTCTCTACCTACTTCCTCGTCTGCTGCCGCTCTCCCTCTCCCTCTGTTGTTGCTACTCTCCCTCTCCCAGTTTCTCTCCTTTGCTACTGCTGCTATCCTTCTCCCTCTTCTGCTGCTACTGCTCTCCTTCTCCCTCTCTACTGCTACTGCCTAATCATAATTCATGTGTCATTGTCTAATCATCGCCTAGGCATCCTGGCATTCTAGGCTTGTCGTGCCTAGTCGAACCGTCATGACGACTATGGATGGCACCAAAGATGAGAGCAAACTTTGACCATTGATGAGGATCTGGAACACACAATTATTTTAGGAAAAAAGAAATAAATTTATTTATTTATTGGTACAAATACAAAGTTATTGCCTTATTAAAAACCTCATGCCTTAGAGTTGGGTTTCTCTATTATGGAAAAAAGTACAGTTATAACATGAATACATACTAGCTACTCCCAAATATCGAGATCATTCATGTGTTCCAAGTCAGCGTATGGTTGATGTGGTAGCATCGATTGGCGTGTGAGGCAAGTGAGAAGGCAGTCCTAAATGGTGTTGCAGGCGCGCTAAGTGAGTGGCATAGAGGAGCGTTGGCTCGGTGCATACGTTAGGTGTCGGTGAGTATGTACTCTCTAGTCTCTATTCTCCACCTTTTGGCATCTCTGCTGTCACCTATTTCTCTGTATGCGAGGACCGCAATGGCACTGACCTCAGAGCGAGTCACAATATGCCACAATGTCATAGCAGGGTGCCCCGTCGCGTACTGTTGTACCCTGCCATGCATCGTGACTTCTTCGGGCATATCGGGCCTATTTCGTGCTATGCCGACTCAAGCATGGCCCATGCAGTCATATCGTGCTATGCCACCTATCGTTCCTGACAGTGAGGCCTAGCACAACCCTGTCATTCATACCGTGCTGGCCCACCTGCATACATATGTGTTGTGTCGTGTTTTAGCCGTGTCGTGCCTGCTATGCCACTGGCCAGTCCAAAAAAGCCTAGCCTAGTGCCCAGGTCTATCTAGTTGTCGCTGAGCCATGCCATCTAGCCATGGGTGGTAGCGGCATGCACGACGACCATGCTCAACGGCAGTGGCGATGCACATGATGAGGGATGTTGGGGTGGTGGTGTAAGAGATGGGCAATGAGCTTGTGAGGATGGCAGCTTCGTGGTGAGGGGTGGGAGACTGGCAGGAGGAGGAGACATCGCCGAATTTGAGGGAAAGGAAGGAAGATGGTGTTCTCGCACTTGAGAGAACAAGGTCGTGAGCTCGTCACGCGACTGCACGCGACAGGAAAGAAAAAGAATTTTCTTATCCCCATGGATCCACTTGGAGCGAGCCAACATTTTCGCCATCCCAGCCTCATCCAAACAAAGTTTTGGGTTGGAAAGGTAAAAGTTCCTGAACCAAGATGTTCCACGTGAACCGGATCAGGATCCCCGCCTATCCAAACAAGGCCTAAGGAAAGTAAGGTAACACACGGTACTTTACCTAAGGGAGATACCACGTGCTTCCCCAATTCTAATCCTCCGTGGTTGTTTTTGGGGTCTATTCGGAACATTGGAATATTGTAAACAAAAACCATAGAGTTCTTCCAAAGTTGCTATGAAAAGCACTCCATCACATAACTAGGAGTACTGAAGTGGGCGTATGTTGGATTATTATAAACAAAAACAATAGAATTCTTCCAAAGTTGTTATGAAAAGCACTCCATCACATAACTAGGAGTACTGATGTGGGCGTATGTTGGCTTAAAATCCAACGGGCCGGGGACCCATAGCAGCCACTGGTTGGATTAACCATCCTCGGCAACAACGACCCCACCGCCGGCAAGACCAAACCGGGTCCTCGATCCACTGCTCCACCACGCGCTTCAATTCGTTGCCCTTCCCCCACGCCCCGTTGCCTCCCCGGCATCCGTCGTGCCTAGGGGTGGATATCGAGCTGACTCGACTCGACTCGACTCGACTCGTTTAACTCGGTAGGTTTCGAGCCAGCTCGAACTCGACTCGGTATCGTAACGAGCTCGAACTTCAACTCGACTCGACTCGTTAGAAACTCGAGTTGGCTCGAGTTAGCTCGTTTGGCTCGTTAGTAATGTGAGCAAGGGAACTAGAATATGCACATAAGAACTGGTTATTTTTTCAAGATTTAGTATCAGACATACTCAATATGCACATAAGAACTAGAATCAGAAATAAATCTCTTGCGTTGGATAAAATCATCACGTAGTAATATAATGTCAGATTACTAAACTTAAGCATTCACATGTGACAAGATCTGGTAGCAACATTAGCAACATTCTTGTAGCAACATTATGCATAATGTCGATTACTAAACTTAAGCATTCACATTACGGTAGTAACAAGATCTGGTAGCAACATTCACATGTGCTTAAATATAGTTCCATGGCCTATCGCATAATGTCGGATTACTAAACTTAAGCATTTCGGTAAACAACCATCCCAAACCAATCAACAAGTCCAAAGGAAAGATTTTGAAGATCTTGAAGCACTTCTTCAAATGAACTGCACTTATCAATCTCCGACAACCGCACCTTGAGTTCACCAAGTCCTATGGGATCAAGCTGGGATCGATCTTGCTGCTGAAACAAAATTGACCTTAGAGCAATCCATCCAAGAAAGTAAGGATACTTACCAACAAAAGCAATTGCAAGGTCAAGGCGAGGCTGGCGGGAGGAGGGCCAGCTGCCGGAGGAGGTGGCGTCGGAGGGAGGAAGGAGCGTCGGAGATGCCTTGTCCCGGAGGAAGCCTTGGAGGCGGAGGGGCAGGGCCTCGGAGGGCAGACCTTTCAGCCGGAGGAGCGTCAGCGGGAAGCGGAGGAAGCGTGTCGGAGAGGCGGCTCGTCGGAGGAGGAGGGCGCGTGGAGGCGGACCAGTAGCGTCGGAGGAGGGCAGACCTTCAGCTTGGGGAGGGCGGCCCGTCAGTGAGGAAGCAGTCTGTGTGTCCGTGAGGAGGAGGATTGGAGATTTGGGCGTGGGGTGAGGCCGTGAGGGGCGGTGGTGGTGAGGCCTGGCGGGGAGGATTAGGGTTTAGGGTTTTTGAATGTAACTCGATTAACTCGTTAACTCGCTCGAAAACTTCGTTAGCTCGACTCGTTTAACTCGTTTTTAGCAGTTCAAAACCATTCGACTCGACTTCGTTAAGCGAGTTCGAGCGATTTTCAATCTCGTTTAACTTTCGCGAGTTTGAGTTTTTCCACCCCTAGTCGTGCCATCGTGACCTACCGAGCGCAGCCTGCACAAAGATCTAGTGACACACTGCCCACGCCATCAGCCTCCTTGACATCGTGTCCTCGCCGAGAAAAATCCCAAGCAACTAGGGTTGAATCTTCCCCAAATCCTAGGTGAAGGTATAAAAATCTAAGTTATACCTTGATTTTTTTTAAAAAAAGTTTTAGTTTCATGCTAGTTTTTCGGTGGCAATATATGGTCCTGCCGTCGATAGAGGAAAACCACCAAGTAGAAGCCTCCATAGATTAATTAGACGTACTCATCCTGATTTTGAAAGGTTATTAATGCAAATTTTTCTAATTATTTCTTCAAGGTACTTAGAGCATCTCCAGCAGAGCCCCTAAACCAGCCCTAAACATTAAAATAGGGAGTTTAGTAAAAAATACAGATCCAGCAGGGCCTCTAATCTAGCCCTAAAATTAGGAGGCCCTTAAATTTGCCTTCTCATTTAATTCCCAAGGAGCCCTAAATCAGCCCCTAAACCTTAAAATAGGGAGTTCTTAAAGATACACGGAGATTGAAGACAGGAAAATACATGAGAGGCTTCGAGATGATCTTATTGAGCATTTGTGGGCAATTCACAGTGCTTCGTCGTTTGATTCATTGTTCGGAGTTTCTATTTATCTATTTATCATATTTTGAAAATTTTAAATATCATGTTTTTAAATTGTAAATGTTAATATGCTTATGTTTTATGTATTACAAATATTTTTGATTGAATTTTAGTGGTGTCAAATGAAGATTATACATAGCGGATATGTCAAAATAGGAGAAAAAGTAAAATAGGGCTGAGATTTAGGAGATGTTCTTTGGACTTGTGTTCGAAAGCAGGCCCCAAAAAATAGAGAGTCCTAAATCCAAAATAAGAGCCCTGTTTTAGGGACTCTTGCTGGAGATGCTCTTATAAGGTTAACCTAAACTAACTCTCCAATAGGGTAGGGTAGAAGAAATTAGGGATGTTCTCTCCATTAAAACGGGTTCGATATATAGAATCTGTACTATGTGTCTCATTTAATTAGAGGACATATTAGGTGTGTTTGTGTGGATCAATATATACATTCGCTAGAAGCTCACAATTATTAGCAAGTAGTGTTGGATATATTTTATATGGTGCGCTCTTTTTGTTGGATTGCAAAAGCTAATATCTGTCCTACCACACCATGCCGCTGCTGCGTGAGTTATCAAATGGACATCTTGCGTACGTTCCAGACTTCCAGTTAAAACAGAGGGCTAAGAGCGGAAATTGAGTCAAATTCTCATTTTTCAAATTTTTTAAAAAATTGGTATAGTTTGATTTAGTATCATTTTATTTATAATTTAAAATCTAATTTCTTTTAAAATTAACTTATTTTAATGTTTAACCAATGATCGAGTGTAATTAGAACAATTTAAACCAAGTCAACAAGCCCCTCTAGCTTTATTGTTTCCGGCCCACTCGGTGGACTAACGCTATTAATACACAAATTCGCTAGGTAGGCGGCAACACGTACGCAATGTTTGTTTGGTAGCCAAAACGGGCGTGCCATATCAGGTTAGTGTGAAGGAGAGAAAGCCAGGAAGGAGGGTCAAAGGGCGCGTGCCTGTACCGCGGACGCGGCGACGTTCATACGCAGCAGGGTGCTGACTTCGTGGTAAATAGTTACGATGACACAGATTTAAAAATATAATTTGAATCACTAATTTTATTATAATATATTTATAAAACCTAATAAAATTATAACTTTATAGAAGTACTTTTGAGACAAAACTACACATATGATTTTCATATGTCTAATTTAAATATTTAAAAAGATATTGATATTAAAGTTTGAAAGTTTGACTATATCTATATCCAAAACAACAACTATTTATGCACTACTACGAGAATAGGTCATCACTTGCCGGTTCGTCACGCCATTCTTTAGGTTATGGCGCGGCCGATCATTGGTCGGCGATGATATCGGGGTTATCACTTGCTTGGTGAGGAACACGCGATGATAATAGATATCATTGCGGTTCATTATACAACCGGCAGTGATATTAGACTATCTCTGCCGGTTTACACTAGCATCGGCGGTGATACTCAACTATCTCTGCGGTTCAACCTAGAATCCGGCGTTGATATATGTATATCTCTGCCCGGCTTATCTGACGAACCGCGGTGATACATGTATATCACTTTGTCGGTTCTGAACAACCGGCGGTGACAACCGAATCTGAAAAAATTTGTAGATGTACTTCATAGATTACTCTACGTGTATAAAATTGCGAGTTCAAATTCAATACATATGAGGTCTTACAAAACTCTTTTTGTAAGTCCTCATATGTATTAATGAACTATAATTATAAACAAATAATCTATAATCATCTAAATTCCAATTTAATGACTTTTATTAGTTGGTGTGCACGATGTGTACGGGAAGGCTTATGTGCACATGATATGTTGCCTTCAAATATATAGTATATAAAGCGTCGTTAGATCATAATTAAAATATATTAAAGCATCACAATATTTAGTTTTTTACAATTAATAGTACTGTTCACAAATGTAGTGTGAGTACATCTCGTTCACTTTAGATCGAAGCTTTACCGTCGTGGAACTGCGCCCTTTGGATCGATGACACATTTAGTCAATGAATCCAACGATATGCTCTTGAATTGCTAAAATTTCTTTCGTGATGGCGATTGGTTCTCGGCTTGGGTATTTGTTATTGAAGAAAAGAAATTTAATTAATGATGATAGATGTTAAATGAAAGAAAAGTAGGCATGAATGTGTAATTATATACCATGGCCGTTATAGTAAACGATCTTACGTGACAATTGAATGTAAATTTGTACATCGTAGTATCTTATAAACTATTTCCACAGTCTGTCTCATGCATGGAAAGTTTGTTATTATTTTGAAAGTTGTCTGTGTAGGGAAGATCACGGACCACCTTTCTTGCAATACCGTGTGAATCTTGTTGTGAATGATTTTAAATAGTAATTAACCTTAAATACAATAGAATAAAATATTACTAGAGCAATAGCATAGCGATCGAGTTTACTGTTCATCATCTTCCAAAATTATGTTCATACTCACGAAGTTCTTTTCTCAACGAGTCCAAGACATAAACCACGCTAGCTTCTAACTTCGATGTGAGGAGGACCCGGTGATAACTAGACATATATGTTAACCACACCTATTAGTCCCACACAGTATCACATAAAAATAGTAAAACAATATTAGAAGTAGGGTAATACATACTTAAAGTTATAGGGTACAAATCGGAGGTTTTCTTTCTCGGCTTGAAGAAAGTCTTAAATAAATAGTCTTCAACAAACTTTGGGTTATCACGGACGAGTTTCTCGTTAACAAGCCCCGGATCGAGAAATCCTAAATCTTCATCCTTATTTTTTGCACATAAGCGTATCTCCATTCTACATATGTAAAAAGAAGTTAGACATATAGTTGAGCGGTGAAGAATATACAATAATATAAATAGAGACTTACAAAGTCCACGGTCGACCCGATGGCGTCGAGCATCGCCCGGTATAACATATACAATTCGAGAACTCTAACGAGAACATGCCATCCCCATTGTGAAAATCCGAATCTTTGTATTTCCTTGGGATCGCCCCATACCCTCTTAGCCTTGCTGCATATATCTTGATGGGCGGCGTCGCAATTTTGTTGTAGGTTCTCTAAATCTTTTGGTGGAGCCGCGTTGCCCCATAATGCACTTCTAGGTTAAACCTAGCTCGTAATTACGACGTTGTTCAGTGACATCTTTTGAGCTTGCGACATCGCGCCTCGGCACTAGCCATCTTCAAGTTTTGCTTTACGGAGATCGCTCGTAGTCAACATTTCGAAGGTTGAAGCCCGCCTGTCTCTTTGGCTTTTGCCATACTCAAGAAAAAACTCCTGCGCATTAGCATCGACTTTAGTCTTCTCGGGTGATGGCACCTTTTGGAAGTGAGATGTTACCTCGGCCTTCGTTTGCTCTTTGCGTTCTTCTTGATCATATCGGCGGTAATTTCTTCGACGGTCTTTGCCTTCACTGAGATGACCGAGATTTGGTACAAGGCGATCACGGACTTCGAGATGGTGCGATGTTCGACTCTTCTTATGTCTTGGTGAGAGTTGGACTTTTCTGGTGGTCTTGGGAGGAGGAGTTGGACTTTTCTGGATGGTGCCGGCGGAGGTTGGACTTTTCTGGCTGGTGCGGCGGAGGAGTTGGTCCTTTGTGGATGGTCTTGCGGAGGAGTTGCACTTTTCGTGGCGGCAGTCTGCGTGTGGAAGTCGCGGCTCATCATCATCATCGTCCGAGCGAACATAATCAAGCTCTTGCGCCCAGCGAGAAGCCATGCGTTTTCTCCAAGTTTGTTTTTCGTCCTCGCCGGGAATCTCTACCTCCATTTTGCGATATTGTCGGACTACTTGTCTCGCCGACCCTGGCGAATCCCGGCGGTATTGGGCGGTCTGAGAACCTGCGAGGAGCGCATGGCCAAGCCACGCCATCAGCCACCTTGATGGTAATGCCATGTCGCGGACAAATCGGCTTGCAGTGTCGGATTACGTGATGTCATCCTTTGTAAAATGGAGTCGATGCTCTCTAGGAATCGTTGTGGGCGCTGTTTGCTCTTAAAACACCGTATTGAGGTTCGAGGTGTCATCGAGTGTCGGTGCGTGGTGAGAGCTTTCTGTCTTGCTTGCTCACAACAGTCGGCCGCTCTCTCTTCATCTAGCGCTCTTGCCACACAAAGTTGTATTGATGTTTGCGGTTCATCTTCTCTTAGTCTTTTCGACCGCTTATGCGACGATCGTCGGTTGGAAGCCTTCTTTCCACGGCACCAAACCAACTCCTCGGTGCGCCCAGGATGCTCCTTGTTACCCAGAACCTTGATCGACTCATCATTCTCCTTTGTGGCTTGAAAAGCCCTTGGGAAGACTCCATGTGAGCATCGATATTTTCTGCGACACCTCCGGGCTCTATCGCTCCTGGCTCAAGTGCCATCTTCGAGACGAAGCCCCCTCCCAAACAACCGGTGCTTTGATCGTGCGATGAACTTCGGCCGTCGCGAGAATGCGCCCTTGAGGTTAGCTCTTGTTAGCGGCTATCCCATGCGATTATTTTCTTCACGTAGCCACGATTGCCTAGTGTGTGAGGTACATATTCTTATCGCGTTAGCCTTGTTCTTGACTCCTTTATCTGGGCTTCTTGAAATTCTGTACTCCACAAAGTCCTTCCAAAATTCTCTTATCTTTGGAAACGTGTTAAAATTTGGCGTGACATTCTTCTTCACATAGTTCTTATTCGTGTGAGTCTTCCAATTCTTCGGCATGTGCACATGATACTTAGTGCATGTTTCTTTGCAACCAACTCGACCCTTGGGGGAAATGGAATCGTGTTTTAGCTTGCCCATAGCGAGTCCTTGGTCATCGGGAACCACCCAGATCACCTTCGCGGCGGTCCATGATCTATAGATGATGGGCACGTTATCCCTAACAAGTACTCATGTTTGTCTGTCTGGTATGGCAGCATGATCTTGGTATAGCGAGTTCCCGACTTAAAGGCTGGACTATGTTGTGAGCAGCCCTTAGGCATCTTGCTCGGACCACGACTGCTTGCGGCCTTTGTTCACCAGACGTTTGAGCCTACAATTGGATCTTGTTATTAGTCGTATGACCCTACAATATTTTGGGAATCTGGCGTACTAATACTTTACCTCGCCCATGTTAGTCGCGTCGACGGTCCATAGCGATGGCGTCGACGATCCATGGCGATGGCGTCGGCTTGGTCCATGGTCGTGGCGTCGGGTTGCTCCATACCAATATCTTGTAGGTTCAAGTAGCCACTTGGGCTACCCTCTCCTACCGTCTACATTAGAGGCGAACTCCCTCGGCACTTGTCCTGATTCGAGGCCATTCCTAGCAATCCAAAATGTTATTGGGTTAATTATATTGCATTCATTTATGGTTGCTACATGACATCAAACTTGTGAATTCAAGCGATGGTAATTTGCTAGAGTTGAGAGGAATAAGTGATGTTGTGACCTCATGCTACAAACATGTTCACATGTAACTTTAAAATGATACTTATACATGAAAAAAATCACATGATACATATACATCTCGAAATGAAAAAATAATATGAAAAAATTCATATATTCTTAAGAATATATTCCACACTAAAATGATTTTAAAAAATAAGCCCTGCAAGTTCAAGAAGCATGGATGTCACGAGGCGTCAAATTTTGCAGAAGCGAAGCCATGAGAGACATGCTAAAGCAGAAATGGACTTGGGACTTAGTTCTTTGTCTTCTTCAGCGTACCCTTGTCCATAGGCTTCCTCGCTCCTCTTCTTCATTGATCATAGATCTTGCGTGTCCAACTTTTCAATGAAAAATTTCATGTTCTATATCTTCATAGAACATGAAATTTTCATTTTTCATGAGGAAGATAACAATTTAAACACATACATTTTGGTCAACAAAATATACATACACATAAAATTGTAGGATCAAATTCATTATATATCGAGAGTTACAAGAAGAGAAAATTCAGCAAGTTTAAACTCTATAAACTTGTCGACTTTTCTCTTTTTTGTAACTCTCGATATAATGAATCTTGAAATTTCATACAAGCCTTACTATTACAATTAGTGGCACAACTATTAACTAAATGAACTACAATTACTTACTATTACAATTAGTGGCACAAAACAAATATTTACAACACATGTATACATCTTTACTGAAACAAATATTTACAACACATGTATACATCTTTCAAGAAGATATAGAAAGCACCAAATTGAAGTTTACTTTTGGTGCAATATAAATAACCACGAGCAAAATGATCAAAAGCAGACACATGTGCGGATGTGAATTCACAAGGCAACTAGCATAAAGCTCAACTTGTTTATTTTGAGTGTTCTCGAGATGTCGGGTTGCCCAAAGGCCCTCCTCGCCACAAGGGACGAGTAATAGACTAATTTGTGACAACCTTACCTTAGTAATAATTGTTAGTCTTCCATAGCATGTAGCTATCCATGAACACATATATGTAAAGATCGGTGATGATAGCACCACCCCAATGCTTGGACATCACAATTTTCAATAAGTCATGAATATGAGTTTAATATGAATTCGGAACCAAGTCTAAGTTTCTAACTCAAAGCATTTGGACTAGCTCACGACTCACAAGACATGGAAGGCCAAATGCCAACTCACAAGCATCATCCACAATTTGGAGGCAACCCAGATTGCATTATAAAGGTATGCCAATATGTTCCCTTCAAAAAAAGGAAAAGAAAAGAAATGCCTATATGTTTATATCCCACTAGTAGAACATGAGAATAATCTTAGCCATAAGAATCTGCATTGGGCGGATGCATAAGAAGAAAATTTTGCTTGACATTTTGTTGAATCAAGTAGCAATACAATGGTGCATGCAAGACTTTGTTCATTATTCCTTGGAAGATATAGAACTATCACTGCCGGTTGTCCAACTTTGTTCATTGATCATGGAATACAATGGTGCATGCAAGTTGGACTTTGTTCATTATTCCTTGGAAGACATTTTGTTGAATCAAGTAGCAATACAATGGTGCCTTGACGGTAAACAAACGAAGTAAGCGATTCGGCGGCGGCAAGAACTGGCAAATATCAAACTAATTCGACTCTAATCGACTAGCTAACAAGTGATGTAAAATATGATTTAGAAAATACAGATTCAAGGCCGGTCATACTTTTACCCTAGTTCCGAGGCAAGTCGAAAATCTGAGATTAGTTGCGGCGTCTAGGTCCCCAAGCCTGAATTGGAGCGGCATCGCACATTTCGTACAAAAAATGAGATAGTGAGCTAGGGCTAAGGTAAATGAGAGGAAGGAAGCGGCGTTTCTATTTATAGTGGTGGAATAATACCAACCGGCGGTGATAGTATATCACTTTGCCGGTCCATTGTACTCCTATTGCCGGCGGTGATAGTGGAATACTCTGCCGGTCCATTGTACAACCGCAAGTGATAAGCTCTTTGCCCATATACATTAAAATTTGTCTTTTTTATTCTTGTTAATATCTGACCGAATTTGATCATGAAATTTTATATGTAGATGGGGTAAGATGAGATGTACATCCATGATTTTGTTTCGAATTTTTGGAAACTTTTCTTAGTTGGATTACGGTGATTGCACCAAATCTTTGTCAAATTCGAACAAATTCAAGTGCGATCAAAATCACAAAAATCCAAATCTGATAAAACTTTCAATTTGATCAAAAAAAGCATAACCTCAATTTCCATTATTGCATATATTACATTAATTGTTACATATGAGAAAATAAACATGCCGTTCATACAAAAAAAGCATACATTTCATTACTACAACTAAGCTACGACTCGACCTTCGTTATGATCACGGCGTATGTATGTAACAATCACTTTATCTTCCATGGTACTTAGGTCAACGTCCTCTCCAAAGGGGAAGCTCATCGAATTGGTTGTACTCTTCCTCGTCGACAACATTCTCAACTCCGACAATCCTTCTTTTTCCTTGAATAACCACGTGGCGCTCCTTGTTAGCGAATCACTACAAAGAAGATTTGTGTAATGAAATTAGCAAGTATGAATGGTTCTTCTCTGATCCAAGCGAGTTTGAGGTCCACGGTAGTGATCTTGTACTTGTCGATATTCACTTGGCGGAAGTCGACCCATTGCCACCGAAAGAGAGGGACCTTCAAAGGACCATAGTCAAGCTCCCAAATCTCTTCTATGAATCCGTAGTAGGTTTGCCTATTTCCATTCTTTGTCATAGGCATCTATCACGGATACCGCTATTTTGATTGGTGCTCTTTTTATCTTGCGCTCTTGTATAAAATGTAAAACCATTTATGTCGTATCCTTGGAATGTCCGAATTGTAGTTGGCGGTCCACTGAGCCAACAATTTCAAGCGAGTCGATCTGTCTCCAGACGCATCATGTGTCTACACAACCAATCGCCGAAATTATCTCTGTGCTCTCTCGCGAGCCAACCCTCTGACCTCCCTGGGTTTGTTTTGGATAGCACGTTCTTGTGCATGTCGACATATGGGGCCACCACAACTGATTGTCCCAAAAGCTGCGAAATGTGCTTGTGTAAATGCAACTAGATTGCTAATGCGTCTTGATTTCTCGCCTAGTGTCCCTTTCCTGTAGCCTTCCCTCATGCCGAATCTGAGCACACCAATCGGTTTGAGATCCATATAATCGACGAGAACTCAATGACCTCCTCGGTTCCCCGACCATCGGCAATCTGACCTTCGGTCGATTTGATTCTGAACATATTTCTTTATAACCCCCATGAATCTCTCGAAAGGGTACATCTGGTGTAGAAATACGGGACCAAGAATTCGTATCTCTTTCACAATGTGAACAATGAGATGGACCATAATATCAAAAAAAGATGGAGGGAAACACATCTCAAGCACGCGAGGTGTGAACCACGTCTTCTGCAGCTTGTCTAGTATTAATGGATCGATGGCCTTACGTGAAATCGCGTTGAAGAATGAACACAACTTGATAATTGGGTCTCGGACTTTCTCTGGCGAAACCCCTAATTGCAATTGGAAGCATCGTGTCATCATCACGTGGCAATCGTGAGACTTCATACCAATTAACTTTAAGTCTTTCATTGAGACTAGTCTCTTTATGTTAGCGAGTAACGAGACGGAACTTTGATTCCGTGCAAGCGTTCATAAGCGCTAATTTTCTCTTTCTTGCTCAAAGTGTAGCAGTCTGGGAAGGTACTTTTTGCTGTATCCATTTCTTCGTGATGCGCTCCTTCCTCGATTTCATATCTTGAGGTCCATCATTGCTTGAAGTGTATCTTTCGTTTTGCGGTATGTCGATGAAGATACCAAGCAAGCTATCACCTACGTTCTTCTCTATGTGCATGGCGTCGATTGCGTGTCGAACTTCCAGTCTTGCCAATAAGGTAGGATCCAAAATATTGATTTCTTTTTCCACAAAGGAGCCTTATCCGGGAAGTCGGAATAGATGTCTTGCCGGCTCCCTTTCCGTGAATAATTGTAAGGTCCTTTACTGCGGCAAATATCTGTTTCCCGATCGATTCTTGAACTAAAGCGGTCTCCTTTGTCCCGTCAAATGCTCTCTTATTATTGCGGTATGGGTGATCCTTACGGAGGAACCTACGATGCGCATGTAAGCCATTTTTGGTTGTTCTTGACCACCGGCTAGTGTATTATCCGAACCTTTGGATGCATCCGTTAAAGCCTTTTGTAAATGCGCCCGATAGGTTGCCAAGAGCGGGATAATCATTAATGGTTACAAACAATAATGCCCGTAGGATAAAGTTTTCTCTTTTATACTCATCCCATACATACACCATCGGTCCACAATATTAGAAGATCTTCAACCAATGGTTTGAGGTACACATCGATATCATTGCCGGGTTGCTCGGCCCTTGGATCAATAGTGGCATCATAATGTACTTTCGCTTCATGCAAAGCCAAGGAGGAAGGTTGTAGATGCATAAAGTCACCGGCCAAGTCTTTGTGGCGACTACTCATGTTGCCAAAGGATTCATCCCATCTGTACTCAACCCGAACCTTATATTCTCACATCATATGCAAAGCGCTTCTTATATTTTACTGTCGATGTTCCTCCATTGCACGTAATCGGCGAGGTGTCTGAGCATTCCATCCTTCTTCACGCTCTTGGCGTGCCATCGTAGCAATTGGGCATGCCTTTTGTTCGCAAACAATCGCCAGACGGGGATTATAGGAAATACCACACCACCTTACGGAGACACCTCTTCTTCTTCGCCTCACCCGACATCTTCGTTCTCGATATAAATAAATGCGTTGCCCTTATACCGCTTTGCTTTGCAAACAACACGAGCATCCATGTTCGCAAACTCATTGCGATACAATATGCAATCGTTTGGACATGCGTGTATTATTTGTACTTCCGGTCCCAGCAGGCGGACAACTGCTTGGCACGATGCGTAGTTGAAGGCAACACGTTACCCTCTGGAAGCAAGTCCCCAAGAGACATAATTTCATTAAAGCTCTTATCGGACCAACCATTGCTTGCCTTCAAGCTGCAGTGAAAGCACGGTATGCGACTTTCATGCTCCTCCTTGCGGCCGGGTACAATGGCGTTGTAGAGTCCTCTACCATCTGTTGGAACTTTTGAAACTCCCTTTCACTCGTGAAGTCCCCTCCCCATCACGCTGACATTTGATCTAGATCATCTTCGTGGGTATCAACGACGCATCTTCCATATCGTTGCCGTCCATATCGTTGTCTACAATATCATCTCCATCAATGTGTTGCCCTTCATGTACAATATCATCTTCACCGTGCTCGATCCAACGGTATAGCCACCTTAAAACCCCTTGAAGCAAGTGTGCGCGTATCGACTCTATGTTACAAAACATCTTCTCATTTTTGCAATCAACGCATGGACAACACATATAGTCCGCGGGTTTCTCGACTTGTGTCTTGCAAACCGCATTGAAAACAAGTCACACCATTAAAGAACTACGCACCACGACGGTCCGTGTAATACATCCACCTTCGGTCCATCTACGATTAATTATATCAAACTACATTTCAAGTATATGAACAATTTTTCATTAATTAAATTAATTACAATTATGCATAATTGTCCATCTAGCAATTTTTCTTACTTAAACATCCACTACATCACTAAAATGGATATGAATTTCTTGCAAATAACAATATAATTGTAAATGATTAGTTTTACAAATACATCTAGCAATTTTGCCTATATAATACATCAAACCTTTTTCACTATTTAAATATCCATCTAGCATTTTTTAATTATTTACAAGATTTCTTCATTTCATTTTGTTATGTAGCGCTACCTATTAAATTAAATTAATCTACAACAAACAAGCATATAATTGAATATAAGGATATATTTCTAAATAATTATTTATGTTCCAACTTTCATTATTGCAAAATCCATCTACCATTTCCCATTATTTAAATATTCAACTAGCAATTCTCACTATTTATAATTGATCATCTAGCAATCTGTACTATTCAAAATCCATATAACAAATTTTCATTAATTAAATTAATTACAATTATGCATAATTGTCCATCTAGCAATTTTATTACTCAAACATCCACTACAATATGAATTATAATTTATTCAATTATTTAGCTAGATCTTAATTTGAGCGATCTGAGCATAAACTGCTTCACCGCACAATCAACAATTATCAATGTCTATAGCACTCAAGTAAAGTAAAATTTTACGACAAATATAACATACATCAAGTCATTAACCTCGAAAAATTTTAATACAATTTTTCAAAGAACAACTTCGCCAAGATAATACAGCTCCTCTTTGTTACGCTCGATTCGGAGAAGATGTCAATTCGATGAAAAATATAAACAAAATCTTGACACAAAATTTCGGCGGCACCTCTCCGGAAAAATACACGAGCAAAGAGCACCTCTCTTACGCTCGCCGGGAAATAGTCGGTCGGTGAAGCTTGCTATATAAATAGCTTATCTTGCGCTCTGCGAAGAACCGCGGTGATAAGGTCATATTACGCGGGAAAATACCTTATCACTGCCGGTTCTGCGCAGAACCGGCAGTGATAAGGTCATACTACGCGCCAAAAAATGCGTTGCGCGGGAAAATACATATCACTGCCGGTTGAATATACGAACCGGCAGTAAACTTTAAATATCACTGCCGGCTGTAAGTTAAACCGGCAGTAATATATCACTACCGGTTATAGGTACAAACCGGCAGTGATACTCAAACATTCCACCTCCCGCGCGTCGTGCATGCCCTTTCCTCTGCCGCGCCAACCGTTGCGCTTCACATTCCTCTGCCAACTGTTGCCCTTCCCATTCACAATCCACTCTTGTTGCGCTTCACATTCCTCTGCCAACTATTGCTATATAATGCCACTATTGTTGCATGAATGGCAACCCCCACACAATCGTACTCTTGTTGCAAGAATGGCACCCCCCAAGAAGCGTGCACGTGTTGGGCAAAGCCCCACTCCGTCGCTAGAGAAGGAGGAGGACAAGAAGGAGGAGGAGGAGGTGGAGGCGGAGGAGGAGGAAGAGGGGGCACAGGAGGAGGAGGACGACGACAGCGGCGCGACGGCAACGGCTGACGGTGGCGAGAGAGCTGGCGTTGGGGCAAGACCAACTCCATGCGATCAAATCGGATTCGGATGAGAAGGAGGGCGAGCATCGCCGCACATCAAGCGGCAGCTCGGCGATGAGGAGGAGGAGGAGGACAGCGGCAGCGAGTTTTGGATATAGGGCTTCGCGCCATTAGACTATTATAATTAGGACTAAATATGTAATGATGGACAAATTATGTTTTGTAATGTTATTTTAATTAATACATATCCCGCAAATTACAAATTTGCTTTCATATGTTCTGTTTTTTAACTAATTATGCTTTCATATGTTACTGTTTTTTAACTAATTATGCTTTCATATGTTACATGCGAGATAAATTACAATGTTTCTTATGTTACATGTCGAACTAATAATGGGGAACGATAATATCACTGCCGGTTCTATAGTAAAACTGCTAGTGAAAATGGTCTTATCACTACGGTTTTACTATAGAACAACAATAATAAATCACTACGGTTTTACATATATACCGGCGGTGATATCTTCTTATCTTTGCGGTTCTCTATCAAACCGGCAATGATATTACCTCCATTCTGAGAAATTGATACTATTCTTATCACGCCGATTGAAGTTTTAACGGCGGTGATAATATTATCATTCGGTTGAATTTGGAACCGCAATGATAATATTATCCTTGCCGCTCGGACCTACCCGGCAGTGATGGGGGGTCGCGGATGAGGCGGTCTGTAGTAGTGATGATTGGAGAGAGTATATGTCAGTTATTGGTGAACCTATATCATAGTACAATTTTAGATGATGCGGAGAAGAAAAAAATTTAACATACACCTGTATAGACGGTTTTAAATTATGTGTATCGTTGTATAGATAATCTATTAATTATATAAGAGATTATTGTAGACAACTACATAGACAATCTCTTTAGTCGTGTCTATAGGTAACGTAGAGTTATTGAAAGACTATGTGAAGACCTAATCAGGTCTGTGATGAGTTATCGATAGTGTTTGAGCATGTGGAGCTCAAGTTTGAGTTTATTTTGAATTTGAAGTAATTTGAGGTGCTGTCAGGTCAAGAGCAGTACTACCAGCCTGGGTTGGCGGTAGTGCCGGCTCTGCGGAGTTACCATCCTTCCGAGCATTAGTCTTTTTACAGATAGATGTTTTCATTGGAATTAGACACAGGCAGCACTACCAGCCATCTGGGAGTGGTTGCACTGGGCTTGTAGTACTATCGGTCTCCAGTGGTGGTAGTTATTTTTCAGAGAGGGTTCTTCGGGGCTAATTAGTGTGAGTGGCACTACCGACCAACCGGGAGCGATAGTGTCAGGGTGTGGTATTACTGGCCCTAGGTGGCGGTAGTGCCAACTTTACTGCAACTTGAGCTTAATGTTTGCATTAATTGCTGATTAATGTATATTATTATGAATAGTGCTTTTGATGGTTTGCTTGTCTGTGTTGGTTGCAGGACTCCGAGACTAGATCATGTTGAGATGAAGGTGAGACCGGGATTAGGTTAGGAGAGCTGAGGTCTAGAACGATCAAGAGACGTTGAAAGATGACTGAGGCCGAGAAGTGGTTGCAAGTCAAAAGATAAGAAACCAGAGCGTGAAGCATTGGCGATGGATTTGGCGGACAACGATATGAACTGGGACTAAGCTCATAGAGGAGTTGAGATCCAGAACGGTCAATAAATTCGATGTCGCCATGGTGAAGTTGCCAACGACATGTAGCGGTCAAGTGACTTGGGCCCGCTTGTAGACGAGAACTGTTCGGGGGGAGTCCGGATGAGTGAGATGCTTAGCGACAAGTCATTGGGGCCATGTGGAAAGCGAAGCATAGTGATGCTTTGAGGAAAAGGAAGACCGGTCATTGGGATAAATCGGTAATTTGTCCAATACCAGCAATCGAGGCAGTTTGAAAAACCGCGATGGAAGCCTAAATGGTTTATGTCACGCCAAAGTGGAGTTAGACGCAAATTCAGGCTTGTGGAGAGGATTTGGCATTAATGTAATGGTTGCTTTGAGAAGCGTGCTTGTATGAGTAGAAAACCCATTAAGAATATTGGGTTTCAGATTAGCCTATGTGAGAGTGGATGGTATTCACCTTAATATCCAGGTTTAGCGTTAGGGTTACATTCACTATATAAGGAGATGTAGCAGGAGGTTAGTACTTGAGACCTTAGACTTAGTCACTAATAGTTTTAGGTTTCCCACAAGATTTGTGTTCTTGTGTGGTATATATGTGCTCCTGGGGAGTTTTGCTCTTAGGTGAGAGGCTTTGTAAACACTTATGATCTGAATACAAATCATTATCATGTTCAAGTTTTGCCTTAAGTTTTGATCTTCCTTTTGCTTTACTCTTATTTTTTTCATGTGGTTTGTTTCATGCTTGATCTCGTACTACCAAGGATGCATGATTGATAGATGTATTCTCTATAGATCATTTCCTTAATCATCTAGGTAAACTTCTTTTTGATCATCCAAGTTTATTGAAGAAATTGGTTTTTGGGTTAAGAAGGAAGATTTTGGGGTAGATTTTGATCCTGCTTGTTTGAGAGATCTTTTTTGAATATTCTTGTTTGCTATGACACGCGGGAGGTTATCTAGGATCATCTTGATTATCAAAATCCCACGGACAAGTTTAGAGCTAAGTTTTTGTTCTTGAGCTTGTTTTAGTGCACTCTTTCTTGAACCTGTAAAAAGATCAGAATATTGACGTCAATTCTTGTAATTGAATGTTGGAATAGGTTCTTGACATTCATAGGAAGGTGCCTACAAAGTTTCACAGGGTTTAGATCAAATGATTCATCGATTTTCGTTTTTGAAGTCATGATGATTTTTCCTATTCATCCCTATTTTTGTATTGTAGCACGGTAATACCGTCCCGAAGCTGATTTTTCGAGAGATCTTCTTCTTCCACTTTTTTGATATTTTGCTTAAATTTTTTGAAGAGAAAAATTAGATTGAAATCATTCTTCCCTCTGAACACTATTTCCAATCTTTCAATTATACTTTTCGACCACCGTCTGTACTATTATATGTGCCCTTGTCAAAGGCCGAATCGGTTGCCATGTGATCGTCTGTGCATGCTCCCTCTACTCGATCTGTGGTTATTCAACGGCCACTACATCCACTTTCCATGGTATCAGCACGCAAACTGTATTATTTTGGTTGTTCGTCTTCTACACTTGATTATCAAACCTGACCAAACTGTTTGGCACGTCGACCAGCTTGCTTAATTAAAAAAATCTTGCCCATAGGGCTCATTATTGCTAGGGCCACTTCCTTTAATTTTTATCGGACCGAAACCAAACTGCGTGGCTGCGATTCGCTGATATATCGTAGTACAATCATACAATGCATAGTTCTGACGTCCACAACATCTTTTTATATAGCCAATTGATCAAACCGAGGCTCCGCCGTATGGTAGCAGAATTAGCTGTATATCCATGCAGATTAGGAGAGACTAGGTGGAAAAGCGCGGTACGCTGCGTCGGTTGAATTTCGATAGCATGCGTGGTTATGACCCGCTGGCAAATCCATAAGTTGATATAAACCTTCGACGAATCCGTGTTTTTTCGGTGACGAAAACATTGTTTTCGTTTTTTTTGTGCTGAAAATATTTTTTCGGTTTTTTGTTGCGTTTGTTAAAAAAAATGGGTCGTTAGGACCAACCGGCGAATCCGCGGGACGAAAACATTGTTTCCGTTTTTTTGGGTGCTGAAAACATTTTTCCGGTTTTTTTTGTTGCGCTCGCTAAAAAAAATGGGTCGTTAGGACCCACCGGCGAATCCACGGGTCGCTATAAATCTGCGGACGAATCTACATTTTTTTTAAAAAAGCCCATGATTACGACCGTTAGCAAATCCATAGGCGATATAAAACTTGATGAACTGCGGTTTTTGGTGGCGAAAATATTTTTTGAGTTTTTGAATCATGACGAATCTATATTTTTTAAAAAACCATGATTACGATCCGTTGGCAAATACATAAGTCGCTATAAAACATCGATGAATATCGTTTTTTTGGTGACGAAAAAAATTTTTCCGGGTTTTTTGGGTGGCGAAAAAAGTTTTTCCGGGTTTTTCTGGTGGCGAAAATATTTTTTCCGGAAAAAGCGGAGAAAGGACACGAGCGTAAGAAGCGAGGACCGGATGTTATTTTTTGGACTGTTAGCTATCTGAAAAATTAGAAAAGGGCTTGTTCGCGATTTGAAACTAACGGGAGGCTTTTCCAGTAAAAATACGGGCGAGGACCCAAGCGAAGTGGAAAAAATATTTTTGTCTCACAAAAAATCGCATAGGGACCTATTCGTAATTTCGGAGAAATGGAAGGGTTTTTTTGCAAAATCGCAAGGTGACAGGTGGCTTCCCGATTGCTCTCCAATTCTTGCGGGTATAGGTTATGTAATGATATCACATTAGGGCTATGGTAGCTTCAATAATCCCATATATAGTCCGATAATAAGGACCTACCCTCCGAGTATATTAATTAGACCCATGGGTATTTTGTTGGTGGGATCCAGTCGAATATAGACAGTGGGTATATTAGACTCGACCAAATTACTATCATTCAACCGAACTCACAAGATCCAAGTCAATTGACTGCCATCCGGCCAGCCCATTCTCAACTAACCTAGCGAAGGCGTGGCTATTCCTCAATCCTCACGCATCTTCTTGATCACGGACTCCACGTCTCCACGGCGCTAGCTATTCTCATTCTCAATCTCACGCGACTTCCGACTCCACGGCTCCCATCCTCCACGCCAGACGCCACAAACCCTAGCGGCTTAGCCGCCTCACGGCCTCGATGCCTCGAGGCGACCACCGTGACTCCCACGCCTGCCCGGTTGCCCGTCGCTTGCCTTCGTTGATATTGTTTGAACCAAGCCTTAGTGAAGCTTTGTTAACATGGTTAGAATGATACATCTTTCAGTTTCTTAAGCACATACATTTTAGTTCAAGCTCACTTATGTTATCTGAAGAGCTGTTTATTTGTGTGGTAGGATAAGTTTCAAATACCGGTTCATTTGGAATCTGTTCTATGCTGAATATATCTTCTTCCCGATATATAATGAATTTGATCTTGAAACTTCATACATAGGTAGAGTGATCTATGAAGTACATTTACAATTTTTTCAGAATTTTTCATAACTTTTGTTAGTTGGTGTGCACGGTGTGTGCACGGAAAGTACTGTGTGCACAGGATATGTTGCCATCTATAAATGACTGTATTACGCTCTTTATTATATTTTTAGATATATATCTTACTTTGGTTCATAGTAGCAGTAAATGATATTAAAAATAGTTAAAGGGATAGACATAGAAGAAAAAATAGTAAAAAGTAACATTAAAATTGTAAAATGACATGTATTTAGAAACAAAATTTAAAAGCTAAAATGGTATATATTCAAAAACAAAGCGAGTATAGGCCCACACTCTAAAGCTAATATGGTGTATGAAAAGAAGCGGAGGGTTTTTAGATACTCCCTCCGTCCAAGTTCAAGCGTATTTTTTTTGACATATAGACAAAAAAGTATTAAAAATAGCTAGGCTATCCGAATTATTATCTTTAAATATTATATTCAATGCATGTATATAGAGAATATCAATTGAATCTATATATTTATTAGGGGTATAAAGGAAACATCGCACTAATTTTTTGCATTCGAACACAAAATAGACCATGTATTTATGAACAAAATAATTAAAAAAATGCTTCATAAACTTGTACAGGGGAACAGTATGTTGAACTATATGGCGCATCCTGTCTCCTAGCTCCTGTTTGCTAAAGATTGGCAAGAAAATGAAATAAAGAACTAAGGGAGAAAGAAATCTTGTCAAAATTTGGTAGCAAATCAAATGCTTACCAAATTTAATTAACACCGTCAAAATTTAGTAAGATAAACATTGATAACTTTTTTGGAAGTAAACCAAATTTTTTGTCGTTGCAAATATCTCTTCTAAAGCTACTCGCTGAAGCTTATGCATGGAAGATGCTCATACGGCGGTCTGCGGCCTGCCGGTATCTAAACCGCGAATGAAACGACCCTTCTTAGCGTAATTAATGTTATTACTAGGATAATGTAAATAATCAAGTTGCTGTCATGACTGACGTGGCGTCTTTTGACTTGTCTCCTGAACAGCCCAATCTGGACAGAAAGACAAGCTAGCATACGTAGCAAAATATAGCATACACCTACCTAGCTAATTAACAGGCTAACAAAGCAGCTGCTTCTGCAAATTTATCGTTTACTCGTTCAACGATCTTATATATCCTTTTCTGCTCATTTCTTCTCTTTCTACAAGTACGCCGAAACTTGGAACAATTCACCGGCTCCAAAGATTTTGCTATAGAAAATGGAAAATTAATATTTGAATACCGAAGTGGTAGCTATATAGTCTACAAAGATTACTATCTATTGCAACGAAACATTATTTATCGCAATATTTAATGTTATTGCCACCATTTTTTTTTCCATGGCGAAGGTATATCATATCGTCACGATTTTCGACGGTCCCAATTTTTTTATTTGGTTGCAAAAAGGTCATTTATATTGTAAAGAAAAACGAATAACTACATTAGCTACTTAATTTACCATGATTTTATATTGCTGTAATATTTATATTCTATTGCAATTAACCAATGAGAGCAACTACCACACGCTATACCGTTGGGAATCATTTCCAACGGTATAGCATGGTTCATTAGGTTCACGGGTAAGTTTCGCTACTAGGTTTCACGGGTAAGTTTCATGATGTTTCCACGGATAGATTTTATGGGTTTCATGAGGTTTCAAGTTTCATAAGGTTCGTATTTCATTAAAAAAAAAGTCTCATAGATAAGTTTCAACCAAAGGTTTCATCAGACAGCACAATACTAAACTTTTTTTAATGAATACGAACCTTATGAAACTTGAAACCTCATAAAACCCATGAAACTTATCCGTGAGACATCATGAAACTTACCCGTGAAACCTGGTAATGAAACTTACCCGCGAACCTAATGAACCATGGTATACCGTTGGAAGTGATTCCCAACGGTATACCGTTTGGTAGACTTTCTGTTAACCAATACCCACTGCAACCTACGGTTCTACGATCGAGACAGACACGTAGGACTTGGCTGCAATAAATCTTCAGCACCGGAGGCTATTACGTAAGTTTCCTCATTCACGAGAAGGATTAAACTGAAATGTAACGATTAATTGTTCGAAGGCTATTTACCTTCGGTGCTGATCCGCTGCGACGTGGAGCCAAACGGCCACGCCGCACGCCCCTCTGCATCATCTTCTCCGACCCCGGCGGTTGCTCCTTCCTCTACAACCTCGACGATTTGCTGCTGCTCCTCCGCCACTGAGGCCGGCGACCTCGACGTCAAGTACAACAGTGATACGGTACGCCCACCCCCCTCGACCACGCGTACTACTTCGCTGCCTCGCTTTTCTTCCCTATTGTTTCACAGTTGCTTTAAATCGATACACTTCCTCCTCTTTTCTTCCCTATTGTTTCACGGTTGCTTTAAATCGATACACTCTGGTATTTTGAACCGCTAATTGTTGTTGGTGATATGTTTAAGTGTTGACAAATTGGTGTGTCAGATGCTACCTAAGGAAGTTCTGTTGTCAGATTGTGCTGCGATATTTAAGGCTCGTTTGTTTTTACTTTTGATTCTGGATTCTGATCTTAAAAGCAAAATGAAAAAACAAACAACCCGATTCTAGAATTCGATTCTTGCAGTCCAGACTATCCATATACACTAAAATACACAATACACTTCATATGTGCTTTTGGATTCAGCTTCTCTACCATCACAATTCAGAATCAGGTTTTAGAGAATTCAAAATAAAAACAAACAGATGCTTAGAAGTGTCGGTAGGCATTTCAGAAATTCCTAAACATGATTTATATACTGTCGAAATATAATTCATGTGATATTAAAAAGAAAGGTACAGGAAAAAAGTATTGCTTGAGCCCATAACTGGAGAACGAGACTGTCATTTGGGGCGTGCACCACTCCCGGCACAACGGAAGGCCCAGCGGGCCAACAATCTCGGCTAAGAGCTAAGCCATATCTCTTGTTTCCTTTTATTAGGATTGCTCCTTTAATTAGAGATTTGATAAGATTAGATAATTACGTTTAGATTGCTTGCGTGTTAGTCAATATTTGTTAGGGCCTATCTCTATAAGAGGTCAGTTGCATTTCCTCTGATAATTAATCAAGAAGAAAATCCCAAATCTCTCGCTCTCTCTCTGTTTTGTTCATTCCTGACCTTGTAGCACGCACGATGGCTCCCAAACCACGCAGTAGGGGTTCAGGGCATGGTTTACAAAACCGCTCGAAAACCGCGGTTTTCGGCTTTATTGCTTCGGTTCGAGATCAAAAACCACTTGGTAAATCGTTCTAATTAAAAAAAATTTAAAATTTAAAATTTTAAAAAAAGTTATGTGAGCGGTTTTTCGTGAAAAACCGTGGTTTTCGTTGAAAAACCGTTCAAAACCGTTTTCGAAGAACATTCAAATGGCCGAGTCGGTTTTCGGTGAAAACCGAGCGGGTTTTTCGTGAAAAATCGCGGAGTTTTTGTAAAAAACCGAATGGTTTTCGATTTTTTCAAAAAAAAATTATTTTTAAACTCTTCGGTTTTTGACAGTTTTTGAGCGGTTTTTCATGCGATCTTTACGAAAACCGTACCGCAAATTTCGAGGTGAATTTTGAATTTCGATTTTTTAAACCCTGGTCCAGAGCCACGTCTAGAGGCCTTTCACGATTACCCTCATTCTAATCCTCCCACAAACTATCCTCCCCGTGATAGAGACATCAATGCACTAAACATATAAGTGTTAAAAATGCAAGATGATAGTCTGTCTGAATCAACTTTATTAACTGCATACATAAGTAGTCTTCAAGGAAAAAACAATATTCAGAAGTAGTATACATGCTGATCATTCTCTCCACTGATCATCTTCAGATTGCAGAGGGTGGGGGGCAGCAGCATGAGAGCATTTGGTCGTGCTTGTGTTTTGGTTTGTACATAATATGCCACCGGACACAATACAAATACTTGAGATTGTCCCAATGTTGTCACTCTCACAAGTATACAAGCAACATTCGATGGCAATAATGTTGTCAATAACTTGTCCATTGCAGCTATCTGATTCAAATATCCCTATAGGCCAATGTAACATCTCAATTTTTGGATCATTTGGATTTAATATGGATTTTGTGAATATCCTGAATTTTTCATATTTTTCTAGAATTTATTTGGATTTATTTATTATTTCTGAATATGGCCTATTACGAGAATTATTTAAATAATGAAAAGGTTTTAATAAATTTTTATCAAAAATATTTTATTTGAGTTCTAAATGTCTCAAAATATTTTTAGGAATTTTTTTGGGATTTTTACAATATTTTTATTACTTAACCTGAATTAGTTTATTCGGTTTATTTTAATTCAAAAACCTGGGAAAATTCAAATGAACAATGTTGGGCTTGGCCCAATACGATGCAGCCCGTGTGGCCTGGCTTGGTCCAGCCTGCTTAGCATGGTAGGCCGGAACCCTAACCTATGAACCGTCAGATTTGGATCGTGTGGTCCAGATAGAGTCACGTAATCTTAAAGCTTGTGAACCGTTGGTTTGGATTGTGTGGCTGGGATTTAATGAGGCTGTTGGTATTTAGGTGTATCACGGCTGTCAGGTGTGAACGCGTGTGTGATTGGGATCGAACTGTGTTCGTTGCTCGTGCACCATTGGATCTCACCTCACTTACAGCTCCCAGTTGTCGTCTCCAAGCCGTTGCCGCCGCTGACTCTGGATCTGTTCCGCCGCCATGTAAGATTAGGTCACTGATTTGAGCGTGGACATCGAGGCTATAAAGGCTAGGGTGTGCCTTCTGAGGTTCTTCAGAGTCTCTATTTCATTTTGCCCTAGACAACCTCGCCAAAGTCAATCTCAAGTCGTCGCCCGAGCTCGTTGGAGTTGGAAGGTCTCTCTACCATCAAGTTTTGTGTGTATCATCAGATATGGGGTCTCCACCATCACTAGTTGCATTGCTGAGTTCGTTGTGTCAAGCTGTTTCAGATCCACCAAATAATGTTGCCGGAAACTCATTAGAACATCGTGTTGTGCCTCATCTTCTACCTCTCCGGTGAGTAGCGTCGTCGACCTCCATCGCCGTTCTTCACTGTGCCTTGATCATTAGATCAGTAGCAGGTGGTCACGACGCTGCCACACATCATGCGTTCTGTCATGCCACTCATCCATGCACATCGCCGTGATTTCTCATCATAGTTCCCCACTGCTGGATCTGGATCGAACGCACCAGATCATGCCACATGTCAGGCACCGAGTGCATCGTGTGTCAGTGCTTGCGTCAGCCCATGCGATGTCAGCGTGACATCGAGCATGGAGACCGAAGAACCATATACCGAGTCCACCACGGACTAGGCAGATCCATGGATCGGGTCCATACACCAGCCACGTGTCAGTTTTTAATTGGTTCAAATCAATGCTGACATCATGATGACATCATAATTAGATTTTTCAGTATAGATTTCATTTAAGAAGTTAAGTATGTAATATTTTCTGATTTTTCTTATTTTTTAATTTTTTTGAGAGCTCGTTCTTCCTCGTACGAGCTCCGATTGAGGAGATTCAATTTTCTAAAAATTTATAAAATTGAGATCTATTTAATGATGAATTTTATTTGATTTTTAGAGTTTGTTTGGTTTCTATTTTGGTATTTATGGGTGTTTTCTCTCGTTATGCGTACACATCGAAGTGTTTGGAGCATTTGAGGGAGAATCATTGACTCAAGACCAAGGTTCAAAGCAAGAGCAAGATCTTTTCTAAGGCAAGTTGTGCTCTGACCATGTTGAACCCAGTTTTATAAAATTGCTATATTGATTTAAATTATTGCATGTTATTTCATGTGTACAATTGATTTCAAATTAGTTTGGGATCTAGTTATTTAACCTAATTGGATTATACTCTACCTTGTCATTTATATGTTATGATTATTTATCACCCTAGGATGGATCATTATAGTTGGTTGCTATGAGATGCCAACATGGTTTGGTTAGAGTGTGCATACTATGCTTAGCCATGCTATGTATAACTCATATATTTTGGAATATCAAATTAATCTTGATTAATAGAATATAGAACATGTTTATAGAATTGGTATGTCAAGTGTTGTCACACAATAATGTTGAGTTGTAGTGACGAGGTTGTCACGCAACGATGTTGACTTGTTGATAGCACGTGGTGCATGGTAATCAACTGGGTGGTAAAATGATCTAGATTGAGGCAAGTGGCAAGGGGTAGATTACCAAGGTGGGCCGATACGACGGTTAGGTTCTTGAAGTCTTGCCTTAGTCAACTTAAGGATTTAACCTTACAAGGCTTTGAACTGAGTCAAATATACAACCAAATGTCTGGAATGAGACGGACCTAGCTGATTAATTTACAATGGTTTAGCTTTGGTGCTACCAATGGTGGTGTGAATCCCGGGTTATACGGTTCAACTCACATGGCGCAAGAAGAGGGCCCTGTTGTGGTGGTTATAACCCTTTAGGGTTGAAACATTAGCGGGTAGTACTGGATTAAGATAGAGCTTCGAAAAGGTTTTGTTATGATCTCTCTGAGGCACACCAAAGAAAGTATACTAATGACGTTGCACAAAGAGATGATCATGTCATGTGGGTAAAGCGCATAACATTTGCAAAGTGTAAAATCTATTTGAATAGCCATGCTCGAGCTATTAAGCAATGCTCGAAAATTACAGTCAATGGTTAGATTTATACAACACAGAAACTTGGAAAGCGAGGCTGGATGTAATTGGAAAGTTTGGAATATTTAGGATTGGATTCCAGTTTTCTTGGAGAAATATCTGAAAGTTATTTATTACTGTTATTTATTTTATAGTCATTTCAATAAATTTATTATATTCTTTTATAAATGCTGTTTTATTGCAAAATAGCCATATGAGTCATTCATTTGGAATAAGTCTTGCATATAGTTATATTAAAATTGTATTATGTACACAACTTGTTGAGTGTTTTAAGTACTCACTCTTGCCAATAATAAAATCACCAATTGATGAAGAGTCTACACTAACTTTGGAGGAGGAGTATCCGGAAGAGACGAATATTTAGGGTGCGAACCTTATCAGTTGCCTATGGTATGTTGAGGGTTTTATTTACGTTTTCATTCCGCTGCACTTTAGTTTGTTATCATAGTTTTGCCCCCTGTGTCATATTCATGTAAGGTTGACCATAAGGCCCTGTGTGGCATATTTATGTAAGGTCGACCATAAGGTCAGTCAACAGATTAATATTTACTATATAAAGTATTTTATTATGTTTTCACTGTGCATGATTGTGATATTTTTCTATGTTGAGCTTGTGTGCACTAACGTGATCCTGAACTAGTGCGATATACATAGAGGGTCCGGATTTGCATATTCGGGTCCTGACAGAGGTGGTATTAGAGCCATACTAACTAGGTTTTAGCTCTAGATAGTCTGGTTGTCTCTTTAGGACCTTCAAAATTATTTTCTTAATTAAGATTTAACTTGAAAGAATAATAAGTTCTTAACTTATCTCATTCTTCTATTATTTCTTCTCGCTTAACTTTCTATTTCCCTTGCTGGTAAGTTGAAAAATCTTACCTAAGCTACCATGTATAAATGACGATACACCACACCTCAGGAGAAAGCATTAAGTGCCCTGCTGCTACTTTGAAGATCGTAAAGAAAGGAATCGTTGAGCTCAAGGAGGAGTGGATCGATGAAGTGTTCTAGAAGCTAGAAGACCCAGTGCTTTGAGTAACCGATTGAGACTTATGTGTGAGAGTCGCATCTACTTAAGATTGGCAGTGTCGCCTATGTAAGCGGTAGTTTTGTGTGCTTAGGTTGAATTGGTTCTTTCATGGTTACTGAATGTGCATTATGTGTTGCATAGCTCTTAGGCTTGTATAAGCAACCATACCAAGTTATTAATATTAATTGCTTAAGTTGTTAGGTTAAATCTATTCTTCGTGCATTAGGATTCTGGATTCTTATCTATGTTTGTTCTCTCTCCCCTGACCCTGTGAAGCAATCAAGCAGGTGGTGTAGACTTGTGGAAACAACAGAGTTAGTGGAAGTGGTAACCAACCCAGTAAGAATCTCAATGATGGATTAGTTTCTCAACCGTCACCACAACCAAATATGAAGAGTGCTGGTGAATTCTTGGTTGCTTAGACTCAGTTGATGTATGCAATGATGCAGCAAATACAGAATATGACCAATCAAACCAATTCTACAGTGTGACACGAGCTGCTGTCAATGGTTCATGTTCCTACTCAAGGTTATCAGAATTTATAAGGACTCATCTACCAATATTTTCTGGAAATGTTTCACTTTTGAAAGTGGATGATTGGCTTTAGACCATCGAGAGAAAGTTACTTATTGCTAGGTGCGAATGTAATGAAAAGGTCATATATGCTTCTCACCAGTTGGAAGGAATTATTGCTAAATGGTGAAAGAAATATTATACTGCCCATGAAGCCCCACAGAATATCTCTTGGGATGAGTTTGTTTATGCTTTTCGTCATCTCTTTACCCCACCAGATGATAGTGTGATTGCAGTGGATTTAGAGAAGAATGCTATCCCTACACCCTATATGAGATCTAGACATTCTTTGAAGTGTTGTCATTCGGACAAGTTAGAAAATCATGCATGCATTCGCTGTGGAGAAATAGGACACACTGTTGATGAGCATGCAATAAATTGTTCCAGTTGTGAAGGAAATCATTTCCTTGGAGAGTGTCCTATGAGCAACATCACATGCTTTCTTTGTGAAGGTCGAGATCATTGTCTAGCTCAATGTCCCTTAGATCTGATAGTTATCACTGTAACCCAACGTCAACAAGAGAATCTCTAAGCATCAATTGCTCAAGAATTAGCAAAAGGATGTGGAACACCAGTTGTATGTGCTATGTCACTTGAAGAGTTAAAGAAGCAACACTCCAATCCTGTCAGCTCACTTTAGGAAAGCATTAAATGGTCATCACCAATAGCATACTTCCTGTGAGGTGAGGAAGGTCATTAGGCTAGGGAGTCCCCTAATAAACGACAAGTTGGGATTCACAAGAAGAGCAACATGGTGCTCGAAATTACACCCAACAAGGCACAATGATCCATGTAAAGATTTCTTTGTTTAAAGAAAGGAAATAAAAGGGGGTCAATATGTGGGTATGTGAGGTTTTGTAACAAAATCCTTGAAGATAAATAAAGGGTTAGATGTTTCTCTGAGTATTCACCCTGTTTAGATGGTTTACCTGATAATGACACATGAGTAACGATGGTTAGAAAATGATAAACAGTATAATAGTTATCAGTCTTTTAGATGTACCTATGATCGAAGTATATTAGAAGTTTTTGTAACGATCTGCATGACATGCCACAAAACCGCAGTGTCAGTTGAAAGCCCAAAAGGCAAGAAAGTGGAATTTCCAGTGACAGCAGTCCGTGATGGTTAGTTAATGGTTAATTGCATAAAAGCTGTTAGTTTGGAGGATATGCCAGTTGTTAGAGAATAACTCGATATTTTTCTTGAGGATCTAAGGTTTTGTGAGACCTAGTTCGTTGCCATGGGGAGTGTCTATTCTGTTAGTCAGAAAGGAAGATGAAAGCTTAAGGATATGCATTGATTATCGTGCAATTAATGAAGTGACGATTAAGAATAAGTATCTGTTACCCAGGATCAAGGATTTGTTTGATTAGTTAAGAGGAGTTAGAGTTTTCTCTAAGATAGATCTTTGATCATGATACCATCAATTGAAGATTCGTGTTGAGGATACCCGTAAGACTACATTCTCTACGTCATATGGACATTATGAGTTTACGGTCATGTCTTTTGGATTGACCAATACTCCTTCATATTTCATGAACATGATGAATAAGATTTTCATGACATATTTGGACAAGTTTGTTGTTATGTTCATAGACAATATACTTGTTTACATCAAATCCAAAGAACATGCGGAACATTCGAGATTAGTTCCGAAGAAGTTGTGAGAGCAACAACTATATGACAAGTTCAGTAAGTGTGATTTTTGAAAAAATGAAGTTGAGTTCCTTGGTCATGTTATGACTATTAAAAGAGTTTTAGTTGACCAAGCAAAGTGAAAGCAGTGTTACATTGGGAGCAACCGAAGTCAGTGACCTAGATTCATAGTTTTCTATAAATGGCAAGATATTACTGTCGATTTATTGAAGGATTTTTTATGATTGCTAGACCACTTACACAGTTGTTGAAAAAGGAAAAGAAGTTTGCATGGACGCTAGAGAACAAAAAGAGTCTTCAGGTTCTAAAGAAGTGTCTGACGACAGCATCGGTGTTAATGTTGCTAGATGTTCAGAACAGTTTTGATATTTATTGTGATGCTTCTAGACAAGAACTTGGATATGTGTTGATGTAGAATGGTAAGGTTGTTTCATATGCGTCAAGGCAATTAAGGCCGCATGAAAGAGAATTGCCCTACACATGATTTAAAATTAGCTACCGTAATGCACGCTTTGAAGTTGTGGCGTCATTATCTCATCAGAAATAATATGAGATATATACGAATTACAAGAGTTTAAAATATATCTTTACTTAATCGAAACTCAATGAGGCAGCTGAGATGGTTGGTGTTAATAAAGGATTATAATATGGGAATCCATTACCATTCTAGTAACACTAATGTGGTAGCCGATGCCTTGAGTCGCAAAAGCCACAGTGAAAATATGTTAGTTCAAGAGGATCAGTCTGAGCTATGCAAGGAATTTCAAAAAATGAAATTGCAAGTGGTTCCAAAAGGATTTCTAGCTACTTTGGAAGTAAAGCTGACATTAGAAGATCTGATCAGAGGGGGTTAGTAGGACAATGAAAAGACCAATTGAATCAAGTCTTAGAAGGATGAAGGCTTAGCCAATGATTTTACTTTGAATGGTCAAGGTACTATATGGTTTAAGAGTCAAATCTGTGTACCAAATAAGAAGGAGCTTAAGCCGTTGATTCTTGAGGAAGCCAATAATTCGAAGTATTCAATTCATCCAAGAAGTGCCAAGTTGCATCAAGATCTCAAATAGAGGTTTTGATGGCCTAATATGGAACATGAAGTTGATGAGCATATTGCTCTCTGTGATGTGTGTCAGAGAGTAAAGGCAATGCATCAGAGACCTGTTGGTCTGTTACAACCGTTAAAGGTTCTTGAATGTTAGTTGGGAGAAAATCGGTATGATTTTAGTACCGCTTTACCTAGAACCAAGAGTGGTTATAATTTCATATGGATCATCGTTGATCATTTGACTAAAGTTGCTCATTTCATACCAATTAAGAGTACTTATTTAAGAGATCGTTTGGCAGTGCTATATGTGTCAAAGATTGTGTGTTTGTATGGAGTGCCCAAGAAGATAGTGTCTAGGGGTGGGCATTCGGTTTTTTCGGTTCGGTTTGTTCGGTTTCTGAATAATTCGGTTTTTGAATATCAGTAACCGAACCGAAACCGAAATACCGAGAAAACCGAACCGAACTAACCGAATTAATTCGGTTCGGTTTATTCGTAATTCGGTTAACCAAATTTCGATGGTTCGATCGGCGATCGGGACTGGGGCGGTTGATCTGGCGATAAAGGTACTTGAAAATGTTTTGAACAAGACTTCAAACATGCAACACCATCAGTGTGTGAATGAGTGAAGTAGCAAATATATCACATGACATTTAATTTCCTAAGATCGGCAAGAATTATACAAATCACCAAATTAAGATTACGATGGTTCCAAGTTGGAGCTAACAAAGTTATCTTGTTGTCACACTGGAAGGTCAAAGAGATGAAGTTTAGACTTACACGAAATCGACACTCCACAATATTGCCAACATAATTTCGACCAATCGTCACCTTCAGGATGTACCTGCAAGCGTAACAAGTATGCAGATTCGGTCATCATGCAAGCTATTCTTGTTATGAATCTGTGCAAAGCATAATGCAAGCATTTTAAATTCTTACCTCAATCTGACATTAGTTCCATTATATGACTCATATGGCATTTCAACAAGATGAAAACTCAAATGAATATGTCTTTCTTTCATAGATTTCACCAGAACATCTAATTCACGACTTGTAGACAAAAAAGGGCACTTGGTGATGAAATATGCTTACATATAAACGATAAGCTAACTTAAATCAAAAGGTTCTAGGTTAATGTCATCAATTTTAATAGAGGATTCACAGGATAAACATTGGGCACTTCATTGATGCTTTAGAGGCGGCGGTGGTAGAAGAAAAAATCGAAGCTCAGACGAGGTCCGTGACTCGGTCAGTGGGCACTTAGGCGTGAAATGGCGGAGTTGCGGTCCTCATGGAGGAGCGGTCATGTGGAGTCGGTCATGGTGAGTCGGTGAGTCGGTCGCATGAGTCGGCGAGTCATGGAGGGTCGAGAGATGCCGAACGGCCGGAGGCTCAGAGTGAATTGCTGATCTGCAGAGGCCGAGTCTGAGCCGAGCGCCCGGCGTCGTGATGAGCAGTGAGGCGGTGAGTGCTAGGGCTAGGGTTGGGACTTGGGAGAAATGGGGAATTGGGGCGGAGCCGGGAGGACCGAGGGATCGAGTTGAGGAGGTGCGGAACCGAGCGAGCAGGTGATTCACCAATTTAGTCGCCGCTAATCGGCTAGTCGGTCTATTAATTTGTTCGGTTCTGGAGTTTGAAAACCGAACCGATCAAAGTAAACCGAACAACAGCGAAATAAAAAGCGAATCGAACACCGAATACCGAAAAAACCGAATTTTTCGGTTAATTCAGTTCGGTTCGGTTTGGTTTTTCGGTTTCGGTTAAATTATGCCCACCCCTAATAGTGTCAGATAGAGGTACCCAATTTACCTCAAGGTTTTGGAGTAAGTTGCATGAAGCAATGGGAACTAGTTTGAATTTTAGTACAGCGTATAATCCGTAGACATGGTTAGACTAATAGAGTCAATTAGATTTTAGAGGATATGTCGAGAGTTTGTGCCTTAGCTTATGCTACTTCGTGAGACAAATATTTACCTTACATAGAATTTAGTTATAACAATTGTTATTAGGTAAATTTGCAGATGTCGCTATTTAGAGCTTTATATGGTCATGCCTATCGTACTATGTTGAATTGGAATGAGATAAGAGAGCATATGGTATTTCGGCCTGATATTCTTAAGGATGCTGAAGAGCAAATTGCTATGATCAGAGAAAGGTTGAAAGTAGCTCAATCGAGACAGAAGAGTTATGCTGATAATCATCGACGAGAGTTGAGTTTTGAGCTAGATGATTTTGTGTATCTCAGAGTTACCCCTCTTAAAGGAGTTAAAAGGTTTTACACTAAAGAAAACTTTGCACCGAGATGTGTTGGTCCTTTCAAAATTTTAAGCCATCAAGGAGAGGTTGCTAACTGGTTAGAATTACCATAGTTGTTGGCAGGTGTACATGATATTGTCCATGTGTTATAGCTTAAGAAATATCTCAAAGTGCCAATAGAGTAGACACCATTAGAAGTAATTGAGCTGTAGGAAGATTTGACTTGCAAGGAGCGGCCAATTGATTTTGGATGTTATGGAACGTAAGACCAGAAATAGGTCAATTTGCTTTTGCAGAGTTCAGTGGAGTTACCATTTAGAAAGTGAAGCTATCTAGGAGTGTGAGGAAGATTTGAATTTAGAGTGGCCTGTGAAGGATCGAGATGGCGATCAGAGGGGGTGAATGATCCTAATATACATCTCGTCCTCAATATGCCCTTGATTGCCGAAAACGCAAGTAGGATCCTAATAGCCTACAGGGGCAAAAGTCTCCTCAAAGTTAAGACCCTCAACCTAGGTAAAGCTCTGTGCAACTAGTCTAGCCTTGTTTATAATGATGACCCCATCTTCACTCTGCTTGTTCTTGAACACCCACTTGGTCCCAATGATATTATGAACAGATGGGAGCTCAACAAGCTGTCATACCTTGTTCCTCTTGAAATTCTCAAGTTCCTCATGCATAGCATTAATCCATGACTCATCGGATAATGCATGAGAAACATCCTTCAGTTTAAAAGCGGCAAGAAAGGTTTAGTAGAGACTAAAGCTGGACAATCCTGATTTTTACTAAGTGACCTGCTCAAACAGATCGCCAATGATCTGATCAGGTGAATGATCTTTCTGAATATGGCGGGGAGGTCCAGAAGAAGAAGTGTCCTCTACCTCTTGAATAGAAGAGGCAGGAACAGAGCCACCCGCTGAAGGAGAGTCTGAAGGTAAGTGCTGGTCTTCCTGAGGTGCATAAATAGAAACAGGAGGCATCTCAGATGTAGAGGTGATTGGATCAGATGGAACACCATTATCTCCATCACCTTCATCCTCTACAAAGATGGTCTCGGAGAGAGAAGAAGAACCTGATATATCAGGTCTAACTCTTGGACTAGCCTCATCAAATGTCACCTCATAGGTCTCTATAATTCTATTCGCATCACAACTTTAAACCCTCTAGCTTTGGGAAGAAGTTGAGTACCTAGAAAGATGCCATCAGAAGATCGAGACTCAAACTTATCTAGATTCCCAGACTTTAAAATAAAACACTTGCAACCAAACACATGAAAATGAGAAACACTGAACTTTCGCCCATACATCAACTCGTAAGAAGTGCGGTGCAAATGTGCTCTCAAGAAAACTCGATTAGACACATGGCAAGCAGTAGCTATAGCCTTAGCCCAAAACTTCTTAGAAATACTATACTTATCTAGCATCGTTCTAGCCATCTCAACCAAGATTCTGATCTTCCTTTCCACTACGCTATTTTGCTGAGGGACGTATAGAGAGAAAAACTAATGCTCCACGCCTAACTCCCCACAGAAACTTTCGAAGTAGGAATTCTTGAACTCCATGCCATTGTCACTACGTATAGCTCATAAGGCAGTAGGGAGCTCAATAGACAACCTACGGACCAAACCCCTGAAATGGGTAAAATACTAATCCTTTGAGGCCATGAAAAATACCCAAGAATACCTCAAAAAATCATCAACAATGAAAAGAACATAGCACTTTCCACCCGCTAACTGCACTCTAACTGGACCAACAGTGTCCATATGTAAAAGCTGTTCTGGTGTATCGGTCATCACAACAGTGACCGAAAGATGAGAAGCAGCAACCATCTTGATATGTCGGTAACGAGAGCAAACTAAATCTTTGACTATCTTGAGTTTGGGCAAACCACGAATGAGGTCATGGCTGCTAACTTGGGTCAAATGATCGAAACCAAAATGACCAAGTCTCCTATGCCAGAAGGAGAGACCACAGGACTCAGAAGCAATCAAACAACAAAGAGGGTCTTTAGAAGGAAAAAATTGTGAAAATGCCACCCCTAAGATTGTCCCTCGCTAAAATGCCACTCTTCTCTCAATGACATGTGGGACCTTCTGTGTCTATGACAATGAGCTCGAGTGGCATTTTAGCGAGAGGTAATGTTAGGGGTGGCATTATTGTGAATCTCCCAGAACCTTTAGAAGAGGCAGAAAAATTCGCACGAAATACTCACCCATATCTAGAAATCCCACAAACTAATCCTTCTGATAAATCAAGGATTCTACAAGCACTACTCTTAAAACTTACCTCGAAAGAGTCATCGATAAGCTGAGAAATAGAGAGCAAATTGTATTGCAGCTTACTCACTAAGGTAACGTACTTAAGAATGAAACTCTCATTAATGCAGACAGTACCTTTGGCAATGACTCTACCTGATGAAGCATCCCCAAAAGTGATCAACTCATCACTGGGGGCTCGGACTAAGGAAGAGAACCAACGAGAGTCTCCGGTCATACGGCGAGAACAACCAGAGTCAACAATCCAAACCTCTCCCTTCTCAATCTGATGAACCTGATCAAGAGACAAGAAAGAGATGACTCAGTACTGAGATAAAGTGAAGACCTGGGACCCAATACTGAACCACATAACACCTAAGAGTACTAGCCACAGAAGAAGAAGATTGAATTCTAGTGTCTCTCTGACGCTCAACTCTCACAAGATCATAGACAACATTAGTAGAAGATCTAGGAGTCACAACTGAGTTAGCCCACAGTGGTGCAAAGATTGGGCCATCCCAATGGGACTGCTTGAATCTCCTACTAGAAAATACCCCATGCCACTGATATCTACCTCGATGGATAAAACGAGGATATCAAGAGGATGACGAAAAGACTGACTACAAGCAGTTTCAGAACTAAAACTCAACTGAGCAACCTAAAAACCGAGTTTTGGACTCTGTCCAAAAACAGGAGACTCTCTGACCTGTCTAGCAACAGTGCATACCTTAGAAGCACTCAGAGTCTGGGATGACCCTAAATACCCCTAAGAGTAGTAACAAGTTCACGCCTTGTGATCTTGGCATGCCTGAAGCAGAAATCTGCCAAATGTCCATCTTTTTGACAGAAGGTGCATTTATACTTCACCTTACTAGAGGCAGATGTAGCAGGAGGAGCAACCTTCTGATCAGAGATCCTATGGACAACTTCGATAGGTCTAAATACAGTGGTACTCACCCTGGGGGCTACCATAATCTCACCACTCTTGGAACCATGCACAATGGTGGGAGGATGCGCCCGAGCGTACTCTAAGTAATCAAATTCTAGACCCTGATTAAATCGGCTAATCTTGAATTAGTCTAGAATGAAATTGACTTTTTCTTATCTCCCATAAACTTCTCAAGAGTGCTCATAAGATACTCACACTCCCGGAAGAAATAGACACATGAAGAATAGGGGAAAGAATAAGAAGAACCAGAAAGAGAAGAACTACCAGTACGTGTATTTTTCTTTCTCAGCACAGCTACCTCAATTTTGAGGGTCTCACATCAAACGTAAGGGACATTTCTAATCCTAATGGTTTGGGCCTTAAGTTTCTTCCTAAGTTCTACTTGGATTTTATCCAGGTCCCCCTCAATCTTAACACATCACAAGTAACTTTCTTTCTGGGTTATCTAGTAAGTCCTTAGCAAATTTAGCATACTTGACATTTAAAAATTCATTATCAAGTTTTAGTTGCCTATAGCCCTCACATGAGTTGACTGAGTCCTTAGAAGCATGCATTTCAGGTTCATCATTCTAGTAGAGAGCTTCCTAAGGCGAGTGTTCGTGGCATCAATATCAGTAAGTAATTTAGGGCAATTTTCACATGATCAAGTAGAGTGAGTATGAAGAAAATTAGCATCTAAAGACATAACATTTATAGATTCATTGCTAGCATTCTTTAATCTAAGATCATCAAGTTCAGCAAGCACACTATCATGCATGGTCCTTAGGTTCTTTAGCTCCACAAGTAGGGCATCACACAAAGAACAGTCATCAAAAACTTGGGAGGGAGAAGATCTAATAGAAGCTAACTCCCAAGTCAAGGTACCTACTTCCTTCTCAAGCTCCGAACACCTAGCTCTAGTATGAAATTTTCCTAATTTGCAGAGCTTCATTGAGCTGGTCATAGGAGGGTACCTTGTTCGAGTCGCTGTAGAGCTCTAAGTCACTGATGCCGTTGGTGTCTGCCATAAAGCACATGCCGGTAAAGTAGTTGCCGCCTTTCTTCTCTTGTGGATTGTCCTCGCATTTGTTGCTCTAGGTCTTTGTGTTGAAGAGATTGATGTCATCAAGGGCGGCGATAAAGCGGTGGAAGAGCTTCTTGTTCTTCAAGAAGTTGTGGTACTTCTTATCATGCACCGGCTCATGAACTGGAGGCTTCTTGTTGCAGTTCTTGTCGATGTAATCGTTCTTTGTCGAACCGTCGGAGTCATTCTTGCCCTTCTCCATCTTGGGGTAATTTGCTCGAATGTGGTTGGGGCCACCACACTCGAAGCAGGTGATCATGCCACCTCTCTTCCTTTCTCTCACCCTTTGGTAGGTATGAAAAAATTACATACTAAAATAGTAAGCTTATTTTCTGAAAATTTATCCAGTTATTCATCGCTTAGCTCATAAAGGGTGGAAAGAGAGAAACCAATGAAAGTCTCAGAAATGGATCCAATGGGGTCGGTGACCAAGGTCATCGACTGCGACTTTGTCTTGCATGAGACAACATCGATCTCATGAGTCTTGAGCAGAGAGTAAAGCCCATCAAGAGTCAAGGTCGATAAGTCTGTGGTGTCCTTAATGGTGGTCACCTTCATCTCCCAAACTCGAAGATCAAGTGTGGTCAAGAAATATCAAGCATTATCCGAGTCAGGGTATATGCAACTGACTGCTCGGAGGTCACTCAAAATCTTCATAAAATGACTAAATTACTTGTCAAGACTCTCACCAGCCTGTTGCTCAAATTTGTTGTAATCACATTTGAATTAGTCCTGTCTCACAGTCTTGATTTGGGTGGTCCCCTCATGGTAAGCATCGAGGGTCACCCAAATCTGATGAGCAGAACAGAGGTGAGAAATCCTATCGTACTCACTGCGGCTAAGACCCTATATGAGGATGTTCCTGGCCTTACCGTTCACCTCAACGTTAGCCATATTGTTGGCCGTGACATTTTCATCAACAGAAACCTCATACAGAAGTTTCACCTTCTGCCATATCAGGAAGCCCTAGGCAGTGATGTATGACTCCATTGAGGCTTCTAAAAAGGAAAATCAACTCTAGAAAAGATGGGGGCTTGGTGGAATATTTGTCCATCGCCATAGCTCTTAAGACCGATCAAGATCTATGAAAGAGCAAAATCGGCTCTGATATCAATTGAAGGATCCATATGGCGATCAGAGGGGGTGAATGATTCCAAATAAATTTTTTCCCCACTTAGAATAGTTCACCCAAGCCCTCAACTAAAATGAATGGAGCTATTTTCCTGTAAGGTTAGTATGACCGGGGCAAGGCCGGTAGCACTGGGGTCCAGTAGTACTAGGGTGAGGCCGGTAGCACCAGGCTCAAGAACAGTAGGAAGAATAGCATAACTTCAAAAGTAAATTTTGAGGAATCTTTTGATCGGCTGGACAAAAACTCATAAAACTTGGTAGATGTTTTCCTAAGGATGTCAGGAACTCATTCCAACCTTCAATCGTAAGGATTGACGTCAAAGTTTTGACCTTTTTTACTTTGAAGGTAGAACACCTCAAGTTTGAGCAAAACTCAAAAACTCGATCTAAGACTGTTCATGGGGTTTTGATGATCAAGATGATCTTGGATAGCCCCACATATCACAGCAAGCAAGAACACAAGTCCAAACCTCCAAAAATGCAATCTACAAGAATCATTCACTCAAAAATATAAGATCGATTTCTTGCGAGAAAGATGCATGAATTGCCTAAATGATTGAGACATGATCTAAACAAGATTCATCAATCAATCAATATTCTTGGCATAAGAAGCAAAAGCATGTAGAAGGAGGGAAAGCAAATCCAAATTGTGTAAATGTAAGTTGCAAGAAGGTAAGTGCGGAATTTAAGACATAATGTAAATGCGTAAAGTGAATTCAAGCATAAGTGATTGCATTTTAGATTTCTAGAAGGGGGTTTACAAAGCCTCACAACAAGGTGGGCAAAGCTCAAAGGAGCATCAAAAACCTCAAAACCTTCCAAAGGGTGAAGGCTACCCCTACCCCTCTATTTATACTACTCTTGAGTCACCCTCCACCCTTGGATGAGTTTCTTGTACCCTAAGGACCACTATCAAGAGTTAGGATTGACTCGTTCACTCATACATGGTCTAACCCGAAACCCATACATATAATGGGTTTTTGCACACAAAGCATACTAACTAGACCCATTACTCTATCATCTAGATCACGATCCAACGGCCCTACTTGATCCAAGCAACTTCTAGCTAGCATCACATTCATTCCTTATCTTCTAGGTTTGCACCGACTCCGTCTCCGATCATCTTCCGACGATCCTCAACCGTCTGGACCTCTGACACTTCTCGCCTAGTCCTAGTCAACCTCCACCTCACCATGATCAAAACCCAATGTCCTACAACCATCAAAGATAAGAAAAACTCATCACAAAGCAATATCCAAAAAGATATGCAATAATCATCACAAATCATCAAATATATTCAATTCCACTCATAAGGGCCGGTGCTACCGTCCCTAAGCCGATAGCACTGCCCTACAGCCAAAACAAAGGAGACATTCTCTAAAATTTTCACACTGGCCAGAGCCCGGTGCTACCGCCCATGGTAGACTGGTGCTACCGCCCCCAAGCCGATACCACCGCTCTATAGCAAATCAGAAAACACCTCATCTAGAATTTCTACAATGGCCATAGGCCCGGTGCTACTGCACCCAGGCCGGTAGCACCGCCCTTGCTGGACAACACTCCCAGATGCTTCAAGTTTTGAATTAAACTTCAAATCTCCCTCAAACTCAAGCTCTACTAGCTTAAACAATGTCAATAACTCATCACAAACATGGGTAGACCTCCACATGGTCTTTCAGCCTAGCTCGGTTTGGCCTTCTTAGCAAGGTCGAAACCCTAACCTATGAGCCGTCGGATCTGAATCATGCAGTCAAGATAGAGCCACGTAATCTTAGAGCTTGTGAACCATTGGTTTTGATCATGTGGCCGGGATTTAATGGGGTTGTTGGTATTCATGTGTATCATGTCTGTCGGGCTTGAACATGTGTGCAATCGGGATGGAATCACATTCGTCGCTCATGCGCCATTGGATTTCGCCATGCATACGGTGTCTGGTTGTTGTCTCCAAGCCATCACTACTACAAACTCCAGGTCTATTTCACCATCATATAGGATTAGGTCACCAATTTGAGCGTGGACGCCGAGACTATAAATGTTGGGGTATGCCTTCTAAGGTTCTCCAGAGTCTCCATTTTTCTTTGCCCTAAACAATGTCGCTAGAGTTGACCTCAAGACGTCACCTAAGCTTGTCGGAGTTGGAAGGTCTTGCAGCCATCAAGTTTTGCGTGGATCTCATTGGATTTGGGGTTTCCGTCATCACCGATTGCGTTGTCGAATTCGCCATGTCAAGCCATTCAGATCCACCAAATAACATTGCCAAAAACTCATGGGAACGCGGTATCGTGCATCATCTTCTACCTCTTCAGTGAGTAGCACTGCCGACCTCTATTGTTGTTCTTCATCGTGCCCTGACCATTAGATCTGTAGTGGGTGGTCATGATGTTACCATGCATCGTGCATTCCGTCATGCCACGCTTCCGTGTGCATCACCATGATTTCTCGTCGTGGTTCCTCGCTGATGGATCTGGATCAGATGCACCAAATCACACCACACATCGGGCACCGAGTGCGCTGCACATCAGTGCTTGCGTAAGCCCATGCGACGTCAACATGATGTCTAGCACGGAGACTGAAGCGCCATAGACTGATTCCACCATAGAATGGGCAAGATCCGTGGATTGGGTCCATGCACCAATATAAGATCGAGGATGTCGACTAGAAGGGGGTGAATAGGTGGCTATAAAATTTCTTCTAAGATTAATTAAAATTTCGCCTAAGTACTCTTAGGTCAAAACTTAAATGATAATAGATACGGAAGTGATAAATTAAAGTTTTGACAATTAAAACCTAATTCAACTAAGCCCACTAAGTGCACTAACTATTTATATCTCTCACAATAATTTGCAATCTTAAATATAAGTAATCAAACCATTAATTCTATGAATACAATTTGCTTGAGTGTAAATAAAGAATAGAATGCAAATCGCAAGGGACACACTGATATTTTACCGTGGTGTTCGTAGACTTGCCGATCTCCCCTAATCCACGTTGAGGCAAGCCCAAATCACTTTGGATTGGCTTCACGAATTGAGCACCCATCTCGATTCCACTAGTGGTAGCTCTTCCTCCCAGGTAGGCGAGCTCCGACCTTCACAACTTTACCGGGCCTTCTTACAATCTCCTTGAGAAGGTCGTCGCGCACGACGCCTCCACACGTTGTCTAGTTGTTGGCAAACACCAAGAGTAACAAGTCAAGCCTCCTAGCTTGAGTTTTACCAAGTACAACACATATACAATGGTGATCAATGAATGCAACACATGCACAAGACTTCTTTCAAATGCAACACATGCACGAGAGGCTCTCAATCCTTTCCTAATTGCAACACATGCAATTATAGCTTACTCTTAGCTCAAAAACCAAATGTGAGAGTACAACACATGCATAATACCACCCAAATGATAAAAAATGCCAACAACGACCAAATGCCAGCCCCTAAAGCTCCTTTTATAGGCTCCTCAAAGAAAACTAGTCATTGAGGGGCAAAATGGGCAAAAATACACAGGAAACCAGGTAATACTACCCTAAGGCTGGTATGATCAGCATTCGATCTAACGGCTAGAAAAAACTAACCGTTACTCAGAAAATCTGGTCATACCGGAGGGGGTACGTCCGGTCATACCAGGCTTATTTTTTATTTTTCGAGCAAAAATACCTCTTCTCTGAAAAAACATACCAAGGTGACTCCGGTCATACCGCCGGCCGGTATGACCGGATGGGGTCTGGTCATACCAGACTTGGGGCCTGTCATACCAGACAAGGTTCAGTCATATCACTGCTACAACCGCTAAAATGCTCATAACTTTTTACTCTGAACCCCGATTTAGGTGATCTTGAACTCTACGTGAAGATTATCAAGAGGGCTACAATCTCCACCTATTTTCAAGATTTAATCAACCATAGATATTTTTTAATATCATAAAAATAAAGACTCTAATGTAGTAATTCAAGTCTAAAATTTGATTTCTCAAAATCTCTCTCATAGACTTGATCAAGATGTAACTACAAGCTACAATGAGTCAATAAGATCAAATATTAAGCCATGTGATGATCAACTCATGATCAAAATAATTTTAAAAAATATATTTGCAAATTCTAATCACATGCTCCAAGATCAAATTCATGAACACCAATATTTTGCAAAACATATTTGCAAATCTTACACATACTTTAGGATCAAAATCCATAACATCTAGCCTATTTGCAAAACACATTTGCAAATAACATGTCAACATTTTGCAAACACATATTTTGTAAACACAAAGCATAAACTTTACTTAGCCTTGTGATCAAATCACAAGTTAAAACACCGATGCATAAGCTCTCACCTTTTGCAACACGTGCTAAACTTAGCTCCATACAAAAAAACATATAAAAAAATTGCATGAACTATCTCCCTTTTGCAACATATGAAAATCCATAGCTCTATGTAAAAACCAAATCAATTAAGATTCAATAAGAAGCAAGCATGAGCTCCCTTATTTGCAGTATATGCAAATATTTAGCTCATGCAAGAACCAAATAAGTGAGTGAGCTAGAGTGAACTGGATTGAGTTCATTAACACATGATGAATCTCAAGTTGAATGACTCAACCACTCTTAATAGTACGACACCTAACTAGCAACCCGCTCTCCCATCCAAACACCGAGACCGATAAAAGACTAAGAGTACATCCTTAGCCCTAGCTAGTTATATCTTTGCCTCTCGCAACCACCTAGAGCTTTCATGATGACCGATCATCTTCTCTTCAAGTCGAGATCTTCATATTGTTCATCAACTCTGTAATATTCCACTAAATTTCAACCGCGGTGGCTGTTTTGGGCCGATGTGGGCTGTCTTTGGGCCTTAGGTGGAGGGTTTTGATCCATGTAGGGGTTTTTCCCCTAACCCTAGCCCCACCCCCTTCCTTCCTTCCTTTTTCCCCAAGCTGCACCCCTCCTGCCCCTCTCCCTCCTACTGCATCCTCTCTTGGTGCCCCTCCCTCCTAGCACCATTATTTCCTCCTGGTTCCTTTGCCTTGTGGTGCGCCCTCCCTTGTGCAGCCTAGGGCTCCTCCTCTAGGTTTATGGAAATTTTGGCTTTATTACTTAGTGTTAGTTTGGTGGAATTTCATTTTGTTTAGTGCTGTGATTAGATGGGACTGGGGAAAAGTCTAGAGGTGGGGCGAAATCCTGGGTTCAGGCAGAACAGATCGCAGTTTTAGGGCTATAATTCACAAACCCTAGAGTTTGTTTCTAAGGGGTTGGCTATTGTAAAAGTTTTAGATCGTCGTCTCAACCTTCATTAGAGACAAAGAACACGAATTTTGGTTTAGCCGTTTAAAAGTTATGGCTGTTTTATTGCCTGCTGTCCAGAATATGTTTCCTTTGGCAATTGCTACGGTAATTTGTGTTTTAGGGCTAATTAGAGGCCGAATAAAATTCTCAATACCTAGAAAAAGTTGTGAAATTTTATGTAGATTCTAAAATATCCTTATTTGCTAAATTTGGAGTTGCATAAAATTTGATATGTTACTTTGAAGTTCACTGTCCAAAGTGGTAGTAGACTAGAGTTCTGGATTAGTTTTGGAAGGCTAGATGAATTATTTAGATAAGTTGTGTAATTAGAAATTTATGAGTAATCTTTATTAGCACCCATATAGTTTATTGTTCCTGTTGTTCGGGTTTTTGGGATAGAATTTATAGTCTTTATACCATCGGGACATCAAGGAAGAGGTTTTGCCATATGCATGAGGAAGTAAAGTTTGGGGTTTTTCGTAGGTGTGTTGTTGTTTTGTTGTCAATAATGTTACGATTTCATTGTTTTGAGATGTATATAAATTTTTTTATTTCAGGAGGTGTGCCTTCAGAAATGGTCTCAACCTCGCGCCACTCCGCTCCTCGTGATTAAAGGCAAGTGCATTGTATATGAGGATGAATTTAGATGACTCTATGATACAAATGAATAATTGATACCTAGCTCTCCTAAATATTTGATATGCCTTATTATCACTATTTAGATGTTTGTTATATTTATGTTTTTGTTTATGTTAATGATGGAAAGATGCAACATGCAAATAATCCATGTCATTTGCGTATGTGCATTCATGATGGAAGAGATGACCTGTGTAGGCCTCTATGTCTCACTTGTGGTGGGCATAAAAGACCTACTTCGGTAGGCTCTTCCACAGGATGGATGGGAATGAGAGGATGCACACCGACGGGTTTGCACTCAGCTATACCGGTATGAGCTATAAGATGGCAATGAGCATATGGTATTCTGCATTGTATCAAAGAGTGGTCAGTGTCAAATATTAAAGTTATGAATTTTTACATATGTTTGAAAGTATGTTATGTATTATGTAGCTGATGTGTATATATGTGATAATATGGTTAAATGATGTATTTTGCTGAGTTTTGGGACTCACGCTTGTTTATTTAAATGGTTTTTTTAGGTACTTTGAGACCGGCATAAGGGAAAGGGATACAACACCATCACTTCACTTCACTTGACATCAATAAACTTAGACAATCGCATGCTTAAACTTAAAGTAACACTTTCTGACTTGTGAAAAAGAGTCTTTGGTTTTCATTGGTTATGTCTCGTTAAAGTAATGTATGGAGTTGTGGCTTGTCATTGTGGTTATGTTTTGTTAATGTGGTTTGTGGCCTTTATTTCTATCATGAAATCAGATTATTTGTTGATTTAGTGTCGTTATTATCGTTTTTCTTTATCCTTCCTTGCAATTTTGTTTTGGTTATTGCCTAAATTTTATTTGGAGAGAATTCTTGTTGCTAGAATTAATTTAGGATGTTAGTCTACTTGCTGAAATGTAGTATTATAATGCTGTTTAGTTGTTACTCCTGCATGTTATAGTGATATTCTGGGTATAAGAAGTGCCAGGGTGTTACAAACTTATGATAAACTCCCCTTATCTTAGCTTTAGGATTCTCTCATGATGCTCATCAACACATGATGACGTACTTGTCTCATTTATCCATCTCAACCTTGGACTTAACCTATTTCAAACTCATTGAAAATGTTAGTCCAAAACACATGGTTGTCTCAATCATCAATGCACTCCATTAACACATAATGGATGCTCCCAAAATCCTATGATCTTATCCTTTGATGATTGACCAGAACCCAAAAACAATTGATTGAAAGATTAATTGTGTCTTGAGTATACTAATGCAGTTAATGCTTCATATACTCAAGACTTTCGATTGCCCTAGGATCAACAAAGTGAACCATCAATACATGATTAGTTCTTTATTGATTAAATGGCAATCAAACACAATTTAAATTATCATGAGTATATATTAACTACACAAGTTTCATATACTCGAATCAATGGTTTCTGAGTAATGATCCAAATTATATAGAAAGATGAGTTAGATCAATATTATTGAAATGTCAAGGTAAAGTATGAACTCCCCCTAAATATGTGCATTCATATATATATATATATATATATATATTGAAACATTAATGCATATCTTGAGATCTAAATAACAGCAGAGTTCATCCTTTAACTTGAATCTAGAATATGCATTAAGATATCATAAAGTGAATACGAGCAAACTTTGGGTTTTCTATTTTTCAATGAGATGAGACTAAATAAAAGTATACTCAATAAAAGAGTTAGTCTCATATTTAGATTTATCAATATGATCATGAAAATTATAGCCAAGGAATGGAACAAGATATGATAATATGAACTCGAATGCATACCTTTGATATTTTCACCATTTTCATCCAAAAGAGATTAATAAGAGTTAAACTCAACAAAAGAGTTAGTCTCATAAAAATATTTGTCATTAATTTACAATTGAGATTAATCAATATTGTAATTATCACAAGAGTTAGTATCAATATTAGATTTGTCATTAACACCAAAACCAAATTAATACAGCTTGAACTTTCAACAGGCTACATGTTGGTTACCGATTGGTCCAGATCGGTGCTGACATCATGATGACATCATAATTAGATATTTCAATATAGATTTAATTTGGGAAGTTAAGTATTTAATATTTTCTAATTTTTCTTATATTTCAAATCTTTCGAGAGCTTGTTCTCCCTCATACGAGCTCCGATTGAGGTGATTCAAATTTCTAAAAAAAATAAATTGAGATCTATTTAATGATAAATTTTATTTAATTTTTAGAGTTTTTATTCTCTATTTTGGTGTTTATTGGGTGTTTTCTCTCGTTGTGCGTACACGTCGAAGTGCTTGGAGCGTTCGAGAGAGAATAATTGACTCAAAACTAAGGTCCAAAGCAAAAGCAAGACCTTTTCTAAGGTAAGTTGTGCTCTGACCATGTTGAACCCAGTTTTATAAAATTGCTTTATTGATTTAAATTATTGCATGTTATTTCATGTGTACAATTGATTTCAAATTAGTTTGGGATCTAGTTATTCAACCCAATTGAATTATACCCTACCTTGTTATTTATATGCCATGATTACTTGTCATGTAATGATGTTGAATTGTTGATGGCACGTGATGCATGGTAATCACTAGGGTGGTAAATGATTTAGATTGAGATAAGTGTCAAGGGACAGATTGCCAAGGTGGGTCAGTACGATGGTTAGGTTGTGAAAGTCTTGCCTCGGTCAACTTAAGACTTAATTTTGCAAGCCTTTGAACTGAGTCAAACATGCAACCACATGTCTGGAATAGAACGGACCTTGCTGATAAATTTGCAATGGTTTAGCTTTGGTACTACCAGTGGTGGTGTGTGTCCCGAGTTATACGGTTCAACTCACATGACGCAAGAAGGGGGCCCTGCTGTGGTGGTTATAACCCTTTAGTGTCGAAACCTTTGCGGGTAGTACTGGGTTAAGACAGAGTTTTGTAAAGACTTTGTCATGATCTCTCTACGGCACACCAAAGAAAGTGTGATAATAACGTTGCATAAAGAGATGATCATGTCGGGTGGGTAAAACGCATAAACTCTGTAGAGTATAAAACCTATTTGGTTAGACGTGCTCAAGGTATTGAGCAATGCTCGACAATTACAGTCAAAGGTTAGATTTATGCAAAATAAAAACATGGAAAGAGAGGCTGGATGCCATCGAAAAGTTTAGAGTATGTTAGGGCTGAATGCCAGTTTTCTTGGAGAAATATCTAAAAGTTATTTATTATTGTTGTTTGTTTTACAGTCATTTCTATCTATTTAGTGTGTTGTTTTATAAATGCTGCTTTATTGCAAAATAGTTTTATCAGCCATTCATTTGGAATAAGCCTTGCATATAATTATGTTAGAATTGTATTCTGTGCATAACTTGTTGAGTGATTTAAGTACTCACCCTAACCAACAGCAAAATTACCAGTTGAGGAAGAGACTACACCAGCTTTAGAGGAGTATCCAGAAGAGACAAATGTTTAGGGTGCGAGCCTTGTCTGTTGCCTGTGGTATATTGAGGGGTTTATATAAGTTTTCATTCCGCTGCAATTTAATTTGTTATCATAGTTTAGCTCTGCGTGGCATATTCATGTAAGGTCCACCATATGATTTGTCAACATGTTGATATTTACTATATAAAGTTTTTTGTTATGTTTCCACTGTGTATGATTGTGATATTCGTTTATGTTCAGCCTGTGTGCACTAGTGTGATCCTGGACTAGTGCGATATATACAGTGGGTCTGGATTTGCATATTTGGGTCCCAATACTAGGCGGCCAGCTATTGTTTCCTAACATCTTTCTATCTTTTAGTTACCTAATGTCATTTCTCTTGTGTTCTGTTGTAAACTATAGAAAGAAAGAAATAAGGATGTTTGTGTTATCACATAGTTAAATTGTGGTCTAGCAAGTATTTGGCTTAAACATGCCTAGTTTGAGTAAGCTCATGCATGTTACAAGGAAGGATAATAGATTATTAATGTAGGTTCAACAATTTCATTTAGCTAACCACACTCGAATCTGAGTGTTCTTGGTTATTCTAATAGTAAAAATGGCAAATCACTTGATGCTATCTAGGTTACACATGACATACATAATTGAGAAATTTATTTACTGAGAGAGACGATCTTTGCTCTGTTGGTGGGAGTGCGTGGAGCACGCTTAGCCCATCCACGTCGAGCAGTTACTAAGGGAGCTGAGCTTTGCTCGATTGGTGGAGTGCCTGGAGCACACTCAGCTTGTCCGCATTCAAGCACTGCTCGACACGGGCGCTCGTAAGCCGAGGTGTGGGCTTGTGTGTGGGTGTGTGTTTGTAGCTTAGTTGTTGTCCTCCTTTAATGAAATGCTAGAGCTCCTGACCAATTTTTTTAGAAATTTAGGGCCTGTTTGGTAGAGCACTAGATCCCAATTTCACCTAAGATCTGAAACTTGTAGGCTAAAATTAAGTGAATTAAGTTTATATTTTTAGTCTAAAATATAAACAAGATAATCCATCTAAATATTCTTAATGCACTCACAGCTCTAGCTCCACAGATCTGGTGGAGCTAGGAATACCCAGCTCCACCAGATCCACAGATCTGGTGGAGCTGGAGCTCTACCAAACACACCCTTATTTACTGAGATGGTGAGTCTACTTTGATTACTGCACCAGCCAAGTGATGCAACCAAGTCCTACAACCCTCCAAGTACCCTGCTGTCTGCTACCAAGTCCTTCAAGTTCTAGGATTCAGGGTATATGCCTTAATTGTAGTTTCCTCATGCTTACTTTAAGTATCTGAATACATGTCTTATTCATTGTTATTTAACTACAAATGGGAATTTTTGCTTCCTGCCTTGTAGGATGGTCTTCTGTGAAGTAAGTACAGATCAAAAGGATTAAAGTTCTATTTCCAATTTAGAAGGTTCCCTTGTCATGAAGAATGTCTTATCGAAATTTCTACTCTTGGTGACATGGATGTTTGTTCCTAGCACTTGTATGAATGCTTGAACATTTAACCTTGGATATTTGCTTCTAGAAATGAATTCATTGGATGTTCTCCTGAATTATTTCTACTATTAGTTAAATGTGGTTTGTTTATAATATTGATTGATTGTATGATAAGAAGTTTGTCCATGTGGTCATTCTTTTTCAACTATGTGTATAAATTGATGTCGAGAATTAATGTGAAATATGTTTATATATGTATGGTAACGTAAATTTTAATTTGTGGCAATAGTTTTTTGCCATAACATCTTGTTGTTGCATTAAGTTATTGTAATACCACAAATCTTCTTTGCCTGGGTTTTCGCCAGATTTGTTTTCCACCTTTTTGATTCAAGGTTCAACCGTCGCGCGGTTATTAATTCTATTAGAGGTTTTGGGTTTTTCCGTGAAAACTTTTCGGAATGGTTGTTTTCTCCGAGCCATTTAGTTTTGCGGCAAGTTGTCTATCCTGACAATTGCCTTTTCGTGCCAAGAATTTAATTTGTTTGGTTCGCGCTAAGGGTTTAAAGTTGGCCTTTGGTTTTCGTTTTTAAGGGGCTTCATTTCTTTTGTTCCCTAGCCCTGTTGATTTGTGTCATCCAATTGTTGGAGTATAAAGGAAGAGATGAAGTAAATGAAAACCCTAGCCCTTATTTCTCTTTTCCTTTCTTGCCCCTGCAATTCCCACTCCCACCAAGACCTTGTTGTCCCCCAGTAGAGCTCCTGCGCCCCAGTTTTCCTCCCGACTCAAAGAAGAAGTCGGCCGAGCTCTCCCCTGGCTCCCTTCTCCTCGCCGGCGGTTCTTGGCTCCCCTGCTCCGGCGAGCCCCTGGCCGGCGAGCTCTCCTGGCTCCTTCCCCCGTGCGTCTCCTCTGGGAGCTTCCCCAGCCACCAGCTTCGGCCGGCCGCCGCCCCATCTCCGGCTTGCTGCCGGCGACTCTTCCCCCATGGGCCGATGAACCTTCCCTCCCCTCCTGCGACAGCACTCCTCCACCTCCCTTTCCTCCATGAATAAGAGATTTGAGGTAAAAACCCTAGGTTTTGGGGATTTAATTTCTTGCTTGCAAGGTGTTCGTCTAATGCTTAGCTAGGATTCAGGATTTTGAGTTGTTGGGGGATGGGGAATGGAGAGACTAGAGTAATTTGAATTTTCTGTTTCGGGCAGATTTTTTGTCCACTGTTAGAACTGCTATTTGAAAATTCTGCAAGCATTTCCTGGGGGTCTGGCTATTATGAAGTGGTAAATTGCTTAGTGGGGTCCGGTGGGACTCTTTGTGCCGGAGGTATGTCGGCCCTGCCGTGTAGCCGTGTTGGTCAGTGTGGCAGTTGAGAGCCAGCACCGGAGGATTCATAACCCCGGGTGAGGATAGTCCTAATTCCTTTACCGTAAATCGAAGGGTATTCGATCTCTTGTTTTTCGTGGTTGAGGAAAATTGTTTTGGTGACTCTCTTTTGTCGTGGGATTTTTGTGAATTATCTATGTTTCGGAGTTTGTGGGCACGACAAGGGTTGAATCTTGTCGTGCGGTAAAGTGAAGAGTATCGTTTTGCACCTCTTTTGGTTGCTTTGTGGAGAAAGTTATGAATTCCTTCTTGTGTTGGTTGTTCTCCCAGTTTAAAAGGAGTTGTTGTACTTCTGCTGTAGATGGGATAATTGATGGAGTAAGTTTACGGGTTTTGACTCATTTGGTCTTTTTGGGTTTAAGTCAAAGAAAAAGGGGTTTTGGTGTTGCGCCTCGTTGGTTGATGGCGGGGAAAGGCATGGAATTTCCGTGTTGTCGTTCTCCAAGTTGAAGTTTTGGATTTGGGGCTTTAAAGGGAAAAGTGTTATTCGATCGATTCGCTTTTCCTTTCCGTGAATTGATTTGTGTAACTCTTTTCCTTCGTGGAATTTTGGAGTTTGATGATTGGTTTGGAGACCTGTTGAATGGCAAGGCTTGAGCCCTGTCATTTTCTAAGTCTTTTGAGAGTCGAGCTTCTTTGGCGGTTTTCGTTGGCTTTTCTGGAAAGGAAAAATTCGACAGTTAGAGTAAGTTGTGGGTGATTGAAGATCTTCCCGTAGAGGATTAGTAGAATGTTTGTGTTGTTGGGTTAAGGTGGTCGACCCTAATTGGTTAGATGGCAGGAAGTATTTTGTGGGTCAGGGTGATCCACAGTTATAAGTGGAGAACTAGAAATGGTGTTTGCGTAAAGTTATAAATGATTGTGTCAAAGAAGTAATAACGAGTTTGGTTGAGGAACTTGTTAAATAAGTTGATGGGGTTCAATTGTCTAAATCATTGGAGACTTAGATAGTTGATCTTTGTGTTCGTCATATGGTTGATGGATAGGAATTTTGGATGGTAGGTTAATTTGAGATAAATTTTGAACCTGTTTTTCTTTGATGAGTTTTATGGGGTAGAATTTGTTTAATGTTGGTGAAAACATTTTCGAGCGCGGATGTAATTAATCGAAAGGATAAATTCTAGAGAAAATGATCCAAGGAAGAGTAGTTATGAAATTCGTGCTAAGTCTTGTTGGTGTTTCCCAAAGACGCTAAGTGCGAACATTGAAACTTTTATTGTTAAAGGTGCAAGAATTTTAGAGATAATGGGATGTAGGATGAACTTAGGTTTAATTACATATGGAAATGGGGTTGTCGGTGTAATTATTTGGAAGGTTGCCTTTTGCTTAAGGCGTTTTGTTTGGTGTGCAATTGAAATTGCCATATGAGTTATGTTTCGCCAAGTGGTGGAGTTAGTGGATGAAAGATTATAAGGAAGTAAGAATGCATACTTATGAAATAGTGTGATGATAGTCTCTAGACTTGCCATTTAAAGGAAATAAATAGATTTAATGGAAAAATGTTGAATTTCAGGATCATTTTGCTATTCTTTTGAATAAGGAAGGCAACAAAAGGAAAAGAGGTGAAAAGAGACCCAACTCCATGAACTGGAGCTCTGCTTCCTTCGAAAGGGAATCAATCAATCCAATCCGAAAAGCACCAGGAGCAATCGCCACCGATTCGAATGCCAGATCAATGGGAGAAAGAAAAGCAATAAATGAGTCATGCATATCCATTTACCACCCACAACGTGATGATCCAATCCAATCTACTAGGGTGGCCACTGCCTAATTTTCACTCAGGTCGGGGTGAGGGTGGAGAACGGACGTACTATCACCAACTCCTAATTAGAATTAGTAGGGATAGAGAGAACAAACTTATCTAGTCGCGTCATGCATAGCCGTGCGTATGCTACTGGTCGGCCGGAATCAAGTCCATACGTGATTAGATAAAAAGAAAAGATGATCTTATCTACACGTGCAAGTAAATATTTAATGGAAAGAATGCATATAGCAACTTAAAGGCACATGGTAACTCAGAAGTTGTATGCGTGCAGTATATAAAAAAAGAATCGGCCATGCAGTACTTGGAAATAGAATCGGCTGATTGAGATAAGAGTCTGATACGCCGCAGGTCACGCATGCATACATATCCAACCGAATTAAAACTTTCTCCATTCACCAATGTATAGAAGATCAAGACAATGATGGTTTCGTGGGTATGCTGGGGGGAGAACGGTCCACCGCCACCAACTCATAATTAGAAGTAGTAGAGATAATAATTGCAACCCACTTCAAGTACACGTCTTAGGTCTACTGGATCCTACACATCAAGGCTAGACATGAGTGTTGAAGTATATTACCCATATTTCCTCGTTAACTTAAGTTTTTGAGTGAACTGGTTAGTGCATGCTATTCAATATGATATTAGAGCTTGAAGGTCTTTAGTTCATGACCTGACTAGCGCAATACTTTTAAAAATATATGTGTGGCTCACTTCTAGTCCACATCTTAGGCCTAGAATATTTATGGCCCACTTCTAGTCTATGTCTTAGACCTAGAGGAGTTTAGATGTGAGGGGAGCTTTTGGGTGAACTAGCTAGTTCATGTGACTTAATTTGGTACCAGGGTTAAGAGGTCAGGTTTTGAGTTTAAGATCTTAATATGGTATCAGAGTTAAGAGGTTAGATTTTGAGTTTAAGACTTGGCTAACACAATATTTTTAAAAAACAATTGCAACCCACTTCAAGTCCATGGCTTAGCCCTAGAGGAGCTAGCCTAGACGTGAGTGAGAGTGTTGAAATATATTGTTCACATTTCATTGTAAGCTTTAGCTTTTGGATAAATTGAACGGTGTATGCAACTCAATACTTACAGTGCATGCATCTTGATACTTAAGGTTTCAAAAGACCTGCTACCTGTTATTATGTTATGCCCATACACATCCCAACGTTTCAGTAGGAACTAAGGTTAAATTCAAGAAAATCCAAATGCAGTAACATGTATTCATCACCCAAAGTGTGCCAGTAACATATATTCATGACCCAAAGTGTGCCTTCCATATACCACATCACACCACCACATTAGATTGGACTGCATGCTACTCCCTCCGTTTTTTAATACATGTCATTGTAGATTTCAAGTTTTGCTTCTAAATACATGTCATTCTACAATTTCGAAGTGATTTTTACCATTTTTCCTTATATAACACTTCTTAGCTATTTTCAATACTATTTACTACTATCATTACGACAAAAACCTCATTCAGAGGCATTTTTCTATAGATATTTTTTATTTGTCTCTATAAATTGCCATAATATATTATAAAAATACTCTTTTGTGGTATTTTAGAATGGGCCTTAAATGTAGAAACACTATCTTGAGACATTTTAGATAAAGAACATGGAATGTGGATCGTAGAGGCATTTTGAGACATTTTTAAATTGCTTCTACAAAAATCATATAGAGACATTTTTTGAGACACTTCTTAAATCTACCTTATATTGTAAAAATGTTATTTGAGACATTGTTTTATTCTCTAGAGACATCCTTTTAGATGTTTAAGACATGTTTTGTACTACTCACAAGAATTACAATATGAGTATAAGCAAGTTGTGATGTGAGAATGAGATGGTTAGTCGAACTACTTGTTTATCCATAAGATCTCGAGTTTAAGGATTAGTTGGAACATATTTTTAGAATATATTTTTCATTCTCTAGGGGTACTAGAGACACAATATAGTGCCTTTATAAAATGTCTTATATATAATATAAAGACATTCTAGTAAGTGTCTCTTCGGCCGTAGTGACATTGCACGTAGTGGCATCATTGTGGCATTCTGAAAGATGTCTTTAAAATCATAGAGATATAAAATATTCATCTAGCATACAATAAAAACATCTCTATAGAATGTTTCTTCTGTAATGTATGAACTAAAGTAATACACATTATCTAAAGAACAATAGGTGATATAATAAAGAGGATTAATACAGTCTTTTGTATATATACCTTAGTAAAAGTGTAATATCCTATCATACCATCTCTTCATAAATGGAGGAGTATCGTCTACTATACATAATGCAACATCCCAATTTTTGGCACTATTTTGGTTTAACATGCATTTTATGAATTTTCTGAAATTTATTGGAATTTTTCTAATATTCTTTATATTGGCCTTTTTAATGAACACTATTTAATAATGAGAAAGTTAAAATAAAGTTTTGTGAAAAATATTTTATTTGAGTTTCAAATGTCTTAAAGTGTTTTTGATAATTTTTTGGAATTTTTCAGATATTTTTATTGCCTTAAACAAATTAATTTATTTATCATATTTATTTTAATAAGAAAAACCCTGGATAATTGTTTTACAGTATTGGGCCAAAAGCCTTGTAGGTCAGCCCAATTTGCTATGTGGCCCAGTCCGGTTTGGTCTGGTGATCATGACCGTTGATCTTTTGATTGAACGGTTAAGGGTTAGGGTTTGGTATGAAACCCTAGTATATTTGTGCTGTCGAATCAAGTCAGTGCAGATGTCTAGGATTTCGCCACGTCTCATGTGTCGATGGCCGTTTGATTTGTTGACATGTGGACAGTTCCGATGCGTCCTGATCTGAGCCGCCGCTAAAGTCTGTGTTCCTCGCGATTCTGCCACTGTGCTAACTTAGGATTCCGATTTGTGCATGGAATTTGACGCTATAAAGATCATGGGTAGTCGCCTGAGGTTCTCCATTGCAATTCGCTTGTTTTGGTCCAGATAATGTCGTCCGAGGTGGCATCGTTGTGATTAGCGAGCTCGTCGTAGTTGAGTTGTTGCCACCGTTGTTTCTCCATCGGGATCTCCATTTTCAGCCACTCTAGTGGAGTCAAGCTCAGATTCAGAACCCCCGTGATGAAAGCTCCCAAATCCATGCAGTTTCGCTTTAGATCTGTCAAGGTAACAGTGAGGTCTTCGTCGTCTTCTTGGTCTCCAGTGAACACCACTGTGTGCACCGTCATCGCCATAGCCCTAGCCCACCGCCGTACCAGAGCCATTAGATTCAACACGAACGCTCACGATTATATCACGTGTTTGCAGCACTATGAGCTGTCATAGCCGTTCGCAATCAGGGGATCCCACGTGTACCATCCAGATTACGTTACGTGGAAGCACGCACCATCGTCATGTGTGAGAATTACATCGCGCCATGTGTGTTGCTTGCATCAGCACTCATGTCACTAGATTACGTCAGCTCCTACCACACGTTAGCCGTTGGACATCATCCTCGTGGACCGAGTCCACATAAGATCCGAGGGATCCTATGGACCAGGTCTATAGACCGTTGCCACGTGTAAGTCATGATTGGCTAATTCGATGCTGATATAATAAATAGGATTTTCTAGTAAAAAATAATTCAAGTAATTCAGTTTTTTTAAATTTTTATGATTTTTTGAGAGTTCGTTCTTCCTCGTATGAGATCTGATTGAGATGATTCAAATTTATAAAAATTTGTAAAATTGATATCTATTTAATGGTGAATTTTATTTGATTTTTAGGGATTGTTTTATCTCTATTTTAGTATTTATTTGATGTTGTCTTCCGTTACGTGTAGACGTCGAAGTGCTTGGAGCATCCGAGGAGGAATCGTTCATGCAAGTCCAAGATCTAAAGCAAGAATAAGAGCTTTTCCAAGTCAAGTTGTGCTTTGATCATGGTGAACCAAGTTTATGAAATTGCTAGGTTGTTTTACTTTATGTATGATATTTTATATGTATAACTGTTTCAAAATAGTTCGAAATCTAGTTAATCTACCTAATTGATCTATACCCTACCTTATCATTTGTATACTATGATTAATTCTCACGCTAGATTAGTTCATTACTAGTTGGTTATTATTAAAATCAACATGGGTTGGTTAGACCGTATTAGTATGCTTAGCTAGGCCACATTCATCACGTCTTTTGAGATACCAAAGTTAATTTTGACTAATAGAATATGGAACATGGTTATAAATTGGTGTGTTAGGTGTTGTCACACAATGATGTTGAGTTATAGTGATGAGGATGTCACGCAACGATGTTGACTTGTTGATAGCACGTGGTACTTGGTAATCAACTAGGGTGGTAATCATTTAGATTAAGGCAAGTAGCAAGGAGGCAGTGTGCCAAGGTGGCCTAGAAAGGTTGAGGGTATGTGAAAGTCTTGCCCTAGTCATCTTAAGGACTTAACCTTGTAAACCTTTGACCTGGGTCAAATATACAACTACATGTCTGAAATGAGACAGACCTAACTAATTAATTAGCAATGTTTTAGCTTTGGTACTACTAGTGGTGGGGTGAGTCCCGGGTTTACGGATGAACTCACATGGTGCAAGAGGGGGCCCTGTTGTAGCGGTTTAACCCTTCAGTGTTGAAACCTTAGCGGGTAGTATTAGGTTAAGATAGAGCTTTGTAAAGGTTTTGTCATGATATCTCTGCAACACACCCAAATAATTGTGTTAATATCGATTGCACAAAGACATATTCATGTCATGTGGGTAAAGTGAATAACCTCCACAGAGTGTAAAATCTATTCGGATAACCATTCCTACGGTATTGAGCAATGCTCGAGAATTACAGTTGACGGATACCCGACACATAGGTATCCCATGACCAGAGAGGTGCATGGGCCGCCACTATGCCTAAAGCCGGGGCCCAAGGCCTCGGCCAAGCCGATTCCCAAGAGGTGGCTCGACCAGGCGTTCTGAGCGGGCGCTTCACAAGCTCTGGCGATACCAACTCGGAGATGTCGGCCGAGCGAGTCGGACGGGCCGAGCCTCGAACAAACTCAAACCATCTTCGTCAGCGAGCCAACATCAAATCATCGAAGCCGGCGCCGACCCGGCCACCTACCCCATCGTCTGGCGCCGGCATGACCAAGCGGAGATGGGAGGCGCACGCCTTCCCGAGCAATCCCGAAGTGACACCCGGCGTCGGCGCTGACAAGCCACAGAGAGCGAGTGCGCCGTTTCCGGAGAACGGACGCGCCCTCGCTCAGCGAGTTCACCGACTCGGCCAGAGGCCAACAACTATCCGTCGAAGTCAAGTCCAAGACCGGATCTGGCGGAAGACCGGACTCCAGCGTGAGGGCCCCATCCATTTTTCCTTTACGCTCTATGTAACAGGCTTCCCCGGCTATATAAGGGGAGGTTTGGCCCTCGGGAGGCGGGAGAACGCAGACAAACACTCACATACACATAGCCAGAGCGCACTCCTAAGCTCCGAACCTTTCGCGCCCATAGCTCCCTCATCCGACCACCGCACACGAGGTGCTTGCGCAGCCCTCACTTGTAACTCGACGAGCTCATCAGCATCAATACAAACACGCACCACCACACGAACTGGAGTAGGGACATTCAGCCCGAACCAGTATAAATTCTGGACCCTCTTTCCTCTCTTTTGGGTCTAACCATTCAAGGAGCAGGAATCGCGGCCCCTCAAGACTTACAAAATTTACTTGCGGTTCTCGAAACAAGCGGTTAGCGCGCCCGGTAGGGGCTTTGCGCGTCTGCTTGTCTCCGGACTCCCATTTTGCTTCCTTGATGGATTCGCCGTCAACAACAACGCGCTTGCGCCGGGAGCGAATCCGTTTGGTTCCTCGATTTCATCGCCAACGGACGGAGAGCTCGGCCTCGCTCCGTCACGTCGAGCGAGCTCCGCGGTGCTACGCACGCGTCGTCCACACCCTCGGCGACCTTGGCTCGAGGCCCTCGCGCGCCGGCTCTGAAGCGGCGCCCGCTATCTTGTAGCGCCGCCACCGGGCGCGCTCGCGCTTTGCGGCGGCGCCTCGTCTCCGAAGGCTGCGTTTTGTAGCAATGGCGGCTCGCGCCGGCTTCCATCCACGAGATTTTGGAGAACTCCACCGCGGCGACTCGGTTCCGGCGAGCAAGCCTCGAAGAAGCCATACGCCCGAATGCAGCGTGGCGGTGTGGCGATCAGCGGCCGCCACGCCGCGAGTCAAGAGGACCGCCACCGGCATCCGGCGCCGGGCGGCCAGAAGACGACGAGGCGGATCATCCCAAGTCCGCCCGACCGGCTTCGCCGATGGCGGGAGCTAGAAGCTATGGCGGCGGACTTCGGCAAGGCACGGGTCGACCAGCCGGGGCGAGCCAACACGTGCCCCCGAGCTCAAGTCGGCGCCGCGCATCTTGCAGCGCCGAATACAACAACGATTGGCGGAAGAGCGGTGAAGCGCCCGTGCTTCCCTCTTCCAAGCCAAAACTTCGCCGCGGCTGCGATGTTGCTCCGCGGCATCCCCGAGCCCAACGAGCCCGAGGCCAGGGCCGCCTACCAGCACCTCCGGGAGCTGGTAGAGCACGCCGCCGTACAGCATGTACCGGCCCCTGGCACCCCTCGCGTGGGGTCTCATTCGGGCCGTCAAAGCCAAACTCGCCGCGAGCCGGAGAAAGCCGCCCCGCAGCCGGAGCGGCCCCAGGCCTCCTACACCCCGGCGCGTCATCGTCTTGGGCAACACTACGATTGCCGCGACACTCTCGACGCTCGAAGAAGAGCGGCCGACGTCGCGGCTCGTTCGCAGGTCGCCGATAGCGGCCGCCGCCGTTACCGCAGCCCGACCCCAGAGGGCCCGGGGCCCCAGGCATTCTCACGGGAGATCCGCCGGGCGGATTTCCCCGCCCGCTTCCGGGCACCAGCCAACATCACCAAGTACACGGGGGCAACGAACCCCGGTGTTTGGTTAGAAGATTATCGACTCGCCTGTCGGGCCGGGGGGGCTACCAATGACCTCTTCATCATTCAGTACCTCCCCCTCTATTTGGCGGACTCGGCTCGAGCCTGGCTCGAGTACCTGCCCGCCGGGACTATCAGGAGCTGGGCCGACTTGAAGAGCATCTTTGTCGGCAACTTCCAGGGCACGTACAAGCGCCCTGGGAACTCTTGGGACCTGAAGAGCTGCAAGCGGCGGGAGAAAGCGCTCGGGACTACATCGGCGCTTCTCCCCAGCGAGTGCAATGAACTCCCCGACATTAGCGACGCCGGCGTCGTTGGGGCATTCATTCTGGCACCACATCTGCGAGCCTTGGTCCTGGCTGGGTTGCCTTAAACCCGGGACCACCAGGACACGCTCGACATCGCCACCAACCACGCCTCCGGCGATGAGGCGGTGGGGGCCATCTTCGATAAAGCGAAGGCCAAGCGCGAGTCCGGCCCCGAGCCGGCCGCGCCCTCCGACCGCTGCCAAACAAGCGGGCGGAAGGAAGCAGTCCGAGAGACCACACGGTCGCGATCGCGAACGCCCGACAAGCGGCGGTAGCGGTAGCCATCCGACCACTTCAAAAAGCTGATGGATAGCCCGTGCCCGAACCACGGGTACCCGTCGAGCACAAATCTGGGGCTGCGAGGTCTGAGGCGCTTCTCTCCGGAAACCCCACGCCGTGGGGCAAAGGAAAAAGCGCGACCGACGCCAGAGGCCGGACAGACAAAGGCGGCGGCGGGTTCCCGAAACCGGCGGATGCCTTATGATCTTCGGCGGACGAGATAGCTACGCCGACAACGCCGCGCGGCTTCGCCTACGCGAGGTGCACACAGTGACCCCGGTCCCAAACTACCTCCGCTGGTCGGAGATCCCGATCACCTTTGATCGGACGGACCACCCCGACCGCGTCCCGCACCCCGGAAGGTACCCACTCGTCGTCAACCCCATCGTAGGGTCGAAGCGCCTCACCAAAGTCCTCATGGACGGCGGCAGCGGTCTCAACATCCTGTATGTTGAGACGCTCGACGCCCTGGGCATCCCCCGCTCGACCCTACGACCGAGCAAGGCGCCCTTCCACGGCGTCATCCCGGGCCATCGAGCCTACCCTCTGGGGCAGGTCGACCTGCCCGTCACCTTTGGAGGACCCGAAAACTTCCGCACCGAGATCCTCGCCTTCGAGGTGGTGGGGTTTGCGGGTTCCTACCACGCTATTTTGGGAGGCCATGCTCGCCAAGTTCATGGCGGTCCCCAACTACGTACTGGCTGAAGATCCCGGGGCCACGGGGCATCATTACCGTGTCCTCATCCTTCCAGCTTGCTTTCAACTGCGAGCGAAGCAGTTGCGAGCTAGCCTCGGCGGTCATCGCATCCGCCGAGCTCAGCAACTTCTGGGAGGCGAGGCCTCGAGTCCATCCCGGCTCCGGCAAGTCGGGACTGGGTCGCCGAGTCTGCGGAGGACACGAAGGGGATCGCGATCGATCCCGAAGACCCGGCCAAGACCGTGCGGGTAGGGTCCATCCTCCCCGCCAAATAGGAAGGCGCGCTCGTCGACTTCCTCCGGGCAAATCGGGATGTCTTCGCCTGGAAGACCTCCGACATCTTGGAGCATCCCAAGGGAGGTCACCGAGCACACCACGAACATCCGACTGGCGCCCGGGCCGATCGCTAACGCCTGCGCCGTTTGACGAAGAAAAGCGCGAGCTCATAGGGAAAAAGTAGCCAAGCTTTTGGAGGCGGGATTCATAAAGAGTCGCCACCCCGGTGGCTTGCCAATCTGTCCTTGTAAAAAGAAATCGGGCAATGGAGGATGTCGTCGACTACGAGGCTGAACAAGGCATGTCCCAAAGACCATTTTCCTTTGCCTCGGATTGACCAAGTCATTGATTCCACTGCTGGGTGCGAGTCGCTCTCGTTCCTAGACGCCTACTCTGGCTACCACCAGATTCCGATGAAAGAGTCCGACCAGCTCGCGACCTCTTTCATCACTCCGTTCGGCTCGTTTTGTTACGTAACTATGCCCTTGATTCGAAGAACGCGGCGCAACATACCTGTATTTGTATGTACACAGCCGAAGACCGGATCGGCGTAACATCGAGGTATCGTGGGCGACATCGTCGTCAAATCGAGAAAACCCGGCGACCTCGTCGCCGACACGGAGAAACCTTTGCGAACCTCGGCGGTTCGCATAAAACTCAACCAGAAATGCGTTTCGGGGTTCCCAGAAGCTCCTCGGATTCATCATATCCGGCGGCATCGAAGCCAACCGGTGAAGGTCTCCGCAATCATGAAGATGGGGCGATTCACGACTTAAAGGCGTCGAAGGCGGCGGGATGCCTTGCGACCTGAGCCGTTCGTGTCTCGCCTTGGCGGCGCGAATGTCGCTCTACAAGCTTTCGAAGTCCGACCACTTTAGTTGGACGCACGAAGCTCAGGAGGCCCTCGACCGATTGAAGGCCTTCCTGACATCACCCCCGGTCTTGACGGCGCCATCGCCGTGCGAGCCTCTGCTCCTCTACATCGCCGCCACAACCCATGTCGTGGCGCTTGGCGCTTCGTCGTCGGCGAGGCGGAGGAGGCCGTGTCCTCAAGGTGCAGCGGCCGGTCTACTTCATCAGTGAAGTACTCTCGGAATCCAAAGCCCATTATCCGCAAGTGCAAAAGTTGCTCTATGCGGTGTTAATCGCGAAGAGAAAACTGATTCACTACTTCACCCAGCACCCCATCTCTGTGGTGACTTCTTCGCCGCTAAGCGAGATCATCCTGCCGCGACGCTTCGAGGAGAATAGCCAAGTGGGCGCTCGAGCTCAATAGCCACGACATCTCGTTCGTCCCCAAGGCGACAATCAAGTCCCAAGCCCTTGCCGACCGTTCTTTGAGTGGACCAAAGCCCAGCGCCACCGGCACTCGAAGACCGAATCTTGGACAATGTGCTTGACGGGTCCTACACTAAACGGGCGGGCGCCGGGATCGTCATCGTCTCCCCACTCGACAGCGAGCTCCGGTATGTTGTCCATTGCTCTTCAGCGCCACCAACAACGTCGCCGTCTGAAGCCCTCATCAATGGTCTCCGGATCGCCGCCGACCTCGGCGTCTGACGGCTTACATATCTGGCGACTCAAGGTGGTGGTCGATCAGGTCATGAAGACCTCCGAGCCGAGACCCACGCATGGCGACATCTTGCGCGAGGTGCATAAGCTCGAAGAAAAATTCAAGGGTTTGAGCTCCATCACACTCCGAGCGCTTCTAGCGAGGCCGACCACCTCGCCAACATTGCCTCGGGCAAGGGACCGGTTCGGCGGAATCTTTGCCCACGACCGCAAATCACCGTCCGTCCGAGTGGACCCGGTGAGCGATCGGCGGCCGACCCGCCCGCTTCGCCTAAACCAAGCATCGACCACCGGTCGCCGCCCCATCCGGGTCAAGCCAAGGCGTCTTTGGCCGAGTCCGTGGAGGAAGCCTTCGTCGGCGCAGCGGATGGGACTCTCCCCGGATCCGGCCAGGGCGGCGCCTCGCTCGTAGCGCCAAGTCCTTTGTCTGGTCGGTGAAGACCTTTACAAGAGGAGTCCCTCGGGGTTCTCGAAATGCATCCTAACCGACCAAGGCAAGGAGTTCTTTGTTCGACATCCATGGCGGAATATCACGGGCACCATGCGCCCCACGGTCCCTCGTGGGTAAGGCTTTCGCCAAGGCTTCTCTTGGCCGACCGCCGTGGTGACGCCGAAACAAATCGTTCGCACTGCGAAAGGTGCCAATTTTTGCTCGTGAGCGCACCTTCGGCTCAAGCCCTCGGGCGATTCCCATTACATGGCCATTCGCGGTCAGGGGACTCGATCTGCTTTCGGACCTTTCAAGAAAGCTCCGGGGCTTCACCCATCTCTTTGTCGCGGTGAACAAATTCACCAAGTGGATAGAGGCAAAGCCGATCGCCACCATTACGTCGCGCGATGATATCGACTTCTTCCGCGGCATCGTCTATCGGTTTGAGTCGAACTCCATCATCACCGACAATGGAGCGCAGTTCTACGGGAAGAATTTCTCGGATTCTGCGACAACTTCAACATCGCGTCGGTAGGCGGCCGTCGCCCACCTGCAGACCAGCGGCGGGCGAAAGGGCAAGCGGCATGATCCCGAGGGCTCAAGCGCGAATCTTCAATCGATTGAAGAAGTCGGTAGGCGGTGGGCGGCAAGAGTTGCCCTCCGTCCTGGAACTGCGAACTACCCCAACCAGTCGGCCGGCTTTCGCCATTCTTCTTGGTGTTGGGCCGAGGCGTCCTACCGACCGACCTGTCTGGCGCCCCAAGACTTCAAACCTTCGACCGGGCTCGGGGCTCGACTTCATGACAAGGCGCCGTCGACCCATTTCGGCAAGGTAGCGGCGTTGCCGTTCTCCGGTCGACCAAATACCAACAAGCGCTTCTGGCGTTATCGAGTCGCCGGATCGCGGCCGAGCCTTCAGCGTGGCGACTTGGTCTGCGCCAAGTCGATCAACGTCGGCGAGCACAAGCTTTCACCTCCGTGGAAGGCCCTTCACCGTCGTGGAGGTAATCCGGCCCGGCACCTACCGACTTCGAGAGCGCCGAAGGCAACATTGTTTCAAACGCTTGGAACATCGAAAAGCTCAGGCAGTTTTTTCCCTAAAAACCCATTTCTTTGCGGCGCATCTATCTGCTGATCGACCGGCGGCGCGAACCCGCTCGGGGGGCCTGTAAGTCTACGTAACCTTGTTACGTAGCGCCCTAATCGACGTAAGGTCTACCCTTCAAGAAACCACTTCAACCCGGCTATTACGGTCTACGTCCTGGAAAAACTCCGGCGGTTTTCCTTGACTACGACCGCTAAAGTAATGGCCCGTGGCGCGAAGTGATTTTCATACGGGTGACCCACCGACGATCCGCAAAGGGTTTTTTCGCAAGCATTCGACAATCATCAGGCGTTCGGCAAGAAAACAAACGCAGAAAGCATGCATCGCATGAACTTCAACAAAAGTACGGTACATCCATTACAGACAAGCAAAGAAGCAAAGTCTACGTCTTATGCTAACCCTAAAGCAGAAAGGAGTGCAAAAATCGCAAAGCGCGGGCGGACCGTGAAAGCGGAAGGGCCGCTCCGGCGCGAGATGCCTCTACTTTGCCGGCGAGTTCGAGAGGACCGCGACGGCGGCCTAAAGTCGGGGCGAAGAAGCGTCCTCCGGCGCCTTCCCGGAAGCCTCGCTTCGCGTCCGTCTCATCGTCAGAGACCTCCGGTGCAGCCGCCCGCCACCATTCCGCCGCCTCCGCGCTCTCGGCCGCGCTGGGCGCGTCGCCTCGGATATGGGAGGCGGTGGCCGCCGGGTCGAAGAACGCCGCCGTGGCGCAACAACGCCGGCCACGTACTCGCCGTCGAGGCGGCGACCCTCCGCCGCCAGCGGCGGGCGCTCCCGGAGGGCTGGGCGAGTCCTCCAGCGCCTCGGCCGCTCGGTGAGGCGAGGCATCTTGCGCCACGGTGGGCTCAGCGGGCTCGTTGAGCTCCGCCCCAAGTGGCCTCGAGCTCCTGCCCATGCTTTAAATGGCGAGGCGGAGCATGGAGAGGAAGAACCCAGCGTGGGTCGAAGTCCTCGTTCGCGCGGGCTATCTCCGCCTCGGCTGCCTCGCGCGCCCGTGGCCGCCGCCTCGTCTCGGCGGCTGCACCGCGCCTCGGCGCCGTCACCGCGCCCTAGGGCAGCGAAGAAGAGCCCACGAGACACCGGTCGGCATGGGACCGCACAGTGCGTCCACCATGCTCGCCGCCCGATCCTCGCAGAGCCGCTTCTGCTTGCTTGGGGCGCTGGAGCCACCTCCGGCGTCGCTTATCGGCACCGTCTTTGGCCGATCGGACTGCGGAAAGCAAAGACCGGAAAGGAGCGTCAACAAGGCGCTCCGGCAACCCGCCACGTCGAAACAACCAAAGAACACCTACCATGGCGGGGCTCCGGATGAAGAACCTCGGCGGGTAGATCAAACCGCCCCTCGCCGCGTCGCGGAGGAACCTCCCTCCGTCCGGCGCTTCTTGGAGGTGAGCCCCGGGGCTCCCTCCGCCACTCGCTTCCGGCCCCTTGTCGTCTCCACCCGCTCGCCATGGCTGCGCGAAGTTCCTCCAGGAGCGGACTTGGAAAACGAAGGGGCAAAGCGGCTGTGACGTTAGGGCTGAGTATGGGTTGCCGCCTCCCCGCACTGCGTATTTATAACGGCGGATTCACCCGGTAAAACGCCAATCGCCTCGCGTGCTCGCGGCGTCTCTGGCGCACCCTCGGCCCGGCAGCTGCTGCGCGCGGCGTGCATTAAAACTCCCTCCGCATTTAATGCGCGGGCGGCTCTGGTGCGAAGCGCGCGCTTCGCTGCGGAAGACGCGACTCTTGGTATTCGCGAGACTTCGGCTATACGGACATCCTCGGAATCCGCGCCAGCGCCAGCGAGCCGCCTCACGACCAACCCAAAAGAGATAAGTCACCTGACTCTGTCTCCTTCATGGTTTTCTCGGACGACCAGCGATACGCGCCGACCACGCTTTGGTCGCCGCGCATCGCTCGGGGGCAACGTCATTTACATTCATACGGGTCGGGTCCGACTGACCACTCGGCTCCCTACCAGGTAACCTATCCGACCCAAGCGCTACGACCTACGCCCCAGCGGCTACGGTTTCGAAGTAGCGCTCTGCGGAAAGGGGTAACCTGTACGGTACAAGCCACAAGTCAGTCGGAAACGCCCCTTTTCTGTTCAAAATGTGAAATGCATGCTCCCGTTTCTCGAAATATCATTCACATTCATACGGGTCGGCGATCCGACTGACCACTCGGCTCCCCTACCAGGTAACCTATCCGACCCAAGCGCTACGACCTCGCCCGGCATCTCGGTTTAAGTAGCGCTCTGCGGAAAGGGTAACACATGCAGTCTGAGCCACAAGTTAATCGGAAATGTCCATTTCCTGCTCAAAATGTGAATAAGTGCTCTCGCTTTCCGACGTCATTCATGTTCATACGGGTCGACGACCCGACCAACTACTCGGCTCCCCTAGCGGGTAACCTGTCTGACCCAAGCGCTGCGACCTACGCCACGGGGGCTACGGTTTCGAAGTAGCGCTTTGCGGTAAGGGGCTACCTGTACGGTGCGAGCCACAAGTCGGTCAGGCCCTCCTCTCCGCATGAGGCTTGAATGGGCGCATTCCGACCTCGGGTCTGTTAACCCCTCCTTGGCGCTTCTTTGAATCGAAAACACCTCGCCGAAAAAACCCGGCGGTTTCGAGTCACGGTTTCGAGCGCAAAGAAGGATTAAACTTCGTGAGCAAGCACAAAAACAAACCCGATTCGTTATATACTAAAGCTTTTACGTCCGCAAAAATTAAATGCCTAACATCATTCGTAATCCCCGTGGAGGACACTCTGCGGGGGTATCCGGTCGGCGATCGCTCGGGCATGGGGCTCAACACAGGTCGGCGCTCGACCTCCTCGTCGGTCCGGTTCAAGGCGATCCGCGCTAACTTTGCCCGAGTCAAGGCCATTGTAGAAGGACATGGCGTTAACAAGCGCGAAGTGGCTCCCAGGGCAGCGCTCGTCCTCACCGACTTCTCGACGTGCTCCGGCACGGGCCAACTTCGATCGCATAGCGGACTCGTACCTCGCATAGCCCGGCGATCGGATCTGAGCGGCCCGCCGACCTTCCCCAAGGTCCCCAGCTCGGCGACCAGCTCGACCCGCTCATCCTCCATTTCTTTTCGAGTCGTCTGAGCCGCCTCCGCGACCGCCGCGTCGCGCTCTTCCACCGCCAAACGTCGTGCCTCCGCGACCTCGCTGAATCTTTTCTGCAGCTCGAAAATCGAGGCAAAAGTTAGAAGTGCGCCTCTGGCGGCACCTTCGAATCAACCAGACAACAACTCCTTACGGACGTGGCGCTCTCCATAGCTTGGAGCCTCCCGGGACCTCCTCGCGGACTTCACCGCCATAGCCGCCTCCTCGAGCGTGACGTCCGGCGTTGCGGGCCTCCTCCTCGAGCCTGCGCCGCGCTGCATCACTTTGGCGGCGGTTTTGTATTGTTGGCCTCCGCGGGGAGGACTCAAGCTCGGATACCCTCGCCCTCGAGGACTCACCCGGCCGGCGCTCCTCCCATGAGGCATCGTCCTTCTCACTTGCCATCCGGCGGGCCTCTTCCTTGTTGGCCTTTCATGTGCATGACTTCCGAGCCTCCTGCAGCTCGGAGTCCCGTCGGTCGCGACACTCCTCCGCGGCAGCCCTCTGGCTGTGCAGGCGACGGAGGAGCCCGGACTTGCCCTCCGAACGCACCCGAAGACGCTGCAGCCAGCCATCGCTCCATTTCAAGATCCGGAACATCCGAAAAGGCGAGAAAATTCCGAACATAACTTACCGCACCGGCCGGGTCGATCCCTCCGGCGACCGCATCCAGCGCCCTCCCGGAAGACTCAAGGAGAAGATTCAGGCTCACCCGAATCTGCCCCAACTCGGTCCGGGCCCGTTGGGAACCCTCCCGCAGGGTTTCCCACTCTTCAAGCTCCGCCCCATCGTCCAGCGAGAATGAAGTCTCGCCGGATGGGTCACCGCCCGGCCAGACCAGGATGGTCGGGGGCGACGGAGAAAGCTCCCCTGTGGTCGTCCCGGCGGCCCGCTCCGACGATTGGGCCTCCATCACCACCACCGGCGGATCCGCGGCCTCCGCCACCGCCGACTGCAGCTCGTCCCCCGGCCGCTCCTTCGGCGACGGTGGCGGCACTGCTTCCAGTACCAGGACTCCTCCGGGAGCTGGCGCACCCGCGACCGGCGGCGCGAGGATCGGTCCGCCCTCCTCGGCCCCCGTTCGTGGCGGCGAGCTCTTGACGGTCGCCAGGGCGTCATGGGACGCCAATTCATAAACGCCTCGGCACCACCACAGCACGATTTCCGTCACGTCGGCGACCACAGGCGGCGGCGCCGCCGCCTCCGGCGCTTGCCCTCGTCGATCGGCGTATCTTGACCCCGCCGGCGGGAATACGGCGTCGGTCGGCGGCGATTCGCCGCCTCTGTCAAGCTTTCCTCGAAAAATCCCTAAAAGCAAGGGCGGTCGGGGACATTTGAGTAAAATTGACACACGGCGAGAGGACAAGACTAACCACGTCGGCGGGTGTCGAACAACGCGCTCTCTTCGCGGTCTTCTGGCGGAGGAGGCCATCTCCCCTCTCGGGGCACCCCGTCGGGCGTCCTGCACTGGGTACCGCAATGATGACCTCCGTGTCGATGTCCTCCATTGGATCGTTGGCCGTGGCGGCTCAAAATCGTATTCTTCATACGGATCGTCGAAGTCTCCGCCGTCATTGGAAGACGACCCCGCCGACAAAAGAAAAGGCGGTCGACTCCGGCGCCTCCTCGCGCGTCTTGATCATGGCCCAACGCGCCCCCTCTTCTCCTTCCTCTTGCTTTCGAGGCGTTCCTTCCGGCGGACTCCGCGGCTCGGCTGTTGGCGGATCGTCGCCCTTATCTCCTTCTCCCGGCGGCAATGCGGGAGGATGCTAGCGAGCCTGAAAGGCGGGAACTCCATTCAGGCGGAGCAGCAGGGAATTAAGGTGCACGCAAGAAAGGGTAGGGAACTTCCCTTACCAAGTTCGGGGTTTTCGCGAGAAGGGCTCGAGCGCCGCCGCCGCCACCGTGGCTTTCAATGCGGGGCGGCGGCCACCGAAACCTCCACCTCCGGCGAGGAAGCTCGAACCATCCATCCTCATGGGATCGGATGCCCCTCGTATTGAAACATCGGGTGGGGCCTGTCCATAAGAGGTTGTCTGGCGCCTCGCCATGAGCAGCGCGCCGACGGCATAACCCGTCGAGCCTCGCCTCTTCGAGCCGCGAGCTGCTCAAGAATCACCACCATCTTCCTCTTTTCTCTCTCGTCTGCTGGATGACCCCATTCGAGCACCGCTTGGGCCGTCTCCGGTGAAGGCGGGCGTCTCTCTGCAATTCGAATGTAGAACCACTCCGGGTGCCATCCCGGTTCGAGGTGGGCGACTTCATGTCAAGGTACTCCACGGCCGGTTAGACCGAAAGTGGATGGCGGCGCGCCCGATCGGCGCCGACGAACGCGCCGACTTTTTCAACGCGCATATGGAAGAAGTACTTCGAGAGGGCCCAATGGGGTTCGATCCCCAGGAAAGCCTCGCACAGCGTGATGAAGATCGCGATGTGCAGCACGCATCATGGGGGTTCAGATGGTGCACCTCCACCTTGTAAAAGTGAAGAAGGCTGCGGACAAGCGTATGGAGGAGGCGAACCAGCGCTCAAGAAGGGCGGCTCTGACGATCTCGCCGTCACCAGGCTCCGGAGCCGCGGCCCCCGTCGGCACCCTCCACCGAGCTACCTCACGCGGCGGAAGGAACCGCTTCTTCGCCAGACCGAGCACCCGAGCATCAAAAATGGCGCACTCCGGCCACGTCATCTCCAAGGGTGCAGGACCGTTGGGTGAAGAAGGGGCTAAGGCAAAGAATCCTTCTCTTGGGTTTTCTTTGATCTTCCTCACGGTCGCCCTCGTCTCTCTTCCTTTCGCAGCGAAGAACAGGACAACGCAGGGGAATCCGCCCTATGGCCCCCCTTTTTTTCGCTTATAAAGAGCGCTTCGACCGCCGACCGGACAGGCGTCAACCAAGCAGTATCGCGGCGAAGCAGCGCCGTTCCGTTCCCCGGCCGTCTGACGGTTCAGCGATACGTTGCCCTAATTCTGATCGCCCGCATTTAATCGCCAGCGGGGACCGCGGCGGCGAAAGGACATCGAGGCGAGTGGCGCCACGGCTCCTCGGGCCTCGCCCGAACTCCAAGAGTTGCCTTGCGGCGGAGATAAACATGCGGAGACGCTCACGGTCTGTAAGCCTGAAAGGCTTACCGACTTATGCTCGAGGCTTGACCAAGTCTTTGTGGGCCCGAACGCCCGCCACCAAGTGGGCGCTACGTCGCCCGAACAAAAAGCGGGCGAGGGCGAGGATAAAGCGAGCTCAGTGGGCCCTTGTTGGGTCGGCGGACGACCAATCGCCTGAATCGTGTTCGAGGTCATCGTCACACTCTCATGAGCCCGTCGGCAAGGTGGCGGCCAAGTGCGCCCAGTCGGCGGACGACCTGGGGTCCGACTCGGGATCGAGTAACGAAAGGCTCTCATGGGTCGCCCCCAGTGGGTCGGACGCCCGCAACGGGATAACGTCCGCTCGAAAATGGTTCTCCCTCGGGAAGCCACCAGGGCCCACTCGAACCACCCGCTATCAGCTCGTCACGAGCACGGCGTTCGAGCCTACGTATGGCAAACGCGCGTTTGCTCACCCCCTCCAGGTCCCACACCTGCGGACGGGGCGTATTCGTGGGAAACGCGGCCGCCTCCCTGCTCGGAGCATGGGACGGACGCCCCTATCACTCTCCGGCAAATGGGCGCCTCCTCGCACGGGATAAACCCCCGACCAGCTCTCCGACCTGCTCGGGGGCTCCATCCACCGGATCTTTCGCCTTGCGCCGGCGTTAACCAACCAGCCCGTTTGGTCGGCGGCAAACGGCCGGGAAGCGCCCTGTTCAACCAATGCGCTTGCGTGCTTGGGCGGTCTTGGCGGGAGTTGAATCCGTCAGCGGAGCAACCTCGCATCTGAGATAAACCCCGACCAGCTCTCCGGCACGCGCTCGGGGCTCGAAACTCCATCCACCGGATCTTCGCGCGCACCGGCAAAGCCGACCAAACCTGATCGGTCGGGTGCGGGCGACAAAAAATCCGGCCACCTCGGCGCAACGCGCAGCGGCATCCACCGCAAAGCAAACCCCGGCCGGCTTTCCAATCCGCCGGGGCTCGAGGGCTATTGGCGGATACCCGACACAGGTATCCCAGCGGCGGGGAGAGGTGCATGGGCGCCAGCGTGCCTAAGCAGGGGGCCAAGGCCTCGGCCAAGCCGACCCAAGAGGTGGCTCGACCGAGGCGTTCTGAGCGGCGCCTCACAAGCTCTGGCGATACCAACTCGGAGATGTCCCAACAAGCGAGTCGGATGGGCGAGAGCCTCGAACAAACTCAAACCATCTTCGTCAGCGAGCCAACATCAAATCATCGAAGCGGCGTCGACCCGCCACCTACCCCCGATCGGCGCTCGGCATGACCAAGCGGAGATGGGAGGCGCGCGCCTTCCCGAGCAATCCCGAAGGTGACACCCGGCGTCGGCGCTGACAAACCCGCAGAGAGTAGGTGAGCCGTTTCGGGAGAACGGACCGCGCCCTCGCTCGGCGAGTTCACCGACTCGGCCGAGGCCAACAACTATCCGTCGAAGTCAAGTCCAAGACCGGATCTGAGGCGGAAGACCAGACTCGGCGTGAGAGCCCCATCCATTTTTCCTTTACGCTCTATGTAACCGGCTTCCCCGGCTATATAAGGGGAGGCTTGGCCCTCCGGAGGGGGGGAGAACACAGACAAACACTCACATACACATAGCCAGAGCGCACTCCTAAGCTCCGAACCTTTCGCGCTCATAGCTCCCTCATCCGACCACTGCACACGAGGTGCTTGCGCAGCCCTCATTTGTAATTCGACGAGCTCATCAGCATCAATACAAACACGCACCACCACACGAACTGGAGTAGGGACATTCAGCCCGAACCAGTATAAATTCTGGACCCTCTTTCCTCTCTTTTGGGTCTAACCATTCAAGGAACGGGAACGCGCGGCCCCTCAAGACTTACAAAATTTACTTGCCGGTTCTCGAAACACCGACAACAGTCAAGGGTTGGATTTTATAAGTGAAAACTTGGGTTGGAATGGTAGGTTGCCATTGGAAGGTTTGAAATTTGACTTATGGCTGGATACCATATTTTCTTGAGAAATGTTGAAAAGTATTATTTACTGATATTTGTTTTACTGTCTTCTCAATCTACTTATTGTATTCATTTATAAAAATTGTTTATTGCAAAATAACCATGTTAGCCATTCCTTTGGAACAAGCCTTGCATATAGTTACGATAGAATTGCATTCTGTGCACTACTTGTTAAGTAATTTAAGTACCCACCCTTGCCAACAACAAATCACTAGTTGAGAAGAAGTCTACACCAGTTCTAAAGGAGGAGTACTAGGAGGAGACAAATATTTAGGGTGTGAGCCTTGTCAGTTGCCTGTAGCATACTGAGGGATTAATCTGCATTTTCATTCCGCTGCAGTTTAATCTGTTATTATCAGTTTAGCCTTGCGAGGCATATTCATGTAAGTTCGACCATAAGGTCATTTAATGAGTATTAATTAATATATGATGTCTTTTATTATGTTTCCGCTGTGTATGATTGTGATATTCATCTATGTTGAGCCTATGTGCACTTGTGATCCTGGACTAGTGCGTTATACACAGAGGGTCCGGATTCGTATATTTGGATCCCGACACGTAACGTACGTGGCACTATGTTTGACCGAATTCAACCATGCTCGCTAATTAAAAATGGGAACACACACGTGTGCATGTTAAGTGGGATAACGCCTACCAGTGCTTCGAAGGACGCAGAGCGTCAAATTAATTCCTTAACATATGTAGAGGATGCGTACGAATGTGTATGTAGTGTGTAAGTGTGGTGCATGTGGGTTTTGTGCATCCACCTTGTACCCTATAAAAACTTTGATAAAACATAGAAATTTTTAACAATTTCTATGGAAATTAAATATTTCTTATGAATTCATGCATTTCAATGTGGCTCTAGCTATTTTTAGAAGATAAATAGATTTGTCTACAAAACCTAATTAGTAATTTTATGTAGGCACTCCCTTCGCTCACAAAAGAGTGACATTTTTTATATCAACACAATATTCAAAGACCTAACTTTGACCAATTCTTCTTATTATAATACATTTATAAAACCTAATAAAATTATAATAATATGAAAAAAAATTCAAAAAAATCTGCAAACTTTTGAAATGTTCAATCTAAATATTTATAAAGATACCTAAATATTTAACTGCATGTATTTCAAAATGTTACTCTTTTCTTATGACAGGAGGGAATAACTTTCTACATATATAATCTTCTCTCTCAAAGAAAATAGAAAACAAATTGTACATACAAAGTACAAAGTCATTTAATTCAAATTAGGTGTTGCCTGTATAAATTTTCATATAGATACTCCCTTTATTCATAAAAGAATGTCACTTTGGACATCAATACGGTCCTCAAAACACAACTTTGATCACTAATTTTTATTGTAGTTGATTTGCAAAACATAATAAATTATACTTTTATGAAAGTTCTTTTCGACATAAATATATACATATCATTTTCATGTGTTCAATCTAAATATTGAAAAGGATATCCATAGCTAAAATTTGGAAAGTTTGACTGTATGTACCCCAAAACGACATTCTTTTATGACTAAAGGAAGTACATACTAACATGTGCGTGTGTGTATGCATATGCATGCATGCACTGGCCGCTTGACTTTGACTAGCTAGCTTAAGACCAGTTTGGAGGAGCATTAAGATGGTTTTGGCTTCGAAAAGTCGGAAGACCTCTAAATGTTCTAGCTTCACAACAGCTTATAGAGTAAGCCAAAACCGAAGCATACATGAAAGCTGAAGTAACTCAGGACATGTTTCATTTGGCTTGTTGCAGGAGGGGTATGCCTATTTGTCCTTAGAAGTTAGGAGAAATTACCCACCGTATGCCACTAGATAAAAAAGGCTATTTTGGGAAACCCTACCATATTCCACCCTTTCCCTCGTTCAATTCCAGGAGTTGAACTGTGTCTCCTTCACCTCATGTTCATACTGCCCCCACTCCCACCCCCACCACTGGTCCGTAAGCCTCCAGTCATCACTGGCCCAAGCCACAATCTCAATGCTACCTTCCTCATGGTTTCGGTTACTCTATCGCCAGCACTACCTCCCACCGATCGATGCTACCAATGCTGCCCAGACCCGAGCGTCGACACCAGCCCTCTCCTTCGCCTTCCTTTAATCATCGCTACCCAGACCTAAAAGCCACCTCCCTTTGGGCCCATCCTCCTCATGTCCGATCGCCACCCTACTATATAGCCGCTGCCCGCTGGTTCCCCTTGCCGCTATCCAACTAGATTTGAAGGCTGCCCCTACCATCTAGGACACCACCTGTAACATCCCAAAATTTGGGCTTTCAAAAATTTATATTAAAATTAGCTTCCCAAAATTTTTCTTCAATCTTATTTGATTAAAGAAGCTTATATCTCACTGAGAATTTTATCATGTCTTCCTCATAACATACTTAACTCATGGTAAAAGTATCAAAAACTAATAATTACTTTTATTGCCGTTTAAAATTCAAAAACAAATATCACTTAAATCTAAAATCTGCAATGTTAGAATTTTTATTAAATAATGGAGTAAGGTTTTGAGTTAAAAATTTTACAGAAGCATCCTTAGCTCAAATTCATTTGAAAAACAATGTTTCAGAAATAATAGACTTTATTTACTCTTAAAGAAAAATCAAAAACAGTAACAAGGATTTGGAGCAGTCAGTCTTTTAATTGCCAAATCCAACACCTTAATGAAACTCAAAGAAAACTCAAACAACATGCTATAGAAAATAATTTTGTAAAATACCAGAGTCCAAATGGAGAATAAATATAATTTTTCTAGAATTTTTCAACACAATTTAGATATCTCGAAAATTCAAAAACAGTATAAAAATCAGCCAACTTTGGTGAATTACTGTTCTCAAACCACAATAGATAATCAAGTGAAACTAAAGAAAATGGAAAGTAGAACCTTTGCACTACTTACTCAAAAATATGCAGAATTTTTCAACCAAGTTATCATCTCTGTTGAGTCACTTCAAATCTTCCTCAGATCTTGTCCAGAAAAATGAAATCTCCTGCCATCACAGCTGCCGTAAAGACTCGTGGCTCTCTCTCCCTGTGCCATTGGCTGGTAAGGGCGGCGCCGAACCACTCTCCTGCGCCCTGCTCCTTTATTTCTTCTCCCAAGCCACTCTTTGCTCCCTCTCACGTCCTCTCACGCCAAGGCACAGCACTTGCAGCAGCAGCCGCCGGAGCTCCTCCTGCTGTCCCTGGGCGCCACTCCCTCACCTGCTTCCTCATCATCCGGCCAAGCAGCACCGAGCCAAGCCGTCTTCTTCTTCCTTGCGCCCAGGTGAGCTCAACCATCTCCTCTCTTGCGCACATGGCAGCCCTTCACTCTCCTGAGTCCACCCTGTGTCATGCATGCAGCCGAGCCATCGCCATTGATCTGCTTCCTCGCTGGTGAAGTTCCCTCCAGCACGTTGACGAGGGGGTTGCCAGCTTCGTGGCCACTGCTACGTATTCCGGTGATCACCGCCGACGCCGAGGATTCCTCCGGCCGAGTCTCTCCTCTCCTCCTTAGGTCGACGCATGAGCCACCCCTCTCGGCGTGCTGTTGGTGAGCATGGCCGGACTCGTTTCTTGCGCATAGCCTGCTCCATCTCTGAGCTCTTTCGACTTGCATGCAGCCAAGCCAAGCCGTCCGAGAAGCTCTCCTTCCCCAGCGCCGGCGAGCCCGCACCTTGCCACCTCCTTCTTCAGGCGAGCCAGCACCTAGCCGAACGCTCTGGTGAGCTCTTCCATCGATCCCATCTCATGCATGCAGCCGCCAGCTCCGACTGCCACTGCCAGCTCCGATGATTGCCGCCGACACCCAAGAACCCCCCAGCCGAGCCATCTCACCTGCAGTCGCCTTCCCCAAGTTCTACTCCAAGTTCCAGAGCCAGCGCCATTGTTGCTCTCGTGGAGCTCTAGGGTTCATATTGGTAAGCTTAAGTATTTGAGCAGGAGACCTTGTCACAAGAACTTGCATGGCGTAGTGGTAGAGCAGTAGTGCATGGGCTCAACCGATCCTGTGTTCGAATCCTCACTTCTGCGTTTTATTTTTTTATTTTTCTTATTTTTGCTTTGCGCAATAAAACACTTATAACTTTTGCTGTGAAACTCCGATTAATGCAAACTCAATTCTTAAATTTGAGTTATTTAGTAAGGATTCAGAATATGCAATAAAAAGTTATATGTTGCTTGCTACAAAAACTTTTAATTAGAGTTTGAATGAAAGTCACCTTTTAGGTAATATGAAGCAACTATATGATCCCTTGCTCCATAAATCATGAAATAAATATGACATGTTCCTGCAACCTTACATGTTCCATTTTTGCATAAACATTTAGATTTCAATGTGATTTGGATCAAAAATTAAGTGTAGAAAGCCTTTCTTTCATGCAAGATTCAAAGGGTTAAAATATAAATTAAACAAGCTTAAAATTTGGTGAAACCAGTTTAGTTGCACTTCTGGGATTGCATAGGTCATAAATATACAAAAATATTTAGATTATTCCTTAGTTTGCCCTATTTGCTCATTAGCCAAACATGCAATCGGTAAAAGGAACAAATGGTCGTAACTTTAGCAAACGGACCTTAAATTCGATAAAACCAACTTCTATGACCCAGAAATGATATGCCTTAGCTTGCCATACAAAAATAGCATCAGCTTGATCAACTTCGAGTTCAGCCCATATTAAGCCGAAATCACTATTCATTAGAAAAACGCCTTGAACAAATGAGAAACATCGCGGAATCAACTTTAAAACACTCTTAGGGATATTCCCTAATAACCCCTGAAAAATGGTTACATTATCCCATTTGGTGCAGCCGCAAACAAAGAAAGAAAACTGAACCGTAATAGCGCTAAAAGTGTGGTCGTATAAGCCTTTTCGGCAGTCTGTAGAATATCGCATATAAATATAAAATAATGAGGGAATAACTGGAAAACATTATCTGATATATATACTACCATATTCTAAAAAAATGTATTAATTATAACTTGCTTTGTATCTGAATCCAATCAAAATAATATTCTTCGGAATAATATTCCTTCTTTCCCAGTTATTAATCCTTCTCTTCGGTGTATTTTTTGAAAGCTGTTCTCTTTTGTCTAATCATCGACCCAATCCATCCAAGTTCCTAATTTCATTAAGCCGTTGTGCCCAATGCTATTCGTTCTTAATTTGGAGTTTACTTGATTTGCTTTTTGAAGTTTTGTTGTATTTGCGTTTGTTTATCGTTAGACGTGTCGCTGTAAGTCGCTCGAAAGAGCTGAGAAGCAAGCAAGCGGAGATTGAAGATCGAGCATCAAGGATCGAAGATAAAGAGTAAAGAATAATATAAATGGCAAGGGCCAGGCAAGTCGTGCTTTGATCATATTGCTCCCAGTTTTACAAATTTACTTTGATTCAAATTATTGCATGCTAGTTCAAGATTAAAATGAATTAAATTAATTTGGGAATTAGTTATTCAACCCAATTGCTAAATATCACATTGCCATGATTATTTGTATGCCATAATTCATTTGTCACCCTAAGATGGTTGATTATTAGTTGGTTGTTATTACTTGCCAACGTGGGTTGGTTAGACCGCGTATAATTGCCTAGCCATGCCACGCAACTCATGTCTTCTGAAAATAAAAGGATAATATTGATTAATGGATTATGAAATGTGTTTGTGAAATGGTGTGACGTGTTGCCACACGATGATGTTGATATGTGGAACCAGAGTGGTTCTACATGGATGTTGAGTTGTTGTTGGCATTGTGTTGCGCAATAATCAACTGGGGTGGTAAAATGTTTTAGACCGAGGCAAGTGGCAAGAGTGGCATTGGATATGTCCCTTTGGTATTTGGTGGTGTTGTTGGTAAATTATGAGATGGTCTTGTTGGTGAACTATGTGATGGTTTTGTTGGTGAATTGTTTGGGGTAGTCTTGCCTTGGTCACCCTAAGGACTTCACCTTGCAAGCCTTTGAACCGAGTCACTCGTACAACCACATGTCTGTTATGGGGACGGACCTAGTTTAGTAGGATTCGATATCTCACCTTTGATACCTCGGGGTGGCGATCACCCAGGGGTGATCATATGGGGAGCGTACATGTTGCGGCTTGGTACCCATCCAACGGTGTTCGTCGGTCCTATACTTGGCTCGAGTGAGGAAGTGATAGTGAAGGCAACACGGAGAGGTTCCTAGGTTGAGCTAGAAGTTTCGAAAGGCTTTGTTATGATCGCTCATTAGCATCTTGTTGTATGGCGATTCACGGTGACGTGGTGAGTTGATTGTATCTTGTGGGTAAAGTGTACAACCTCTGCAGAGTGTAAAAACTATTGAATAGTCATGTCGCGGTATTGGACATTGCTCGGGATTCTGATCAAGGGGTAGAGTTTTGAAAATAAAATGAAGTTGGGATTGTAGACAATGTGATATGGAAATTGGTTAAAGATGAGAAATGTTTTACTTGAGAAGGATTACGAAATTTATTATGGATATTACTTGTTTTACTGCTTTTCAATCTATTTATGATATTCATTTGGAAATCTTTGGTTTATTGCAAAAGAACCATTCAGCCATTCCTTTGGAATAAGCCATGCATGTAGTAATAGAACGCATTACATGCATGACTTGTTGAGTACGGTTGTGTACTCACCCTTGCTATAACAAAACATCACCAGTTGAAGAGAAGTCTTGTCTTGAAGAAGGAGAAGTTCAAGAAGGCGAATATCTAGGAGTTGAACCTTGTCAAATGCCTGTGGTATTTTGATGGGATTCACCGACGTTCTTCGTTCCGCTGCTGTTCGTTTTACTCTGAGTTGAAGCCATCTAGGCTTCCCAATTGTAAGTTGACCTTAAGGTTGTTCAACCTGTTATATTAAAGATGAATACTTTATTTATTATTCCGCTGTGTATGTTTGTGATATTCATCTTTGTTAACTGTGGGCACTAGCGACTAATCCTGGGACTAGTGCTGAAAACACAGAGGGTATCCGGATTGTGAATTCGGGTCCCGACACCACCCTCCCATGCAGCCATCACCATCCAAGGTATTTATCCTCTCCCAACTCCATCCATCTCAATCTGATGTGTGAAAGTGTATGCATGATGGGTAGTTTTCATGCTTATGGATTTTGGAACTTTTTGTTTTTGGCGTGGAATATAGTATAAGATTTCTACAAACAACATATTGGACAAGAGAAATGTATGGAATTTCCTTAAAAAAATTGCAGAATGTACTCTAAATCTGAACGTTCAGTAGAGCTAACTAACCATGATGATGTTGCAATTTTAGATAACTCCATTCAGTTGAAATTTAGATAACTCCATTCAATTGTACATCATTTGTAATCATGGCATTGGATTGGTTATGTTGTTCATTGTCTACTTTTTTTCGACTAACAGTAAAGCATAACTTATGCACTAGATAGACAAAGTTGTGAAGAACCATGTTGTAGTATGAGATTGTTTGGCCAACAAAGTATTTTGTGAGATATGTGTTGCTGAGGTTAAAACTAAAAATGAATATGCCAAATGGACACTTGAATGTTAAGGGATACAAAAACCTAGCTAAAAAATTCCTTGCATAGATAGGAAGACTCTACGACAAGAAGCAATTTGAAAATCATTGGGACACTTTGAAAACCAAGTTCTCAATATGGAAAGATTTGAAGCATGCAACTACTGGTCTAGGATGGAATGTTGTGAAGAGAAGAATTGACGCTGACGATGATTGGTGGGCTGAACAAATAAAGGTAGGATATTGATAAAATTTTAATTTATCTTACATCTCAACATAATCTTACTTGCATAATTTGTCTAATTTTTTTCAAGCCAATTCAAGGTATGTCCGATTTAAGAAAGCACCACTTGAGAACATAGAGCATCTTGAAATCATGTTTCGGGATATTAATGTGACTTCTCAATCTTCATTTATCCCTAGCATACCAGCTAAAATCATAAATGTATATGATGGTTTATAAGATGATGATATGGCTATTGTCGAGGGGTAAGTAAGGCCAATGAGAAGGAACCATAGGGACTTGCAAAGTGAAAGGCTACTAGTGTTGGTCCCAACCCAAAATAGAAAAAAGAGGTACCCTATGGTTAGGGTTAGGGAAGTAAAGCAATTTTGTGACATCCTAGATGTATGATCAAGTTGATGATGAGATCATAGAGCACATGTGGATGGCTGTTTGATCTGCAGTAGAGGAAGGGAGTGATAAACATTTTATTGCATCAAAACTCTTCATAAAACCTGAATAAAGAGCGGTGTTTTGGTCCATACAGACTAATCATGGAAGGGTTGCTTCTCTCAAGAGTATGTATGAAGACAAGAAAAAGAACTAGAAGCTTTCTTTAAGCTCTTTTTATTAATGTTTTATGTAATTTCTCTATTTTCGTTCATTATGTTAGATTAAACTACTTTGTTTGTGTGAACTAAGTTCATATATGTCTATGTTTGAACAAGAATAATTTGTGTTTGTCACCATGTTATGTTTATGTCAACCTTCTCAACTCCATTATGATTCATATGTATACTCTGTCATTTGTATCAACCTTTTCAACATGCACTCATTATTGTTGCTCGTGTCACCTTTTTTTTATCAATGTTTGTAGATGAGTTCATCAAGTGATAGTAAGACCACATCAAAGAGCATATCAACTGAGTGATTCTAGTGTGAATGATGTTGATGTTGGCCAAGGGAACAAAAAGAGGAAATCAAGGCATCTTCATGCTGAACAAAGAGAACAAAACAATACACAAGCTACAACAGTTGTTACTTTTGTAAGTATACACTACAGCTATACATACCTAAAGAAGAAAAGAGGGGAACCAATAAGAGTTACTGGGTATTAATGGGTTATAGATCAACTAAGTAATAATAGGAATTGTTATAAAATGTTTTGAATGAATAGGCATGTATTTTTTAAGTTGCATGAAACATCCATGCAAAAATATGGCTTGAAATCGTTAAGAGAGATGAATTATCTAGAAACTCTAGGTATGTTCTCGTGGACATGCAGTGACCTTCAATCATTTAGCCAAGTAGAGAATTACTTTAAGCGATCAATTGAAATAATATTTAGGAAGTTTACTGAAGTCTTATAGTGCATTGAACTCTTAGGTAAAAACATGAAACCCAAAGATCTCTCATTCAATACAGTTCTTCCAAGACTCGAAGATCTTTGTTTTGCACCTCACTTGAATAATTACATTGGTGCAATAGATAGAACACATATAGCTATTATTGCGCCCAAGGCGAACCAGATTACCCACATTGGCCACTATGATTATGCTACCCAAAATGTGATGGATGTATGTGACTTCGACATGAGGTTCACATTCGTTATAGCTGGATGGCCTAGAGCTATACATGATTCTCACATATTCAACAACTTTCTCTCAAAATATTTGTATTATTTTTCACATCCTCCTGAAGGTAATTCTTTTGTCTTTCATATGATCAAATTTTTTTATTGTCTATTTGTTCAATGTTCAATACTTCATACTTATGTATAGAAAAATATTATCTTATCAATGCGGGATACCCTAATCGAAAGGGATATCTGGCTCCATACAAAGGGCAAAAGTGCCATGCCCTGGAATGGCAATGGGGTCGAGCTCCAAGTGAGGAGTGGTTCGATTTTTATTACTCTTCTCTTCGTAATGTGATTAAATGATCTTTTGGTGTGTTGAAGATGAAATGATGAAAATTTTGTTGAAATTAACGAGTTCTAAAATAAAAAAAGCAAAAGAAGATCATAATGACATGTATGATGTTTCATAACTTTATTCGAGAAAACGCCTTAGATGACCATCTTTTTCGGAGGTGCGATGAGGATGAGGATTACATGCCACGAGCTACTCAACAATAGGCATCATGTACATGACTTGGTGAAATCGACATGTTAGTGAATGATAGGGACATTGATACTCTTCTATCAGGAAAGCTATGTCATTTACAACCCCAGTGCATTTCAGATGCTTGAAGACCCCATTCACCCGAAGTGATTTAGAAAAATTCTTCTATCTCGATGGTGATCGATCATGGTATCTATAACATTGCATCTCTTTTTGGCCAAATCCTGATTTCATTTTGCTCTCCCGTCAACCACTACGACTAAAACAACACGACAAATCAAGACTCAGAAAGGATAAGGGCCGGTGGCGGGAAATTGGGAAAGTCGGGCAGATTAAGCGTCTTCATTCAAGCGAGCGTAAAGAGGAAGAACAAACGAAGTGAGAGGCCAAGATGATTTTGTTACTGATTCTTTGATGGATAATAGGGCATAAGAATGTTATGCTATGTGACTTTTTGTTGGTAATGTTCGACTTTTGGACATCTAACTCTAACGGTCAACATCTCAAGTGTCTATATTTTCCGTACCTATTAATTGATCCTAGCTAACTATGCTGATCAGATGACCGTAACGTGTTATGCATTGTGCATGTGTGCCAAAATTTTGTTATGTTACATGAGATATACATATATAGAGAGAGGGCGCACTTCACGATCAACCAAGTCCTACATAGACGCTCACGGCAGATACGTTCAAGAGGATGGACACGGGTAGTAGCAGGCAACTTTAAGATGTGCATAAATCGACACGGATTATCACACGCCAATTTTGATATACTCTCTCTAATAATAAAACCATGTTATTTTAGACATCTATACTGTCCACAAAACTCAATTTTGACCACTAATTTTTATTAAAATATATTTATAAAACCCAATAAAATTATAATACTACGTAAACAATTTTTTGAGACAAATCTACGTATATAATTTTCATGCATCCAATCTACACTAAATTCTATTTGTGTCTTCTGAAGAAAAGAAACTTCCACTGATAATTCTAATTTCGGCAGATTGTTATGGCACTTTTAATTACTAGTATTGGAATGACTAACGTACGTGTGCTAAGATTTTAGGAAAAATATCCTGTGCAATCACCCCTCCCGGTGAAACCACCGTGCAACTGAACTAAAAAAAGTTTCAAAAAATTCTGAAAAAAATCATGGATGTACATCTCAACTTACCCCACCTGCATATAAAATTTCATGATCAAATTCATCTTATACTAGCAGTTACAAAAAAGACAAATTTCGCATGAACAGTGATTTTTTACTGTTTATCACTATTCATTTTTGCTGCTTGTTTTTTTTGTAACCGCTAGTATAGGATGAATTTGATCATGAAATTTTACATGTAGGTGGGGTAAGTTGAGATGTACATCCATGATTTTTTTCAGAATTTTTTGAAACTTTTTTTAGTTCAGTTGCACGGTGGTTTCACGGAGAGAGGTTGCACCGGATATGTTGCCAAGATTTTAACTTTTACAATGCAATAACTTTGCCCCAAAAAAAACAATTTAATTTTAGCAGGAATAAAAAGAAAAAAACCACGTTTCAAACGCGCCGCAGGCTCAAACAGTTGAATTCGTTCGAGATCGCCCTCTGCCCCAAGGAACTCCTCGCGATTCCTCCTCCCCGCCCCAGTCGATCCCCCTCGGTCGAACCCTCCGGCCACCGCAAATCCTCGGCGATTGATGAGTATTCTTCTCCCCGTTCCTTGGAGCGATTCGGTGGATGCAAGGGAGCTCGGGCGCGAGCCTTCTCTCCGATCTCGCCGCCGCCGCTCCCCGCGGAGCGGCGCCTCCTTCCGCCTCCCGCCGGGGCTAGACCGATGGGCTAGGGGGTTCGCCCTTCTGCAGTTGCGAGCGCCGGGCCGGAGCCTTGTGGGATCCGCCCGTCTCCTCTCGCTTTAGAAGTCTACAGCCCCCCAGTTTGAGCCTATCTTGTGTTGCCTGATCTGCTTGTGGAAAGAAAAGATCCTCGTTATTCGCAGTCTCTGAATTTGATGCAGGTGTTGTGAAGAGTACTGTACGGTTCTTGGTTCTTGGATGATCAGTTTCACTTGGGAGGGTAAAGATTCGGTTTTTGTTCTGTGTTCTTTGGGTGATTAGCACCTAAATACCGTGCAAGATTCTAGCTTATCCTAGATTATCCTACTCTTGTTTTGTTAATGTGAGTGGTGGGGAGTTGGTAGACTCGCTAAAGGTTGGGATTTGTTAAATTTGGGGACATATTCTTCGTGAGATTCCTCCCTGTAAAAGATATCCTCTGCCCTGAATTGATTTGATTTTAATGCTAGTAGTGCTGGGGACGGCACATATTACGTATTCTGATCTGCCCGGCAAGTTGGAGAGATGGGTTCCTCGCAAGAATCCACCTTTACATCGGCCTCAACTGCTGCGCAAGTGAATGCTTGCGCTCTGGACTTGCTTCCGGTCTATGCTAAGGAGCTTATTGCTGGTGGTGCAGCTGGTGCATTTGCAAAGACTGCGGTGGCGCCACTGGAGCGGGTCAAAATCTTATTGCAGGTTCGTACTGTTCGAACCTTTTGTTTTGAAATTTGTGGTAATTGTATGAGTATCTAACTGAGCTGTT